>OZ005651.1:178717003-179259503 GCA_963930645.1 Salticus scenicus
TTCCAAAGCTAGACTTAAATATAGCATTCTATACGCCGCAATTAATACTAATTTTATAGACAAAAAATTCAAATTTTTTTCTCATTACCTTACATCTACAGCATTTCATAATTTAATATTTGAAAGTGTTGCATAATGAAAAACGCAACTATTTCGCTCATCGCTTGAATGTAATTAGTACAAAAGCTTTCGTCATTATCAAAAATGTTGATACTTCAAATTCTCTAAAATTTCTGTAAGTGGATGGTAAACGGATGGTTATATATATATATATATATATATATATATAAGTGGATGGTTAGAGATATAGATATATATTTCTAAATTATTGTCTTATAGTTGTGAAAATTTACATATATATATATATATATACCAGGTGATCCAAAAGTCAGGACAAACTTTAAAAATGAGTAACTCGAAAACGAATCAAGATACAAAGATACGGTTTGCACCAAACGGATGAAAAAGAAACCGGGTTTTTGTGGCAAAGAAAAAAAATAGTTCTGTTGGCGACCAACAGATGGCGCTATAGTGTTTTATTTCACTAAAAGATGATTTACAAAGGAAAAAAAATGTTGACAACTTACACGTCAGCTTAATTACACTTAATTAGTACTACTACAGTAACTGTTCAATGTCCATCATTCAGAAGTACAGCTGTGAGATGGTTCACCACATAGTTCACAGCTTTTAGTAGCATTTCTTGCGTTATGGCAGACACATTTTGGCGAATGGCATCTTTCAGTGATGCCGGTTGGTCGCGGTACGCTTTTGACTTCCAAGAATCCCCACAGCGAAAAGTCACAGGGTGTCAGATTGGGAGATCTTGGAGGCCATGCATGATTAAAGTAGCGACTGAGAATGCGATATTTCGATGCATATAAGCTTCGACTACCATTACCTGCTGTAGTTCTTCCTTTTTATATCGTTTGTTGCTTTGCATAATCCTACATCAGAAATACGACAGCGCCATCTGTTGGTCGCCAACAGAACTTTTTTTTTCTTTGCCACACAAAACCCGGCTTCTTTTCCATCCGTTTGGTGCAAACCGTATCTTTGTATCTTGATTCGTTTTCGAATTATTCATTTTTAAAGTTTGTCCTGACTTTTGGATCACCCGGTATACATATAATTTGAATAATTTAATACCTTTGTAACACTCAGCAAACAAAAGATAGATGAAAATACCAATATATAATTAAATTTTAAATGAAATTTATTTCGAATAAAATTATTGTCACGTTGATAATTTAATTTGAGTACCAACGATTAGTAAAAACAAGTTAAAGTACTTACGCAGAAGAGAAATGACACAAACATAACACATAAGCCTAACAATGAGACAATAGTTTGCAAAAACCATTAAAGTAATAGAAACAGTCAACATTTTATAGAAAAGAGGAAAGGATAAAATTAACAAAGAGATCCGATAAAAGGAAAAAAAAAAGTGAGTTCATGAATTGAAAATTAGAATTTTAAATGCTGAAAAATAGAAATGTTCACTCATCAGTAAACTTGCATTTCTATCAGCAGAGTGCAAGATTTCGGAAAACTGTATATATACATTGAAATATAACGATATTAAGCATAATAAAATTTATGTAATTTTTTTTCAAATTTTAATGAAATAAATTTCAAAATTTTAATGTGTTTGAAAAAATTTTAATGCTCTCTTCAAACTAATTTTAAAATTTTTCATTCGATGTTATATTATAACATATAACATTACATTCAAAACATATTTCAGTTTTATTTAATGGATTCATTGTTAATATTTAAAAAACAATTTAATGTTTGAATGCTGAAATTTAATACAAATTTTTAGTATTCGAACATAAAATATTTAGAAAGAAAAGGTTACCACACACACGCACACAATGAATCCCCAAAATAATATTTAAATATGTTACTTCCACCATCCCCTTAATGCATTACATCTCTCCTTTTCAACAGCAGAGTAAAGCGCCAAGAAAAAGGAATTTATACTTTACAAAAAACAAAAGATTCACAATAAACATCAGAAAATACCACTCATATCTTTGAATTTAGCGGTACTCGTAATTATAGTATTTTTGCTGACAAAAGAAAGAAAAAAAAAGAAAAAGATTACTCTAACACTTTAGTATGTCTCACTCTCAGATTATCTCTCCAAATAAAATAATCAAGTTTATAATGTCTCACATGCACAGAGCTAGGGGCTAGTTGAAAATATTTTTAGAAAACTAAATATATTTTTTAATGTATTTATGTTTTCTTGTTTATAATCGCTGTTTTGCATAGAATACATATTCGTCCATAATACTCATAAAAGAACCATTCGTTAATTTTGTCGATGTTCGTAACAAAAGATATTTTTTCAAAATTTTTTGCCTGTTACAATTTGCCTCGGATCTGGGGCAAATTGCAATACACGTGGGGAAAATTGTAACAGATACGAAGGAAATGTTAACAATAAAACGGCAATATTTCAAAATTTTTTTGTTATTCATTTATTAATGTAATAAAAACAGGCAATCAATAACTAATATTAAATTATACCTTCTTGGTGTAGTAAAAATGAATTATATTAAATGGATTATAGTAAAATAAAGAGAAAATTAATTATATAATCATCATAGAAGTCAGTCTTTGTCAGAACTGAAGTTAATACAAGCAAATAATATATTGTTTCCTATCACACATTTAACATGCGCCCAGAGCCTGATTAAGGGGGAAGCACACATTATCTCCGCTCTCACCGGAATATTTTTACAATTATTTTTTACTTCATGTCATAGAAATTCCATGCTTCGACGAGGAAATATTTTTTTATAAAAAATGAACGGTGTAAAACAATCCAATTTACTCACCGTTATTAGACACCAGAATTCTTTTAAAATAATTTTTAATGAGAATTTTCTGTTTATTAGTATTTGTTAAAAAATAACGGTGTAAGTATAAATAATGTGTGCTTGTGTGAAAATTAAGCATTATACCTGCTTTAGAGAGGCTGTAATCATCTCCAGAAGCTAAGTAAAACCACTCCTCTGATTCAGAATCTGTATCTGGCGTTAAAATCATTTTATTTATATTTTCATCTCCCCCCCCCCCCTTTTTTTTTCTATAATCTTTTCCTTTCTCTTTATGTTTGTGTTACTTTTTAATTATATCTTCAAAATATTTTTCAAATGCTCTTCTTACGGGTGATGGGTGTCTAATATATTTGTACCTTTCTCGAATATTTCAGCTGCAGCCAAATCGTATATATCTTGGCCCTCTGAAGCTCTTTCAGATTTCTTTTTATAATTCCTCATTATAAAACAAGAAAAACAAATTCATAGAATGAAACATAGAATAAATAATTTGATAGTTAACATTTAAGCTAGAATGTCTAATTACATGAATCCAAACACAAGGGGCAAGTTGTAACATGTTACAATTTGCCCCGAAATTTTATTTCAGTTTGCCCCATCGTAAGATTTTGGACATTTTGTTTATCTATAATATATATATATATATATATATATATATAACGATTTATACAAAAAAAATTAAACATGCATTTTATAACTTAACACACAGACAAAATAAATAGCCATAAACATTTATTTAAAATATAAATTAACATACCTTTAATCAAAATTTACGAAATACGTTTTTTTCCCCACTAACTAGCTAAAATAAAACACATGTACAGAACCTCTCATTAACCATTTTTATGGAACACTGATTGTACTTACATACTAAACCATAGCATAAGAATTATGCTTATCGAAATAGCTAATCAAAAATGTTACAAACTATTTCGTAATTTGCGTCTTACTTCTTACCCCGGTTACAACTAGCCTCTAGCTCCTCTACATAAGTAAACTTACCATTCTTCTTCTAATACTAAATGTATTTGTGACGAAAAGTGCCTAAAATTGGTTTTGAATGATGAATAAGAACCCTATAAACAAAGATATCCCTCATTATCCAAAATCTTAATTTAGCTACAATTAAAACTATACTTTATCCAAGGCCCGGTTAAAGTACGGTCCAATTGGGGCCATGTTCCAAGAGCTGAGATTTTTTAGTTCAATCAACATAGTTAAAAAATTAACATAAAGTCTAAAAAAGTTTTTTCCTGAAAACTGTACTTCATCCTCAATATATGTTTTAGTAATAATGGATTATTATTATTGTTATTACAATCATTGCTAATTTATCATATTGCTCTCATATATAATATTATACGAATATTTTTTGCAATAAATTGCATAATTATTCTGTCTTATTATTTCCTATTATTTGAAGTTGATGAAGTATATCTTGCAAAACCTCCCCCACCCCACCTTTCTCCCCAAAAAAGAAACCAGATTATTAGGCTATTAAAATGAGCTTGCATATTGTAATATGCTATTCAAGATACTTATAATATTGTAATTTTGTTTATACAAGTATTTAAAAAGTTATTCCTTTTTTGTCATGAAATAGATTAAAAAATAAATAAATAAATAAAGGTAGAAACTACGAGACAAACGTTTTATGATGATGTTGAAAATTATCCAATAAATGCTTGCCAGTACTAATTTAAATGTTTATATAATGTATTCTAAAGCATCTAAAAGTTTTGGGACCCCAATGTACATTTCCCTAATCCCACCTTTTCCTTTAACAAAAATGAGTGCTTTATTTAATTATTATTATTACTACTACTATTATTATTTGACTATTTCGATATTTGTACAGTGTTGATTGAAAAAACTTTTCTTAAAAGTTTTGTGAGCAAAATTTAAATAGTTGTCATATACAATATTATTTTTCATACTTTTTAACATTTACATTACATTTTACCAGTACTTTTTGATTTTTTGAGAGTTTTCATAAAATAATTATATAATGCGTCTTCATGAAGTTTCAAAGCCTTAAAAACATCAACAGGCTATATAAACCATTCTAAACCCTTCTTCATCAATCAAGCTATTTTCATTTAAACCACTGAAATAACATATCGTGTGCGTTCAAACGCACATATGGCATTATCGGAAAGATAGATCCATTTTTAGGTTGCTTGGAAAGCTTGGCGATTTAGTGAATAGAAATGAAAATAAGCCATGCTTCTACATCCCACAGACCATATTTTCCAGTATAACTATTCTTGGAAAATAAATAATTTCTTGTATTCTTTAATAAAATAAACCGAGGATTTCGACTGAAAAGTACTGGGAAATGATTCTGAAAAATTAGGATTGAATAAGTCCAAAAATATGCTTTTCCTCTTTTGAAAGCCACGAAAACTTTATTTGCAAAAATAGTTTCATCAGAGAAAACAGCACGTAATATATATATATATATATATATATATGTATGATATTTGTTTGGATTTTGCCCTTGTTTCACGTAGTTTTCAGTTCTTATATTAAATATATATATATATACATATATTAATTGTTCAATTAAAGACTTGCAGCCTAATGATGCTAATGGTGCTGACAAGGCGGCTTATAATTATTCTATTATGTGTAAATTGGTGTGAAACAACCACACGACTTCCATTACCCACAGCTACATGTATTATAAGCACCTTTTGGAAACAATGTTATCAGAAGACATAAAATTGATCTAACAATCTAGACACCAAATAATTTTCCTGTAAGAGAAAGCTGGTATATATACGTGTAAAGTTATATGAAGCAAAGTTTACATGGCGAGTAAAAAAAAAAAAAATCGGTAGAGCCGTTTTTGAAACACCGATTTCCGAGATCTGAAACTGACCTACCTAATCAGGTTGACTGTTATTTTCCCTTTAATAATAACATAATACATGAGACAGGATATCTAAAAGAAGTTTACATAGCAATTTTCAAGAAAATCGTTAGAGCTGTTTTATTGTTTCTTTATGACTGAAAAACAACAGTTACATGGTGAAGGGTATCTAAAAAGGAGTTGTTAAGGCAAGTCTGAAAAAATAAAAAATAAATAAATAAATAAAAAAGAAATCGTACAGCTATGTCGAAAGGAACGCACATGCGAGACTTGAAATTGAGCTATTTTTCAGGACGCCTATAAATTTCCCTGAACTAACCAACTATGACATACGAAAGGACATCTAAAAGGGTGTTTGTATAGCAACTTTGAAGAAAATCGATAGAACCGATTTTGAGATACGGACTTATGGTCCCACTTCTTTTTTTTATTATTATTATTTTCACTAAAATTTGGAAAAATCATCTGTACACCAGACCTGTCTCAATTCTGAAGTTTCATCGTTCTAACTTTATTAGTTTCGGGTTTCGGAGATCTAATAGTCGAAAATATATATATTTATCTTTACTTTTTTCCTTTTCCTATATCTGGCAGTTTTCTAAAGGATGTCTTTAATCAAAAACTTCGATGTTTCACACTACATCTGACATTACTGTAACTAATAACTGTACTGTGACTAATAAAAGAAAAGTTCAAATATGTCATGTAAAAATTTACTAAAAAAATTGCTTTTTTGACTTTATATATATATATATATATATATATATACAGGGTGTCCCATAAGTCTGTAGACATTTAAAAAAATTCATAACTATTGAATGAATTGATAGAATTGAACGCGGTTTGCGAAAAAATCATTCTCGTGAAGGAGGATTGTTTTTGGTAAAGAAAAAATAATAATTAAGCTATTTGTCAATAGAGGGCGCTGTGCGTGACCAGATCACGCATTTTCATGAAAAACTGTACTTATTCGCATGTAAATGTTTACAGGCATATAAATCCTATTCTATGTGTCCGTCGTCACCACAAATTACAGTTTGCAAACGAGTTATATCTCTGCTAACTGCAGCGTCAGCCGGCGGTTCTTACCCGAGGGAAAACATTATCACCAATAACACTTTATCCACCAAGTGAAATCGCAATTAAAACTTCGTGTATGCACAAGTAGGAGGCAAAATAAGAAATAAACTGTTCTAATCGTAAAATTGTGCAATTTATAGGACTTTCATTTGCATATTTTTCCTTCACATACGTGCGAAAAACTTAACTATTTGTCTAACTATCGTTGACAAAAATTTTAACTATATTTTTTTCTTTACCAAAAAAATCCCCCTTCACAAGATCAAAAGAATGATTTTTTCACAAACCGCGTTTAATTCTATCAACTCATTCAATAGTTATGAATTTTTAAAATGTCTACTGACTTATGGGACACCCTGTATATACACATATATATATATATATATATATATGATGAAAACCTTTTCAAAGATTGTACTGGTTGGAATGCAAAATATCAAACGAAGAAATGAATAAAATGATGAATATATACATAATTTAAATGTTCTATAGCGATTGCATCAAGAATTTGGGTCTATTTCAAAGAATAAATTAATAAGATAAGTATGAATTTTTCAGGAAACACTATATTCGGTAATAAAATCATGTAAAATGAAATTTCCAAAGATCATTTACATAACATGCTTTAAAAATGGCAATTAATAATTTGGTAAAAACTATTGCTATATTTTAAAGTAGTGAATAGATTTTATCAATGAAAATGATATCTAGTAAAAAATATGAAGTGGACACCACATGACTTCCTTACCTTATACACACATTTTGAAATATACATAATATTATGAAAACATTGACATTTTTGTGTGTGGTATCTCGTTCGTAAATATACAGGGAGATTCCAGTACATGTGCATTTCTGGTTGGTTGGTTCGTTTGTTGGGTTTTACGTCGCACTGGTGCTGCGAAATGGGCAACTGGCGATGGTCTGGGACTCACCCCTAGAGGTGGTCCCATGTGCATTTCTGATAAGAAGACAAGAAAACTATTACTCCAACCACAAAAGGTCACGAAAATATAAAGTGAGCAAACGTCCTTATTCCTTTCGGACAGTACCTACATTTAGCAGTTTCGCAAAAAACACAAATCCCCATTGGGGGCAAGGGACAACATTTTGCAAAATTTGTTTCCAAATGTCATTACTGATGATTGTAGACTAGAACTTGCTTATTTCTTTACGGATTACTTTCTGCAAGGTATTACATTAAAAGTGGAAACAGGTGGCAGTTAATCACTTTTACGAAGGAGGGAGTTGGCGTCAAATTTTGCCACTTGTCGTGAAATTAGGTAATTTGGGACCCAAATTTGGCAAAAAGGGTAGTTTAGGATTTCCAAAGTTTGGAATCTCTAACTTTAATAGGAATCGATTTCTAGAATTTAACGAAATGATTCATTGGTTTCTAGCGCAAAACAACTTCTACATTCTAACTACTGACAAGACTCTCGAAGAATTCGAATTCTATTCAGACTTCGAACTGA
This sequence comes from Salticus scenicus, assembly GCA_963930645.1. NCBI lineage: Eukaryota > Metazoa > Arthropoda > Arachnida > Araneae > Salticidae > Salticus > Salticus scenicus. Next base: position 178,725,286 of record OZ005651.1, read on the forward strand.
GCGGTTTATCATTGTTCCTGAATTAGCGAAATTCCTGCTCTGTGGTGTGCATAATGTTGTTTACTTGGCTTCTGTGGTACGAATGGGTGTTTTGTTGAATAGTTTTGAGAATATCCATTGATTAATGATTTGTGTGGTACAAAGAATACAGGGTGATTATAATTAAAGTTACGATTTTAAAATGCTATAATTTTAAAACTACCCATCAGAGCGATTTGATATTTTAATTGAGCAACCGTGAGGCAATGAAATTTTGTTTGGCAAAAGAAAAAAAAAAAAAAAGTTCCAAAAAATGCCGTTAATTATCCGTAAAGTATTTGTTTCATGAAGCTCCTCTTTTTCTCTTTTCACTATGACTGTTTCCGCTGTAAACAAAAAAATTGTAGTAAACCTTTGAAGTCTGTTGTATCCTGCTACTCCATTGTGTTTCTAACAACATTCCCGTGTTTAATGAGTCAATTAAGGCACAGAACCCCTGACATTACCCTGACAACGCCATCTATATGAACATGTTGGAACAAATTTTTTTCTCCCCCAAACAAAATTTCATTGCCTCATGAATGCTCTGGTAAAATATCAAATTGCTCTGATGGGCAGTTTTAAAATTATAGTGTTTTGAAATCGTAACTTTAATCATAATCACCCTGTAGCTGTATTCCACTGTTTTCATAATATTCATTAAAATGCATACATCGACTAGAGCCTGATTTTGTCTTTACGAACTACTTTTTATATGCATGAATTTCGACAACTTTCATAACAATATCACTACGTGCTCTATCATTAACTTCTGTTGCAATCTCTATGACGGTAGGTCATATGTATAATGTCCGAAAATATTGTATCTCTCGTCATTTTGAATAGAGATTTCGTAAATATCTCCAAAGTGTGAAGTCATAGAAAAACTAAAAAAGGAGATACACTACTAGACGTTATAACAAATCTACATACAAATTTGCAACGTTCTACTTTCAACCGTTTTTAAGTTATGCGAGATACAAATATACATATATGTACATACAGACGTCACGAAAAGTCGTGTAAATTCTGATTCTCTAAAATTCTCTTTCACCATCTAAAATTTTCTAAAATTCTCTTTCACGATCGTGCAATGGAAACTGGTCACATGACCATAATTGGAAATGTACAACTAGACGTTATGACAATCACAAATATATATTTACAACATTCTAGGAGCATTCGTTTTTGAGCCGTGCAAGACACAAAATCCGTTTCAAAAATCGGTATTACAATAAATACTACCTTATACTTTGCATTAAAAAAAAAAAAAAAAAAAACTATAGCTTGAACCACAAAACTCACGATAATAGAATCATATACACTGCAGAACACGAGTATTACTTGTTCAGGAATAGTATTTCTATAGCTTCTTATTACAGATTCTCTTATTGGCCAATTTACAGCTTAGTGTTCAATGGATTTAACTCGAGAGTAGATAGCCTACTTTTGTTCGTTTTGGCGAAAATTATTGGCGAGAAACAATACATTACACCAAAGCAATTAACTCTGTTAAAATTAAGAAGGGCTTATTGATTCCACCAATTCTGAATCACTATTTTCCCCCAAATTTGGTCGCTAATCTCGACAAATCGCCAAGTTTTTTGCCAACGTAGTCTTTGGTCTTGGCGTTGAATTTACCGATTTGGTATCGAATTTGGTGACTTGATGACCAAATTTGGCGAAAATTGTAGTTTAGGGTTGTCAAAGTTTGGAAGCTCTAACATCAATAAGAACATAATTCTGAAATTTTCAAGAATGATTCATTAGTTTCTAGCGCAGAATTAACTTCCTCGAATGTTCTGTAAATCACTAACGAGATTATAAAGAGAGAAGACATTATTGAGGATTGCAGTCTAGAACCTGCTTATTTATTTACGCATTTCTTTCTTCACGGTATTACAGTAAAAATGGGAGCACATGTCAGTTTTTTCAGTTCTACGAAGGTGGGCGTTGGCTGCAACTTTGTTATTTAGCGTCACATTAAGTAATTTTGCACCTAAATTTAGCGAAAAGTCGTAATTTAGAATTTCCAAAGTTTGGAATCTCTAACTCTAATAGCAGTCAAGTTTTGGAATTTTCAGGAATGATTCATTGGTTTCTAGCACAGAACTACCTCGAAATTTTTATAAACCATCGACAAGGTTCTTACTCTTGATGAATTCAAATTCTATACAGACTTCAAACTGAGCGTTAAATCATTGTCCCTGAATTAACGAAATTCCTGCTCTATGGTCTGCTTAACCCATTTTTAGCCACAGTCCTGTACACATGACGCAATAAGCATAAAGTGTATTGACTGTTTAAAAAGCTTTCGCATTGTTATTTTGAATTAAAATCAAGCTGGCTGCGAACCAAGATCTATCTGAATGTATTATAAAAAAAATTTAATAGATGATTTACTACAGCCGAATAAAGAATATATTACGTTAACGAGTCCTTTGGAAAAAAAAAGTAAAAATAATTAAAAGTTTGCCTAAAAGTGAATTAACATTGTTTACTTGACTTTTATAGTAAGAATGACTGTTTTGTTGGGTTAGTTAGAAAATATTCGTTTATTATTGATTTTTGCAATACAATTAACAGTGTTATTCAACTGTTTCCGGAATATTCATTAGTAAAAGTGCATTCGTAGACTAGAAAGAGCTTATGTCTTTACGAAGTCACGCAGAAATGTCGACAACTTTCATAACAATATCATTACGGCTCTATCATTAACTTCTGTTGAATCTCTACGACGGTAAGTCATATATGTATAGATATATTATGTTTGAATGCTGAAGTTTAATGCAAATTTTTAGCATTCGATTATAAAAATATTTTATAATAATAATAATGATGATGATAACGTATCTATGAATTCATAAAATAATATACCCCAAAATGTTTAGAATATACGGTAAAATCGAAGAGAGAGAGAGAAAAAAAAGTTAACAGGAAACATTTTAAGATTTTTTAAAATAAAATATATAAATTTTGAATTTTTGAAAAATTTATTAAGTAATTTTCAAGAACGTTTAAATGATATTATTATATTTCCCCGTATATGTATACAGATTTTATATAATTCTGTAAGACAATAATTTTCAAAAAATAAATAAATAAATAAAATAAATAAATAAAATAATAATAAAATAAATGAATATATATATATATATATATATATATATATATATATATATATATATATATATTATGTCCACTACCCCTTTAAACAGCAATTTTTATGCCTAAAGGTACCATAAGAAAAAGAAATTCAGTTAGGGACAAAAAAAAAAAAAAAAAAAAAAAAAAAAAAAAATGGAGAAGAAAAAGAAGCAATCGCAATCATAAGAAATGGAAATGTACTGATTCAATTAATTAAATGTACATTTCAATTGTGAAATCTTCCATTTTTACTTTCTCTTACCCATAAGGTAGAGAAAGTATTGTTTTTGGGTCAAATTTTCGAACGCGAGATTTTGTTATATTTACACGTTTTGAGGTCCCCTGAATACGAAAATCATGTTTTTAGCTAATGGTCTGTGTGTATGGCTGTGTGTGTGTCTGTCTGTTATCAGCATATTTCAAAAACAAATTACGGCAGAAAGTTCAAACTTGGTATTCTAAATGTGTATCATATAGAGATGCTACAGTAAGCTTTTCGTTAAGATCAAGCAAATGGTTCGTGTACAGGGACAATCAAGAGAATTCTAATACATTACGTCTATGGGGAAATTGCAGGTAAGTAGAGTTTAACGTCTATAGACTGCACTAAACCAAATGAAACGAATATATATTTTTTGTAATAGAGATAGTCAACTGGGAAAAAAATTTTTGTGTATGTAGGAGCTTCGCCTCCCCCCTCGAGGGGAGTAAATTTTCATAATGGGTATCTTTCAAAAGAGCTCGCCAATACCTTTAAAACGAATGGTTGAACCATCGATCTGCGATAATTTAAAACAAAGTTATCGAATTTTTACTTTTAACGAAAAAAAACTTAGAAAAAAAAATTGTACTTTTTTTTTTTAAATATTGAGAATAAAATGGACTTTTTTTTACATTTGGTGTTATACTACTTCTCTAATATGGAAATCGTCTGCCTTATCAAAAAAGATAATTTTTTAAAATAATAATTTTAATAAATTATTTTTTATAAAGAGAATTATTTTTTAATAACCGAATTAAATTCTATATAAATGTAGGTGCATTAATGAAACGGGAGGGGGGAGGGGTTAAGGCGCCCCTCACACAGAACTAATTATCATATAAAACACTTCAGAAGCCTAATATGAATTGTTTAAAATAGGTTTACATAACAGTACTCGTTATCTTACCTATTAATCTGCAACCTGTATTTATAGTATTAAATTTCAGGGTAAGAGAAAGTCGTGTGAGTGACACACCAGATTAATTTTTTTCCCTCCAAACAAACAAAAATAATTGCATTCAGCTGCAAAGAAAAAAAAATAATAATAATACGAATAAAATTGAATTCAATCACTTATATAGTTTTTAACTTTATATAGTTTATATAGTTTTTAACTTTAATACTTGTTAACGCAAAGAAATGTATAAATAGCCATGAAAAAGCAGTTTATAATTATTTAAAAATTCCACAAAAGATCTCTCTCAGGTGTGAAAGTGCTCAGCGTCTTCGGCACCACTATTTTTATTTAGGAAAAAAAAAAAAAAAAAAAAAAAAAAAAACGTATTTTTTTTACATTAATATCTTTCGATTGAATAGGATAGAGATTATTCTCAAAATATACCAGTGGATGAGTTCCGTCAAAAGTCAGAATACTTTCACCCAATGATCACTCTCTTCAATTCCGAAGAGAAAGAAACAATAAAAGTGCACTGAAAAAAAAAAAAAAAAAAAAAAAAAAATAGGGTAAAAGAAGAAGAAGAAAAAAAAAAAAAAAACTTTTTTTTTTCATTGACTGATTTTTAAACTATTTTAACAATAATTTTGTTCCATTGACAAAACCAACTTGCTTTCTTTGACCCAATAGTATTATTGAAGGAAGAGTAATTGTCACTGGATAATTCGATAAATTACGTTATAGCTAACCAGAGGACGAGCGACGAGTTGAATCAACAAAGCTATTTATTAGCAACGAAATAAATCTGCTTATTTAAAAAAAAAATATTTGTTGAATCAATAAAACTGTTTGGTTAACATAACAAAATAATTTAACTTCTGGTAACAAAATTTTTTTGAGGCTAAAAATAAATAAATAAGAATGGTTGATTCAACAAATCATTTTTTTTTTCTGTGGGAATTTATGTTTACTACTGAATAGCACTGTGATAGCGGCATATAAATGTTAGGGAAAAGAAAATATTTAACAGGAAACACCGTAAATTCCAAAATTACACAAGAATTGTTTCGGGTCCAATAATTGCGCACAACCAAATATCAGATGAAAATAAATTAGGCACAATAAAATATGAAAGAATGACGCTGCTTTCATGACTCAGTAGTGCCTTTTTTTTTTTTTTTTTTTTTTTTTTGTTAAAGAAGGAAAGTGTATAATTATTTCGACCAGAAACAAGTGCTGCATGTATTTGGAATCTTTTATGTTTGCTTACAAAGTTTTTATTCCAATTTTTCGGTGCATTTTAATGCAATATGGATCTTAAATCTTAACTACGCCCATTTTTTGCTACCCCCTGCTTTTCATATGATTTCTTAAATTATTCTAAAAGCCTTATTTGAAATTTACAGGGTATCCTAAAAACTTTGTCCTGGGCTTTCGTTTTTTTTTTTTTTTTTTAATAAATTACGACTTTTTTTTTTTGCTGTCATTCCCCTGTCTCTGAGTGTCAATACCCCACCCACCAAAAATATAAAATTTAATTTTTAGGTTTTTTACATTGTAAGAGTTAAGTGGTTACTTACGATTGTTATCTAAAGTTAAATACCTAAATATATTTGAAAGTTACTTATGTACGTTTACTTCACCCGTACAAACTGAAAACAAACAACGTGCTGATGAAGAAAATATTTAATTGCACGTCATATTTGTTGATTACTGCTAGCGCATTGTGTGTACAATGTATATACATTTTGACCACAGAACTGTTTAAAGCATCTTTTGCTGACTAAAAATTATTGCTTAGAAAAACTGTATAAATATAATGGAATCGATAAAAATAATATCTTTAAAATATAAGTTCAAGTTGTTCAGTTTAGGCAAAACCTCACCACTGGCTGAAAGGTTTTGCCCTCGAAGGTTGTCAACGAAATGTGCCGGGTTCGATCCCAGCTCGCATTCCTCAACTTAGCCGTTCGGAGTTTTCTGTGGTTTTCCCAAAATTTCGCGTAAATATGGGCTAAGCCCCCTTTAAAAGCTAGGACTCACACGCAGTCAATCGACTTTAATCCCCACACCACCAGTTTAGAGAAAATAATGATTGATAACGACACTATAATGAAAATAGAACCAAACGAATTTCTTAATGAAAAAGAAAATTATTAAAGAAAGAAAGAAACATAGTATTTCGTCAATTTTTAATTTTTTAAGGTGTACATGATATATATATATATATATATACATATATATATATATATATATATATATATATATTAACAACTTAGGACCCATATGTAACAAATATATTACTTTTAGCTTCACTTTTAGATACTAGATTTGTGCTAAGGTAGAGGTATAGGGACAAACAGGGGTATGACATTTCTAAGGCAAAAAGCAAATATTTATTTTTTTAAAAAAAGTATCTTTTAACCCATTATATAGACAAAAGGGCATATGATTGAAAATTTCTTGCATTCGATTCATTTTTATACAAGTATATATGCAATATTTTTGTGGAGGACAAGAAAGTCGTCATTTAAAGACAATGACCTATATTACAAATATGGAGGAAAATACATTACAAAATTTTATAAAATTAATAATAATAATAATAATAGGATTCAATTACAAGGATTACGAAATTTAAATTCGTATACATCCCATATTGAAAAAATTTCCCACTGAGTAAAAGGTGCTCCATGCACTAATAATGCGATGTACGAAACTTCAGTATCGTATCATAAAATGTCCTAGACGCATGTTCAAACAAAGTTGTTGAAGATTAATCACAAACTAAAATGTAAATATCCTTATTTATTTATTGCAGAACTGCTAGAGATGATTTTTTTTTTTTTTTAATTATTATTTTTGTACTACTATTTCCATAGCATAAAATATATAATAAATTTATGCAGGTAAATTTCAGACGTACCTGTGAAAATACATTATAAATTTTTTATATTTTGCAAATAGTGGTATGAAAAGAATATAAAAAAGTCACCTGTGGCAGCCCTGTTATTGTTTTGCACACTCGTAATTTGGTTATAGCCTTTGGAACGGGATTTGACTTATTTTCAGTGGTTTAAATCAGCATTTTTGCTTTATCATACTTCTGGGATACTTTATGAAAGTTTTTTGAAATTTTGTACATCCTCTTATTGCTGCATTGATGTATCGGGCACTTTTCATAACTTTTTTTTTTTCCCTTAATGAGAACTGCATAATAATTTAAATTAGTAATTCAACTCCTTGAAACATTAAATTGGTTTTATAAAATTCTGTACCCTTTTTTTGTGCGAAATAGCATTGTTTTTTCTTTAAATATATTAAAACAAAATTCTGTACATCATTATCTAAGAAATTAAAGCCGCGGTCAATATTTTTCGAACATTTCGTATAACAAAACTCGTCTAAAAAAACGGTTATGTAAAATAACTGAACAATAATAGTGTAAATAAAAGCCCTTTTTTCCTCATACTATTACAAAATCAAATGTGTAAATAATAAAAAAATTTTAGGTATAATATATATATTTTCCATGTATAAAATATGTATTCCCCCACATGCTTTTGACATGTATATTTTTGTTAAGTATCAGGATTTTTGAATATATATACATATATGTATGTATAATAGACATACATAAACCTTAAGCTACTTCCAAAAGTTTAAATATAAAATTACTTAATTTTTAAATGTTGTTGAGAACGAAATTACCAACCTTATATGGTTGCAACCAATAATATGATAAAGGTAGTTTGTAATATAAAGACTAAAGTTGTATAGCTAAACTCATAAAATAAATAAATAAATAAATAATAACTGTATTGTTGATTTAAAAATTGAAATCGATAAAATTTTCTCTTTAAATATAGTATAACAGGGATTAACTAAATTATAAAAACCTTAAAACAAAGAAGAAAAAATGTTTTGTTTGTCGAAATTTCTTATTTTCTCTTAATTTAATATAATATTTTATTGAAATTAATATATATATTTTTCTTGTCCTTCTTTCCATTCCTTTCTTTTTTTCCCTACAAAAAGCAATATTATTAAAATAAATGTGAAAATATTATTATTAAAATAAATGTAAAATGTTTAAATGCATAACACAGGAAGGAGCCTTTTTTTTTTTTTTTTTTTTTTTTTTTTTTAAGTATTTGCAATAATTAAAGAACAATAGTAAAGAACAATAATAATAATTAAAAAAGAAGGATTAAAAAAAAAAAAAAAATCTGTATTTTTTTGTTTTTTTATCCGCAATAAAATTGAAGGAAAACTTTCAACTATTTAAATTTACAAATGAATCTTTCTTTTAATAAGTATGTAATGGAAAGATTATTTCCTTATTTGTGATACGCATATTTTGCTTGAAAAGAAAGGAGGAAAAAGAAGAAAAACTTCAACAAAATAACACCCATTCGCGCCAGAAAGAAACTTCTTTTAAAACATAATATCCCTGTCGCCGCGCTGTTACTTCTCTTTTGCAGTAGGTAGGAATACCAACGTCCACTAGAGGGCGGGTCGTATTCACAAGTCTGCTCTCTCCGATACAGTTGTATCCTTACGCTTCATTCAGCAGTTTCGTACTATTTACTTTTTTTAGGCGTAATGAAGCATCTGTTCTCCTTTTTAAAAACGATGATACATTTATCTTCATGCTGTAGATTATGTGTTAAATTGAACTAGAGATGCTAGAGAAATGAAAAATTATACGATTATTGCACTATTTTTTACGTGAACATGCGTTTTGTATTTGAGTTCATGATACGGTTCTCAGTCAACAAGGCGTCATGGTTCGAAATGCTTCCAGACTGTTGAAGGGTCAGGGTAGGACGTAGTTTCCTCGTGGTCAATGTAAACATTCCAGGTGATAATTGTTTAGCCCCAGTGCGATGGATTTCCAGTCTGCAATGGAAACCTTTGCAGAAGCATGGGTTGCAGCCAACACCCAGACCCCCTTGACTGAAGCTGCTGAAACTCAGGTTAGTTGAAAAGCTACATGAAACCTACTCATTAATTTTATCAGATACTACTTTCTCATATTTATATTACTATACATTATAGATCATGTTTTGATCACTAGTTCGTACCTATATTATTCAGCTGTGCTATACTTAAACTTCTCTGCCCTTCATCTTAAGAAAAATAAGACATTTAAATCACACAGTGTAAAAAAATATATGTACGCTAGTTAGATGCTATGTTATACCAACTATCATATCACTCTATCATATTTTCTATTTACATCTGATTTTTCTAATTGCGGATTGAAATTTCAAGTTATATTTCCCCACATAATAACACATCAGAATTATTATGAAAGGGTTATACTCGAAGCGTAGACATGAACTGTCAAGGTCAGCAACTCCCGGTCTTTAATAGTATTTACTATTTAGAAATATGGCTGTGATGTAATATTTCATTCTCTAATTTATATTTTAGTACATGCTGTGTATATAGACATGCTTAATTGATAAATAAAAGCTGTAGTTTCCGTACTTTCCGCAATATTTGTTTTTATTACATATTGTTTACATTCGTTGTCAAGACTCTCCGCCGCAAGATCGTCTGCTACGGTTGAATCGAATTTAGGTTTAGCTCGCTTTCACTGTCAATGTTTACATTTTTCTTGCTCTTGAATATGCTATTATTAGTAGATGCTTGACAAGAAAATGTTAATATTATTTCTTAAACATTTTTAATTATCCTATTTTGTCAGATTTAAATCGATTTCCCGATATTTATTTTGAAATAAAATCATAATAAATTTTGCAGTTATATAGTATGTATTATTATTATTATTTTTTTTCAATGTACCTATCTAACAGATAATTTTATTTTTTGTTCGAATATTTTTGCGTGTATTTTTAAAGCGATTTACAAATTTGTAACCTTTTATAGTGTGGTAAAAAAAATTTCTTCTTAAGAGAATTATTATAATATAAAAGGAACTGTATATTGAATTATGTCTGCACTTAATTCAGTGTACATTCAGGCATAATTTTAAAGATGATTGTAGTTACTCCCCGTTTCCTAGCTAAATTAATAGTAAACAATGTGTTTGTTTACAAAATATTTTTTTCTGTTTCCTATAAACAAACATTATTTAATTGAAATTTTCTTTTGCTTTTAACTGGAAAATATAATTAAAATGAACTTGTTTGAACTGATTTTGTTGCAAAAATTTTTTTAGCATTTATTATTTGAAAAATTCTGTAATAGATATCATTTATTTATTTTACGGTTTAGTTTTGTGATGACAGTAGAAATTATCATGTTGTGATTGAATACAGTTATGTAGAGCATGTTATAACCTCTAAGAAATTTATAAAATAGAATGTTTACCAAAATGCACTTGTTGTTTATACCATGAAATAATTTTGTGATAATACTGAAAAAATCTTTTATGCATTTACTGACTTAACTAAAGTAAAGGCATAAGACAAGACAGTCATTATTGATAAACAAAACAGTATACATACAATTTTTCCCAATTTAAAAGTTTAAGTTATGTTTACATAGCAGTCTAAATTATGATTTTTGCTTAGAAGTGTTTTAGTCATTGGTTAGAAAATTACATGGACTGTTTTTATGGGAAAAAATAACAAATCAATCTAGTATTTTAATAATATTGAGAGTTTTCGTAGAAGTTTAAAGAAAAATTCTTGCTTGTATTTCCTATTTCCTATCCATGTATTTTATTGCTATCAGATCTCATACTGAAATACCAAAAATTCATGTTTATGTGCTGTGTTATCAATATTTTGTAAACTGTGCTAGCATATTTGTTTGTGAAACTCTTCTAAAACTAAAGCAAAATAGACTAGTATTTAGAAAAGTGTGCTGTATTTTCATTCGAAACATTTTCTGTAATCTACATTTTGGCCGGTTCAGTATTTTTAAGGTTGGATACAGTTATGGATAGAATGTTATTTTATTTAAGAAATTTATCGTATGATGTATTTTCTAAATGCACTCTGCTGTTCATTAGGTAAAATAATTTTTGGGCTAATACTGGAAAATCTTTTTATACATGCTTTCTGATTTGTTTACATTCTCTTCCTTTTGTTTACGTTTTCTGTGATTTGTTAGTATTTTAAAATATTTGTTTAAATTGGTTATATGAATGAGAATTATTCATATTTTCAACACGCTATGTAGGCATTTACTAAAAATAGTTAATTTTTATATCAAATAATTTTTTTTTTTTTTCAATAAAAGGTTAAGTTTGTCATAGTGAAGTTGTGGCTCTTTTTTGCATTATGCAGCTGACTCTTCATTTGTAAAAGATCATATAAGATATTTTAGGATAAAAATTTTAATTACTATTCTCTTTCCTGCTATAAAGTATGACATATTTTACTGCATGTTGTCAATTCAATTATTATTATTATTACTATTTTTTTTTCTTTTCTTTTGCTGTTCTTTAAAAGCTTCTGGCATGTATGTAAGAACCGTATCATTAAATTTAGTTTGTCATAAGTTCATTAATTTATACACCCTATGACAGAAATTTTTTATGCTTTCTGCGACAAGTCTTGTTCGTGCAAACCTTTACTGCAAGACAATATTGACATATTTTTTTATTTAGACATAATATGTACATGTAACTATAAAGACTGATATTATTGGTAGACTATTGAAGAATTCTTAAATACAAAACATAAGTTTCTATTTTCTACTGAAATTTAGAAATAGCTTTCATTTTTATGGGCAAATCTTTCTGCAAGTGACAATTTCTTTTCTGCGACAATGTCGCTGTGTCGCCTAAATTCTGCCACAGGGTTTATACATATTTCACTGATTAAATAATTGTTATAAAGTAAATGTAAATAATCACTAAAATGATGAGATAAAATGTAAACAGAAACATTTATTACTTTTTTTTTTATGAACTCAGTATAAATGCTTTTTCAAAGAATTTATTTCCTTAAATGTAAGGCTCCTATATGTACGAGCTGGCGCATCAGGAATTTTGTTGCCTTAGGGTTGCCACATGTACCCAGCGCGTTTCTCTGATAAATAAACGACAAACATTTTTTCTATCGTCTTACGTTACTTTAGAGTAACTTGATTTATTTTATTTCGCAATTTTAGCTAAGTGAACTATAATATGGAAGTCTGTTTAGCGATAAACTGCTATAATCATTCAAGAAGTGAATATAAAGTGTTCACAGACCTTCTATTACTGTGTATTTCAGTTTTGGCGACATTTTGTAAAAGACACAGAAACCGCCCTAACAACACATATCTTACCCCAATACATTCATAGGATATCCTCAGAATAAAATGACATCCTGAGAACGTACTGTGAAAAAAATGTGTTTTTAGGAGTATTATTGTTGCTTTTTGCTCTTATTTTGACCGGATTAGCTTCAGATCAAGATTTCTTAAAATCATTAGGGAAGCGATAAGGACGCCAAGCGGGAATGCTGTCCTCTTCGGAGGCAAAAAAATGGCAGTGATGCGCCGGCCTATTATTTTATTTAAGGGGCTCTACTTAAATGTAAGATATGTTCATGTTTCTATAACTGCAAACAGATAAATTAACATCTTACATGAAATCATATATCATTTGTTATATTTTTTAAACTTCTAATTTGACTGAAAAATCTTTCATTGGATTTTATTTACATTGTTTAGTATATTATGATTTTGCATTTTTTGTTTATTATACTTGGGGCCCAATCAAGTTAATATGAAGTCCCTGTCTTGAAACAGTTTGATGCTTCCGTCCCCCATAATTCACTTGCAAACTCGTAAACGATATTTGCAGAGTTAAAAATTTATAGTAAAATATATATTTCACCTGGAAAAAGATTAACCTGAATATATATATATATGTATGTATATACAGTCTAACCTCGTTAATGTGAATCTCAAGGGGAATAAAAAATTTGTTCAAGCTGTCAGTAACTCAGAAACTAATCATCATTTTGACGGAGATTGTGGAAACAGTTCATGTTAAAAGTAATTCACATTAAGCATGTTTACATTTACAAAGTTCGCCTGTGTGTATATATAATGTTGTTTTGCTAACTTTGGTGTAGTTTGGTAGCCTCCTACTTAGAAATTCACAAAAAATTTGCATTGGTAAATATAATCTTGTGATCATGTATAAAATTTTGATGTCCAGGTCCTCGAACCTGCTGGAACGTGCATTAAACAGATGCTAATTCTAATTTTAAAAATACTGCATTCTGTTTATGTGATGCATTCCTAATCTTATTTAAAAATACAAAGAAATATGTTTTTGAGTTAGGGTTGAAGTAAACTACATAAATGATATTTAGAAAGATTGTTCATTAACCATGACTATTTATTTAAGGGAAATTTCTTTAAATAAATGATATTATTTGTTTCTGTTATATTAAATGTTTGATTTATTGTGATCAGTGCAAATTGTCGAGCTAAAATAAAATCAGTGTTTTATACTTCTAATTAAATCCTTTAAAACATAATTATCATACCAATTTTGCATGAATTGGCAGAATTAAATTTTTACGAGAGTGAAAAGTGACCAGGCAAGAATTCAAACCTAGGATCTTGGGCTTAGCATGTCAACGCTCTACCAATTAAGCTGTCTATATTGAATCATACAATTCAGTCATATAATACTTAGAAGTTTTTTTTTTTTCATATAATACTTAGAAGTTTTTTTTTCTTTCTTAAAGAAAAAAAAAAAAAAAACTATCTAATATTTATATGAGTGAGTTGTGCAAGGACAGCTCAGTTGATTGGGTTGGCATGCTAAACAAAATGCTCTAAGTTCGACTCCTGGCTGATCACTTTTTGCTAATAATAATAAAACCCTTCTAACTTTCATGTGAGCAAATTATGCGAGTCAGATATGGATAAGGTTAGCTTGGTTGGTAAAGCATTGGCATGCTAAGCCAAAGGTCGGTTCAAATCCTTGCCTGGTGCCTTTCTGTTTTTGTAAAATTTAATTTTTCAATCTTTCAAAAATCTGTAATAAACGGTCGAAAGTTACAATCCTAATTAATAATTATCCAGCACTGAAATTGCATTCATGAAAGAATGTATTTAAATCACATTCAAGTATTTGTTTGTCTCTCTGCACCTAAAACAAAATCTCTCCCCACCTCCTTCATAGAATAATATTTCCTAGTTCTGTATTTCAAAATAAGTTATTGTTTTTCCTTTCTTAATTAAAAGAAAAATGAATGAGAATTTTTATATAATAAAGTTTATATAAATATATTATCCCCCCTTTTCACTTTCTCTTACCCATAAGGTAGAGAAAGTATTGTTTTTGGGTCAAATTTTCGAACGCGAGTTTTTGTTATATTTACATGTTCTGAGGTCCCCTGAATACGAAAATCATGTTTTTAGCTAATGGTCTGTGTGTATGTCTGTCTGTCTGTGTGTGTGTGTGTCTGTCTGTCTGTTATAAGCATATCTCAAAAACAAATTATGGCAGAAAGTTCAAACTTGGTATTCTAAATGTGTATCATATAAGGATGCTACACTAAACTTTTCATTAAGATCAAGCAAATGGTTCTTGTACAGGGACACTCAAAAGTATTCAAATACATTATGTCTATGGGGGAAATTGCAGGTAAGTAGAGTTTAACATCTATAGACTGCACTAAACCAAATGAAACGAATATATATTTTTTGTAATAGAGATAGTCAACAGGGGGAAAAAATTGTGTATGTAGGAGCCTCGCCTCCCCCCTTGGGGGGGGGGGGGGAGTCCCCCCTCGAGGGAAGTAAATTTTCATGATGGGTATCTTTCAAAAGAGCTCTCCCATACCTTTAAAACGAATGGTTGAACCATCGATCTGCGATAATTTAAAACAAAGTTATCGATCTTTTTTACTTTTAACGAAAAAAAAAAAAAAAATTTTTTTTTTTTTTTGTTATTTTTTTAAATATTGATAATAAAATGGACTTTTTTGGATATTTAGTGTTATACTACTTCTCTAATATGGAAATCGTCTGCATTATCATGAAAGATAATTTTTTAAAATAATAATTTTAATAAATTATTTTTTAAAAATAGAATTATTTTTGAATAGCCGAATTAAATTCTATATAAATGTAGGTGCATTAATGAAACAGGGGGTTGAGAACACAGAACTAATTATCATATAAAACTCTTCCGAAGCCTAATTTGAATTGTTTAACACAGGTTTACATAACAGTACTCGTTATCTTACCCATTAATCTGCAACCTGTATTTATAGTATTAAATTTCAGGGTAAGAGAAAGTCGTGTGAGTGACACACCAGATTATTTTCATTTAATTGTATACTCAATATTTAAAATATTTTTGTAAATCCCTTCCCCCCCCCCACCTTAATTTTTTTCTCTAATGTTAAATGTCTGTATTTTCGTATGACTTTATTCCATATTTATAAGGTAAATGTATTTTTTTTTTTTTAATAGGTTTTGTGTATGCATTTTTATACATTGAATTTTAGTACTTTTTAACACCCACATTCCCACACACATATGAAAATTGGGAAATTTAGTAAAATATAAGTAATAAAGAACAAAATTGCACGTTTTTGCTTTTTTTTTTTTTTTTTTTAAAGTGTCGAATTGTATATTCTTAAAAATCTGAGTTATAAAAAAATAACTACTTTTTTTGTTTAACTATAAATTAGAATTATCTGTTTTATTTTCAACTATTTTAACTTATTTCATTTCTTAAGTTAACTATGTTTAAAACTAAATTAAAGATAACTTCAACCTTCATGTACTACAAAATTTTTGATGGAAAGGACGAATATTTGGTTTATAAATTGAACTGACTCCATCGATGTTTCATTGGCACTATTTGCTGATATAAAGATGAAAAGTTTTTAACTTTAAAAAGGTATTTTTGCGATTATTTTCATAAAGTATAATTTTGTTGCAAAAAGCATATATACTTTTAAATATTACGGAGAAAAAAGAAATATATATGTATATAGGGACATAATGAAGAGAGAACGTATATTCAAATGCAGTAGTCTCATTCCTCCTTTTAACATGATGGTGTTTGAGTGAGACCGATTGTCTAACCTTGGGACCCAGGCCCTTGTGGAATGCCTTTCGTGTGTGTGTGTGTGTGTGTGGGGGGGGTGTCTATAGATGTCCTAGCCCATATTTATGCAAGTTTGGAAGTAAATCATGGAAAACTCTGAATGGCTAGGTCGACGAGCGAGACGTGGAATCGAAGACTGGAGGTGCCAGGTTCGTTCCAGGTCTCACGCATCGGCCTAACCGTTTGGAATTTTCCATAGTTTTCTCCTAAACTTGCGTGAATACTGCCTTTGGACACCTTAGAAAAACCCTTTATGGAAGGCATGCCAATCAGGCTTAGAACCTTCGCGTAGTCAATTGGCTTTAATCCTAACAGTGCATTTTTCTTTAAAAACAACCATAAAAATAATTTGAACGTGAAAACTTTTTTTTTTTTTTTTTAGTAGTATTTAAAGTACCTTAAGAAGAAGAAGAAAAAAAAAAAAAAAAAAAAAAGAGATGTTTATGTTGCAAACATAACTTTTAATTAGAATCGTTTAAAGTTTAAAAGATAAAATTTAGAAAATGTTAGCAGCAAATATACTGATACATGATTTTGAAGTAGGGTAGGTGCTCCAGTGATTGGCATGCTCCAGTAATTGACATCTGTCCGAAAAAATTAATAAATAAGAAAAATAATAAAATCATATTTTACATATAAGAGTTTTAACATTTTATGTCAAACACTGGAGCATAGGGTGCTAATAACTGGTAAAATGAATAACTAGCAGTGTCAAACACTGGAGCATAGGGTGCTAATTGCTGATAAAATGAAAAACTGGCAGTGTCAATTACTGGAACATTGAGTGGGTGTCAAATAAAAATTCATAAAAAAAATAATTGTTATCAAAAATATATATTTTAACATATATGTGGTTCTGAATGTCTTTCATGTAGTGATGTGGGGTGGAAAATTTTCTGCGGAAAATTTTCTTTTTTGGAAAATTTTCCAGAAAATTTTCTACTATGTTTTTCCGGAAAATTTTCCAACCAAAAAAAACAAATTTTTTAGTAAATCTTTTGCATGATATATTTAAATTTTCTTTTATTAGTCATAGTAATGCTATATACAGTGTGAAAAATAAAAGTTTCTGATTAAAGTCATCATTTAGAAAGTTACCAGATATATGTTTTGAGCAACTTGCTCAAGAAAGAGGTTATTTATTATAATACAAGAGATCTATGGTTGCTAATCAGAATTTTAAATGTCCATTCAATAAGTTTGTAAAAACATAATTATAAAGCATTTGGCAACATAACAAAAAAAGAATATATTGATAAATTAATGCACTACTACACTGCTGAGCATGTGTATCTATTTTTCAAAATATTAATTTGATAAATGATGATGTTTTTCAAACTCGGGCAGCAATTCTGACTTTGGTCACCTTATGGTCTCTGGTTCTAAGAGTGACTCAGTAAGTTAGGACATTGTCATAATCTTCGTTAAATATTCAATTAAAAAAAAAAAAAATTGCTTTACTTACAAAATTGGCATCGTTGAAAATTTTAGAGAAAAATCTTATATAAAACATAATTATATATTTTTAAGTCACTTTTTAAAACTAATTTCTAATGTGGAATTTTTATTTACTTATTTATTTATTTTATGCAAGCAACAGGAAATACAGTTAACTGCCAAAATAAATAAACAGCAAGATTTTGATTAAAATTTAAGGAAATCAAATAGATAAAATGAATCACATCATATCTTATAACTGGAGGTTTAGTTGAAAGAACTCAATATTTCTTTACTTGCTTAAAATATCCGAAATTGAATTGTGCTTGAAAAATCTCATAAAGGTGCTACATTTAAAGTTTAATAATAATAATCTCAAACTTCCAGATTAATATTTTTGAATACAGGATTACATCCATTATCCAATACCACCAACTATTAAAAAATATGATTTTGTGTCTGCAAACTATGCTTAAAAATAGCACAAATCGAAAAAAGTAAAAATCAAAAGAATTTTGATGAAATGAACCCTTGCATGGTCCTTACTAATTACCTTGTACAGTCGCAGGCATGAGAGTGCAGAAAATTAAAAAAGAGGAAACACGCATGTTCATAAAATTAATTTCAAATGAAAAATAATGCGCGCGGGGAAAACTATACAAATATGTTCATAAAATTTATTTCAAACGAAAAATAATGCTCAAAAGAAAAAAACTATACAAAATATTTTAAAGTGACAAATTAAAATAAAAGAATAACACATCAACACAATGAAACATGTGTTTAAAAAAAAATAAACATTAGCTAGCAATCAACATTTTAATAACATTGACTAGTAGTGGGAAAGGTAGGGGGGGGGGGGAGTAAAAAGTAGTTCATGAGTAAGAAATATTAAACACAATTCTACTTCTTTATGGGTTCTAGAATATCATAAAGTAAGTTTAAAATTAATATTGACATTTTTGTTGTGAATGGATAAATATTCAAAAATAAAAGGCTTCCCGCAGAATGTTTGATCGGCGATGGTTAGAGATGAAAAGAGGCGGGGGGGGGGGAGACAAAAAATTTACATGAGTGAGAAATATTAAATCATTCTGTTCTTTTATATATTACACAATTTGATAAAGCACGTTTAAAATGAATATTGACATTTATATTTTGGATGGAAAAAGATTGAGAATCTAAAGTTTTTCGTTGAGCGTTTGAACACTGATCGTTATTCGAGTTTGATCTTAACAAAATAAAAAACGCGGAATTAACGAAAATAACAAAAAAGTGGAAAATCGCGGATCCACAGAAAATTCTCATGCCTGCAGTCGGCAGCAAAATTATTGATGCGCTGGCATTAATTTCTATTTAAAAGATGTGCACCTAATACTATTTTGTTAAGTAAATATTTATCGAGTCATGATCTTAGTCTTATACTGTTTATAAAAAAGTAAGTTCATGATAAAAATTAGTGATCAAACTAAAAAAAAAGAAAAATATGGATGTGTGTTTCAATAATTTTGCTGCCATTAAAGTTAAAAAAAAAAATCATTAATTCTCATAATTTTTTTTCATATATAATAAAATGGGGTTCAGCTGTTAGCAGCGATATGTGAGGGTCTCTGATAGCTACAGAACGTTCAGACACCTTTTATATATAGATTATTCAACCATTATACATGCAAAACAGTCATTAAAAATTATAACTTTCTAGCTTTATACATGTTTAATAAACCATTAAATCATAATTTGTGTGTTTTGTTTATTAATTTCTTTTTGAATTGAATAATTATTCATAATTATCTTTGAATAGTTTTGTTTACTTGTAGCTTTTAATGTATTTGGTTTTATTTTACAAAACTTTCATAATTTAGAGATTGAAAATTTTCCGGAAAATTTTCCAGAAAATTTTCCGTTTCAAAATTTTCCGGAAAACCCACATCCCTACTTTCATGCCATATGTACTAACTTAAGATTTCTAAAAATATTTTCTGATGACTAGAACATTGATAACATCAGAGATAGCTCTAAAAGTGTCAATCACTGGTGCACTTACCCTGTATGTAGACGGATATATATATATTTTTTTTATGATATTAAGAATTACGAGTTTCACATAATAATGTTCAGAGGAAATGTCTATGATCAATTTCCCCCAAATTTAATAAAGGACAGGGTGCTGTTAGTATAAAAAGGGCACCTTTAAGATTATTGAGGGGAATTTTGGATTCTTAAGAGCACATTTAACATTTAAAAATCGAGACGTTTAATTTCAAAATTGAATTTTAGGTATGGATACAAGAAAAAGTTTTAAAATTTAACTTTTTTTTAGTTTTTAATTTTGCTAGTTACTACTAATGTATGAATGAATGTTCATCATTATACATATTAGTACTTTATAGCGTATCTTCAGTTTGAGGTTTATTTTCAACAAAAGAAAGAGAAGGTGCAATTTTTAACACGCTTTTATTAGCTTCACCTGTATGTTTGTTTGTATGTTTGTAACCGCTCTGGGAACAAACAAAAATCTATATTGTAAAAAAAAGAATTTTCCTACGTGAACGCTGTAGCCGTGAGGTGAAGCACCGCGCTACGAACCTAATGGTCTAGCGTTCGAGTCCAGTCAGGGGAGATTTTTTAAAAATGGTTTTTGTTTAATTCTAAATTATTTTAATTAAAGATTTAAATGTATGTAAATATTATGGTGTGTCACTCACACGATTTTCTCTTACCCTGCATTTTAATACTAAGATAGATATTTTGTGCTTTTTAGTTCACATTTCTATAAAAGCGTGTTCTTTAATTTTTTAAAACTATAATATTATTTTAGATGAGGGCAAGAAGGATGCTATTTTTTTCAACCATATGGCGGCCAGGGCGCAGCACCCTCTTGAAACTGCCATGGGGAAACTCTGTCTATAATAAAATATAATATAGTCTTAATGAAAATTTTCATTTAACCATTTTACCAAAATTTGGATGAGGACGTTGAATTAATTTGTTTACTAAGCAAGAAAAAAAAAAAAAGGAATTAAACATGGGATATTTGCTTTATTGTGACAATGCTCTTGTCCACTAATCTATCCCGACTACTTTCCATTAACATAATTTGTTGAAGGTTGCTATGTACATAGTATTCTGCATTTTAACAGAGTTGAAGGATGGAAAATACAAATACTGTGGATCGTAAAACTAAGTAGTAAGTTTAATTTCTCTTCCTTTTGTTTTAATTAATGAGTGCAAAATGTCCAGGCCGGGAGACGAACCCGGGACCTTTGGCTTAATATGCGAATGCTCTTAATATTTTTGCAATCGCATGCTCTAGTTTTTGGCACTACGAATCTTGCGTCTGAAAATCATACGTAAGATTACGTGGTAAATATTATTTTATTAGTGTCTCTATTATAAATGAAAATATAGTAATAATAATAGCAAAAAAAAAAAAAACTTATTTATTCACATATTACATTACTTAATATAATGTGTACTTTGTACATTTTCCTGAAGTTTTACAGCATGCGAAATATAAAAGTAATGCACATGATTAATGTTATAGATTCCCAAATGATATTGTATGTCAAAGGTCTCAAAATATATTAACCAACCACAGGGCTATGTAATCCAGTTCCCGACCAATATAATTAGCTCAATGTTGTTATATTCATCATCTTGACATTTTTCGCTCAGTTAAAAAAAAATATTTACCTTTTAAATCTGCTAAAATGCAAAATGCGATAAATATAGTAGTAGATTGGTCGGGATAGCTTAGTAGTTATGTGAGAGCATTTTCATATTAAGCGAAAAATCCTAGGTTCGATGCCTGAGATTTTTCGCTCAATTTCAAATTTCTATGACTACGTACTGGTCGGTCTGCCTGCCCGCACCGTCACGAAAACCATGTAGATTGACCCAAAGTTTTAAATTTTATAAATTAAGCTACCATTATAAAAATTTGTAATTTTTAAAATAAAATCACGTTAAAATTAAAATTATATTTAAATTACAATTACAATTATATTTAATAAAAAAAAAAAAAAAAAAAAAAAAAAAATGTATATATGCTAAGTTTTTCGCTTTGACACACAAAGCATCTTCAGGAATTTAATCAACATGTTTCCAATTAGCAGTTTATATACATATATATATATATATATATATACATTGTTATATTTGAAAAGAATCTTTAGTTAATTGAGGAGAACATGAGCATAACGAATGACAACTTGCGAAGTCTGGTGCATGTTGTTTCTTAAGTTTTACTTTACGTCAGGAAATCAGGGATCAAATAAAGGAAGAAGTGGATCTTGTAGAGTTTTCAAAGCACTGCATGTAGGAGCTGTCGCTATAGCAGGATCAACAAGGTGCTGCCTGTAGAAGCTGTAATTATTGTGGGAGAATACTTGTAATGAAGGAGCATAGTTCAACCATCCGGAAAACAAAAAGGAGTAGTTATTGTAGAATCACCAAAGTGCTGCATGTAGGAGCTGTAACTGTTATAGGAGTTTGCTGAAATATCACATTAGGTTATTGTAGGAGTATAACTATAAAAAACTAAGAGAAACAAAACATTAATTATCTTATAATAGTGTGCCATATTATTTGCAAAATTGTTGCATCTTTAGAATTTATTGCATTTGTACATTTAATTATATTGATAGCTTCAGACATATAACGTTCATGAATATTAGGTGGTGCTGAAATTATTTTAGTGTTGTTCCACATAGCATTAGCGTCAGGGTTAGCATATATGAAATTGACATAAGTAGAGCTATTTCCTTCTTTAATATTACGAATATGTTCTTGTATTCGTCTGGTTAAAGTCCTCTTTGTTTGGCCGATATAAAAGAAAAGTTTTTTATTGTTTTCAATGGGTATTTGATAAACACCTCCTGTCTTTGTTTGATCCCTGATTTCCTGACGTAAAGTAAATCTTAGGAAACAACATGCACCAGACTTCGCAAGTTGCCATTCGTTATACTCACGTCTCCTCAATTAACTAAAGACTCTTTAACTGTCAACTATAACAATATAAACTGCTAATTGGAAACATATTGATTAAATTCCTGAAGATGCTTTGTGTGTCAAAGCAAAAAGCTTAGAATGTATACATTTTTTTAAATGTTTTTAAATAAAATATAATTTTAACTAGCGTTCTTTTAAAGTGATTTTATTTTAAAAATATCAATGACACGTGATTTAACAAGATCTCTTTTAGAGATAATTTATTATAAAAATTACCGTACTCAAAACAAATAAAATAAAGTCATAGAAAATTTAATCTAATGTAGCAAAATTAGTTTATAAATTTTATAATTTGTAGCTCTTATATTGATATTTTAAGTTATGTAGCATTTTCTTCTTTCTTTTCTTGTTTTTATTTATTTATTTATTTATTTTATTTTTTACTGTTCTGCAAAAGCAAATGATTTATTTAAAACTAGAGGCTTTGCCCGCTTCGCTAATCACTATGTGTAAATGAATTTTCAAAAATCTGAATTATTGTTTTTTTAATATCACTTAATAAATAACAACGAAAAAATAAAATACTATAGTAACAGTCGCTGAGAACGCAGGCGATTGAAATAAAAGAATAAATTTAAGAAAATGTGACAGAAAAATCAATAGATAAAAAAAAAAAAAAAAAATACAACTGCGACAATAGAAAAAAAATCTTAATAAGGTGAGCCCCTGCAGGATCCAAGCTATCCATCTTCTAAGTTTTTGTAGCTATGTGATCAGTGTCCAGAGCACACCCAGACACTTCTCTTTATTTATATACACTTTTAAAAATTTCCGTGCTAGGTTTAACCAAAATTTGTTACTACAATAGCTAGAAAGGGCTTTATTGAACCAAAACTTGGTACTACAGAAACTGCAATCATACGATGACGAAACCTTCTACTATGATTTGGTGCTTCTTGTAGAAGAAAGGCACAAAATCACGGTAAGATTTCTCCATCTTATGGTTGCAGCATAGTACCAAGTTTTGGTTTTAATTTAGCACATCCTGGTTAAACCAAAAGGTAAAAGGTTTCACCGTCTTATAAGTTGCAGCTTACCATGTTTTGGTTCAACCTAACAAACAAAAAAAAAAAATTAACAGTATAAATGAACTATCACCAGCCTTTGAATAAATGGCAGATGAAAACTTTAGAAGACAAATGTCTGGGAAATTAGTGGAAGGGGATACAAATAAACTATACAAACAAATTACCAATTTAATTTCAGATGTGCATGCAGTATACTTAGATTACACTGCGCTGAAACAAAAAAAAAAAAAAAAAAAAAAAAAAAAAAAAAAATCGAGCCCTGATACCATTCTTGCTGATTCTTATATAAAATGACATCCTGAATCCAAATATGACCCCCATTTTGCCCAATCACCCACCGTTTTACCCGGACGCCATCCCCTTCTCCAATTTTTATCACTGTTCGGTAATTTTATGGCCTTGAATTTGATTTGGAGAATGGAAACTAATTATTTTAACACTTAAAAACAAAAGAAATACATATATATAATGTATAATAAATAATAATAATTGATTAATAAAATATACTAAATGTAATATATAATTTCAGTGGCAAGTCCCTGCCCCCCTAATTTTCTCCCTTGCTGCAAATGTTCATGTTTTAGAATTTTCCAACTCTGTAGCCCCTCAGGAGATATTTAACAGTTAAAATAATCCCCCCCCCACAAACCAAATTTATTAAAATTACCGAAAAGTGATAAATAATAGGGGGGCGTCCCTAAAAGACGGTGGATGATAGGGCAAAATGGGCGTCATATTCGGATTCAGGAGGACATTTTACATTCGAATTTGCAAAAATGGTGTTGTGGCCGATTTTAATTCAGAGTAGTGTTATTTAATGTTCTACGTCAAATGATATGAGCAAATAGTGGTGGCATATGATGATAATCGATTATCAGGGCACTTCAGCAAGATTGTGTTTTGGCAAATCGTTCGTTGAACCATAGCCTCCTTAACTAGATGCCTGTCGTGTGGCTCATAAACTTGGCGACAGTTGAAGCGGTAGACAGCGCCACCTGGTAAAGATTGCGTGACTTTTTTATTCAACTGTCACCAATAATTTTAAGAAGTGATATATGATATATATAATCGACGTTTCTTCGAGTCTATTCGCTTTTTATGTATATCATATCTCACTTTTAAAAATTTTTGGTGGCTGTTGAATAAAAGAAACGCGCAATCTGTACCAGGTGGCGCTGTCTACCGCTTCAACTGTTGCCAAGCTTCCGAGCCACGCGACAGGCATCTAGTTTAGGATGCTATGGTTCAACATCCAAAAATCTTATATTTCAAGAGATGTATTTAAATTGATAATGTTCAATAATCCATTTTTTTTTCTTTTTCCCCGATCGTCCAATATCTGTCTGACACATTCAAATGAAAACAAAAATTGTGCGTATACATGTCTTCTTCATACACCTTTTATTTTATTGAACCATTATGTCTATCCACGTCATCGATAGTTGTTCCCCTCGAATACATACTTTGTTTGTCAACTCCCTAAAAGTAAAATAAAACTTTTCATTTATTAATGCGAATTAAGATTTAAAAAAGTAATAATAATAATAATTTCTCTAGTTTGTAGACAAAAGATCGATATGACTGTCTGGACAGTTTTCGATAAAAATGATAATCAAAGTGGATTGGAAAGGCACTTTTAGCCGAGGGATTTATGCTAAAAGAAAATATACTGATGGCAAATATGAGTAATATAAAATTCTCTTAAACACGCGGTATATTTCAAGTGATTAAATAGTATATGTTCTTTAGCCGGAAAAAAAAAAAAAAAAAAATGAACTTAATGATCTTTTTATTTATTGACATGTTTCGATCAACATGAATAATTTTTCCGCAGACGGCTCAGAAATTGATTATTCTCCCTTTCCTTCTCCTGGATCACAAGGTTCGTTTTATTCTAATCGCACATCATCTGATTGTGTTGAAATGCCGTGTTATGCATCTCTAAAATTCTCTCTCTCTCTCTCTTTTTTTTTTTTTTTTAACAATGTTCACCACTTGTTCTTGTATTATAAAAAAAAAAAAAAAAAAAAATTTCTTAATTTTTAAACCTATATAACGTTTGTTATGTAAAACAAAAGAAAGTGTATGCTTTCAAATCTAATTTTGTTCGCAAGTTTTTTTTTAAATAAATATTTGTTAAGAAAAAATTCTCCAAAGAAGTAATTACAGCTAGGTCAACGTATTTCTCTGTCGATGGCTAAATCAATATGCATTTATAAGATAAATAGAATATGTGTAAAAATTCATTTTCGGATTTTAAGTTTTTCTTTTTTTAACCCTAATGTTACGCAATTAAACAGTTTTAATGAATATACATAAGTTTCGAATGAACGCATGTTTTTTTTTTTTTTTTTTTTTTTCCCCAAGAGCTTCTCTTTTTGACGATTCCACGTAAATTTTAGATGCATAACCCAAAGTTTTGTCTACGGTGACTAGCGCACTCGTGCTCCAATTTTTGTAGAATTACATCAATAGCCTTGTCGCTTTAAAACCCTGTACCATGTTTCCTTTAAAAAAAAAAAATATATATATATATATATATTTCCTTTTGTGGGGAAAAACATCTCTGTTAAGAACCTAAATTATAGATTAATTTTAACATCGTAATAAAGTCCGATATTTATTCTTTTGAAGTGGTTGTTATTTTAAACATATTTTTTCTTTTCTTTCTTTCTTTCTTTCTTTTTTTTTTTTTTTTTAATTAGAAACACATCAAAATTTCAAATATTATCTTTGGCAATTTTTTTGTTCCAATAAGTCGTATAGAGGAAAGTAGGTGGTATTTGATGTCATAAATCCATGAATCTTAATAATTCTAGAAGCATTGTTTTTGCCATTAGCCTATTATATTTTTTATGGTTCTCATTTGGAATTTCTGGGTAAGGCGAATTAAAGAGAAAAGAGAATAATAATATTTTCCACATATTTTTTAAAAGTCATTTCTTAAGTATGTGCGTAGTAAAAATGAAAAGTATATAAAAATTTATTGCTATTTTAGAAAATTCCTCTATATTATTCCTTATAAATATAGTGAAAATTAATAAGTTTATTGCAATCAAATTTCTTCTTATCCCGAAATAACTACAGTTGCAGAAATGTTGCCTTTCAAAAGTTTACCCGTATTCTGTTGAAGATTTGTCTAGACTGTGTAGGAAAGGTATTATTTTAAAGCGAAAAATTCACAGCGGGTATTATTAATAAGAAAGAGCTCAAGCATTCTGGTCATGGATTTGCTTTTAGATCAAAAGAATTTAAACGCAGGAATAATAATTATAATTTTGTTCTTTAAAATTAATTTAACATTTTTTATAATTTTGTAACATTTTTTGTTTTTATTAAAGCAAAAACCTTTTAAAAACATATCGCGTAACAGGATGTTTAGATTAATGTAAATCAAACCATTAAAAATACAATGACTTTTTTTTTTGTTTGTTTGTTTTTTAATCTAAAGGCTAAAAGAAAAGAATACACGAAATTTAACTGAGAGAATGTCTTAACTAATTTATCTATATTATCTGCTCGTTGTCTGGCAATCTCACAACTTTATCTTACCATTTATTTCAATTCTATAAAGACATATTGCAGATTAAGGAGTATGATAATAAGTATTCTATACAAACCTACTTTAAAGCAAAATTCAAACTAGGTTTTAGGAAAGCTTTATTTAACAAGTAATATTTCGTGTGTGTGTGTGTGGGGGGGGGGGGGGGGCTACCACTCCCCTCAACTCCCGTTTGAATATTATATCTATTCGTTTATAGAATTCAAAGCTGTTATTAGATTAAAAAAAAAAAAAAGAAAAAAAAGTATTCCAAATTATTCAGAGAAATTTCACCCGTACCGCCCCTTGAAATTTACCAATCTTAAACTTTTCAATTAGCAGACTGATATAAACTTCAAAATACAACATTTAAATTGTCTGCAATTATTTGTTTTTAAGTTACGCTGATAAGAGACATGCACAAAAATGAACCGTTAAGAACTCGACTTTAATAGTTAAGGGAAACTCAAAACACGTAATTATATATACCCCCCCCCCCCCCCCCCAAAAAAAAAAAAAAAAAAAAAAAAAAAAAAGCTGAATATTTAACTTAGAAAATATTTTATTCACCGTATGTGTATGAGAAATTAATTTTAATTAGTTTCTCTGGGCATGGTAAAATATTATTATAAAATACTTCCACTTATTACTTAACTCTTATGAAAAGTAAAATATTTAAAATAAAAAAAATAAATAAATAAAACCTTTTTTTTTTTTTTTTTTTCCTTTAAATAATTTGACTATTCATGCTGTGTGAGATCTTCCGCTTTATAATTTCATTGAGCAGCATATAATATTAAAACATACTTTTCATGTATGATGTTAATATATTGCAAGATGCACAATTATGAGCAATAAAGAAATAAACTAAAAAAGGAACAATAACAGGCTGACCTTAATTTTACAATATTGTGGTTGCTCTAGACATGTGCCCATAATTATATTCAGAAATGAAAATTGTATTTGAAAGTTAATTGTAATTGAAACCCTATATGTGATTGTTTTGTAATTTTGATTGTATTTTTGATTATAATTTTATTTGTACCTTTAACTGCCATTGTATTTGAACTTTATCTGTAATGGTATTTGTATTGATTATTGTTATTATTATTAATTTTTTATATTGAAAGTCTAATAAAAAAAAAATGAAACAAGTGGGGGGATGAAGAGCCATTCTCTTGGTTGTATCCCATGCGAAAAAGTTAACAGGCTCTATTTTAAAATAGAAATAATAATACATCAAGTTGTGTGATACTAGAGTACAATTTTACCATGTTTTTATTAACTTCGATTCTTGTTTGTATGTTTGTTTGTTTGTCCAGTACAAATCTTGCAATCGATTTTTAACTAACTTCCCGACTAACTAGATATTTGAAACTTTCAGGAGAGCTCAGAACACGATGACAGTTCATTTTTTTAATACTTTTAGTTAACTGTTTCAGGTCCCGCTGCCTTCGGCAGCATTTATATGATTCGACAGAAGATTTATTTAACTAACTTCCCGACTTGAAACTTTCAGAATAGTTCAGAACACGGTGAAAATGTATTTAAAATATATTTTTAGCCAATTGCTTCGGGACCCTGCTGTCGTCGGTAGCGTTACCAGTACAAAGCTTGCAATACATTTTAAACTAACTTCCCGGCTTGATAGCCATTTGAAACTTTAATAATAGCTCAAAACACGATAGCAATGAATTTTTTTTAATACTTTTATCCAATTGCTACGGGTTCCCGCTGCCTTCGGTAGCGTTTATATGATTCAACAGAAAATTTAAAAACATGGTATATAAAAAGTTCTTTTTATCTTGTAATTATTTAATGTTATGCATTTATGACTCCAAATTTTTACTATTACCAATATACAGGCGCACCTTATCTTTTAGGCTAATAAGGCTGCATTAACACGGCTAGGGTTGTTATTCTGTCTACTTTTTTGCAATTAGTCCAGGACACAAAACTAACTAATAATAATAACAAAAAAAAAAAAAAAAAAAAAGACGAAACAGTACAAATGTAAAATCAACTTTCATGTGTTTGGAGACAAAATTATTTCTTTGAAGCAATAAATTGTTATTCAAATATTACGTTAGCAATAGAAACACTCTACTTAAAAAATTCTACTGTCAAAGATGGTAGACGCGAAGTGTCGGATTCTAACTCAGATCGTGCCCGTCGGCATGCGCATTCAGTTTTTTTTGGTTTTCTCTGAAACTCGCTTAAACACGGGCTAAGACTTACTGTACTAAAAATTAATAATTTAGTTTTAGGGGGAGATGTTAAGTTCTAGTTCAATAAATCTAAAAAAAAAAAAAAAAAAAATGCTGATTATACAATTGTACATCCACATTTTCTTAATTTTTCTACTGTTTACACAGCTACACATTCCTAAACTCCTATTGGCCACACTCCCCACCTCTTCCGTAATCCTATTGGTTGAACTAAATCCGGTCCCTCTCCTATATATACGAGCACTTCTCCAGTATTCAGAATTCTTTTTGCACTGAAGACTGTACGCTTAAGGCTACCGAAACAGCTGTATGCACCTCAAATATTTTTCTTTGGCGTTTCTGACGTAGTAGTTTATTCGGGTTTTAAAGTTCAAAAGTGTTTATAACTTTGGTTTGTCTATACTCGCTTTCCCTCTCATAAATAATCATGGACATTTTTGAAATCATATAAGGTATAATACATTTAAACATTCAATTTAGAGAATTAAGTATAGCAATTATAAGCATTTTATAAAAATAATTACTTAAAAAGAATGAAATAATAAAATATTAAAAAGAATCTTACCTGTGAAATAAAATCCTTATTTTACATAACTTCTAGGGCTTTTAAAGTACATCTAATTACTATTTCTTTCCATAAAATTCTTTTTCAATTCAAAACAATCTAACTTTTAAAGTGAAATAAAAATTTTAAAAAGAACTTTCAAAGAAAAAGGGAAAATATCGTCTGCTTAAGAAAAAGCAGAGCATGGCGAGAAAATTTTAATATTGGCCAGTTTGGTTTCCAGTAGTTCAACAGTCACCTGACTTTTTTATGAGTTGTCTTTGCCACGAAAAAGGTTGTCATTTTCCCGTCTACATTTTTATAGGTCTATGCATTTAATCATTTAAATTATACTTTGCAAGCTGCAAACGATTTTTTAATTTTACTCAATTTATTGTACTTAAAGTTAAAAAACAAGAATGTTTTTCTTAATTTAGTGGCTACAGTTTAGTGGCATGTAAACACTTTTAATGTCGCATGGATGTTAAAGGACTATATAGTAAAGAATAGGGAACTTACGGAAGTTTCAGAGGAGGAAAAGAAAAAAAAATAAAAAAATAACAGATTTTAAAAGAATATGAAAATAAGAAAAAAAATTATCTTCCCCTGGAATGAAGTAATGTTTGATGTTAAAAAATAATAACAGGAGACTTGGCGTTGGAATATTAAAACCCGAATAAACTACTACGTCAGAAACGCCAAAGATAAATATTTGAGATGCATACAGCTGTTTCGATAGCATTAAGCGTACCGTCTTCAGTGCAAAAGAATGATGATTTGAATCACAGCAATAAAGAAATATCAACTCAATATAAGAAAAATGTGTTGCAATTCTGCCAGAATGCGCGGGGGAAGGGTGAGGGGGGGGGGGAGAAGACGTAATCTTAAATGTATGCAACATAAGTTTAAGAAAATAAAATATGTATGTCAGTTGTACAAGTGGGAGAAAGAGCTGCAAAAAAAAAAAAATGATTGAAAGCAAAGTTTGAAGGAAATATAGAAGTCAAAAGATGAATGTAGATGATGCAGATTTGAGACGCTGGGCTTGTTTAGATTTGGAGCTTCCGAAATGTGGTTAAATAAATTTAAAAAGAAATATCGCATCGTAAGCCGCAAAATAAGAAAAATAGTTTCGAGCCATGAAATTACTGAAAATGCTATTGAAATTAAACGATTTTCTCTCGAATTTGTTAATGATGTAGAAACATTAATAAAATACCATCAACTCGCAGATCATCAGATATTCAATGGTGATCAACCTTTTTTCAGCTAGGAGAGGGATTCTGGACGAGGCATGTTGGACAAAAACATATTTTAAAGCTGCTGCTTAATCTGTCAGTTCTACAACACATACGTACACGATAATGACTACTATACGCAAAAGTGGGGAAGATATTACACTTTTTCATCATATATCCTGAACAGAAAGGACAGTTGTTAATGTAAATAATCTGGTGTGTCAGTCACACGACTTTCTCTTACCCTGAAATTTAATACTATAAATACAGGTTGGAGATTAAGAAGTAAGAAAACGATGTTATGTAAACCTATGTTAAACAATTCAAATAAGGCTTCGGAAGAGTTTTATATGATAATTAATTCTGTGTGAGGGGGGGGGGGCTTCCGCCCCCCTCAACCACCCGTTTCATTAATGCACCTAGATTTATATAGAATTTAATTCGGTAATAAAAAAAATAATTCTGTCTAAAAAAAAATAATTTATTAAAATTATTATTTAAAAAAATTATCTTTTATGATAATGCAGACGATTTCCATATTAGAGAAGTAGTATAACACTAAATATCCAAAAAAAAGTCCATTTTATTCTCAATATAAAAAAAAAAAAAAAAAAATCTGAGTGTTTTTTTTTTTTTTTTTTTTTTTTTTTTTTTGTTAAAAGTAAAAAAAAAAAAAAAAAAAAAATCGATTTGTTTAAAATTATCGCAGATCGAAGGTTCAACCATTCGTTTTAAAGGTATTGGCGAGCTCTTTTGAAAGATATCCATCATGAAAATTTACTCCCCCCGAGGGGGGGGGGGGAGGGAAGCTCCGACATACACAAAAAAAATTTTCCCAGTTGACTATCTCTATTACAAAAAATATATATTCGTTTCATTTGGTTTAGTGCAGTCTATAGACGTTAAACTCTACCTTCCTGCAATTTCCCCCATAGACGTAATGTATTAGAATTTTCTTGATTGTCCCTGTACTCGAACCATTTGCTTGATCTTAACGAAAAGTTTACTGTAGCATCCCTATATGATACACATTTAGAATACCAAGTTTGGAATGTCTGCTACTATTTGTTCTTGAAATATGCTGATAACAGACACACACACACAGACCAACCGCTAAAAACATGATTTTCGTATTCAGGAGACCTCAAAACGTGTAAATATAACAAAATCTCACTTTCGAAAGTTTGACTCAAAAACAACACTTTCTCTACCTTATGGATAAGAGAAAGTAAAAAGAAAATGTTTCAAGCGAACAATATCTATACAGTAGCAACGAATTCGGGTAAAATGGGAAGAGTTGAGTTGAATATATGGTTATCAAAAGTTTATTTTGAAAACACTCCAAACAAATCACTACTCTTTGTAGACCAGCATTTAAAAATAAACCATAGATCGAAATTGTCGCACCTCTAAATTAAACTTTCCAACTGTTAAACATGGCCCCAAAGCATCGTTTAATTCAACCGCTTGGTAAATACGGATTTCGACCATGGAAAAATTATATCGGACAATTCTGACATTCTGTTGATAGAGCAATATCCAAGCGATTTATTTTAAAGAAATAATATATTTAAATTTCAGTTTTTAATACACAATCAACTTACAGGATCATCTAAGTGAGATTCTATAACATTTTTGAGGATCATGAAAAAATCACTTGAAAATTCTTTGAAAAGCCAAAAAAGCGATAAACCACCAATTACGCAATGGGAATTTCAGTATTTTTAAAAGGCGTAATAATTAAATTGGACCGATTTTTTTTTTTTTTTTTTTTTATGGATAGTTAGCAAGGTCGTTGATTTTTTTTTTTTTTTTTTTTTAATCAAGATTTATTTGATTTTAAGGATTTTAAGGACCATTCATACATTATTGTACAAAATTTTCATTTTATTATGTGTGTGTGTGTGCACAATATCCACACTATCAATCATTTTACTTAAATCATAAAAATATTAATAATATTCTATTCCCTATTTAAAAAAAAAAAATCTATGTAGGAATTTATTACCGATATCTTTATTCAATATAGTATCTTCATAATAAGAAATAATTTTATAACAATCACAAATGTGATAGTATTAGCCTTTCAACTTGAGACTTTGTAGCTACAATAATGTATTGAAATAAAGAAAGTAAAATCTTACCCACTGTATGGAGCACATAAAGTAATTTTGGAAAAAGATAATTTAATAGGAAAAATGACATCGTAACTGAAGCAATGTATTAAGAGGAATTTTTACTCATAGTTTCTAAACATAATAATAATAATAATAAAAAGGAATTAAGGGGGGAAAAAAATAAAAGATTATATCTTAAAAAGTTCTTACTTAGGCTAAGAAAATATCATTTAAATCAAGAAATTTTTTCAGACTTTACTCATTTACAAAATTTATATTTTCATTACCATCTTAATACTTTCACTTAATACTTTCACTTAATCTTTTATTTATTTATCTTTATTTTTTTTTATATTTAGTGGGTACAATTCATTAAACAGACAGTGACAGCAGTCTCGAACTGTATTTAACTGATTATATGTAGTTAAATTAAAAGGTTATGATGCTTTTAAAACTTTTTGGAGCTTTCAGAGCTTTTTAAACACAATGCAAAATATATTTTCTTTTTTTTTAAATATCAACCGCAAGGCGAGCAAAGGCGAACTAGCATATATAAATCAATGAATTATGCACTAACTAAATATTTACAATTCATATACCAGTCATAAGGTTGTGCCTGTATAAATAATTAAAATATAATAAATGATTAAAATATATAATAAAATGTATAAATAATTAAGAAAGTTAAGGTATAATTTGTTTTTGTGTTTATTAATGTTGCTTAGTAGAGATGAATCTAAAGTCAAGATATGAAAAATATTATTTCGTTTAATGAAATATTTTGCTATATTTTACAAATTGTATTTTTAAATTACATAAGAAATATTTAAAACCCCCATTTTTTAAAGCTAGATAAACAATTTCGTTCCGTTAAAGCCAATATATATAGATATTAAATTTAAAAAAAGTGATTTTAATCTGATAAAAAAAAAATCGATTTAAATCACTACAACTCTGATAGTTAGGTGCTTCGATTCTTAAAGATTTTGTTTATTTATTTATTTATTATTATTTTTTTTTTTCAGGGGGGGGGGGTGCCCGTATGCATACCTTCCTTTAAGTTATGTATATTGATCAACTACAGTTCATCTATCGTTTTCATTTCTGCATGG
The DNA here is from genome assembly GCA_963930645.1 of Salticus scenicus. Taxonomy (NCBI): domain Eukaryota; kingdom Metazoa; phylum Arthropoda; class Arachnida; order Araneae; family Salticidae; genus Salticus; species Salticus scenicus. The sequence goes on from OZ005651.1 coordinate 178,759,915, forward strand.
TCATGCAGTATAAATGTAGAATTGAAAAAAAAAAAAAAAAAAAAAACAGTTTGACTTCTGCCTCATCGAAAGGTGTATGATAAGAAACCGAAAAGGAAAAAAAAAAAGTAAACAAAGATGAAATTAAAATTCTGTCCTAAACTGAATTTAAATTAGAACGTGTAAAGATACATTGTATATGATGCATAAGAAATATTTACTTTAAATTTTGTATAAGATGACATAATATTTGAAATGATGCACACTTTAAAAAAAAAAATATATAAATAAGAGGTAGACTCAATTGTTATTCGTTTAGTAAAATTGAAAATGTCACAGACCTTATTACAAAATGACGAGAAGGAAGTTATATCCCAATTGTATTTTCTTTTTTTCTTTTTCAAAATATTTTCTACTATGAAATCTATATAAATAAAGAGAGGTAGTATATGTCTGTGCGTGCTGTGGAGCTCAGGCCACTGATCGCAAGAGCTACAAAACTTCGCAGAGGAATAGCCTGGATCCGGTAGAGGTGCACCACATGGAAATTTTTTCGAATTTGAATTTTTTTTTTCCGGTTTACTTTTTTTCCCCCTTAAATTTCATTCAAACTGCGTGTTCTACATTTCAGTCGTCTGTGTTCCTTAACAACGGTTACTATCTTATTTTTTTTCCCCTTAAACTTTATTTCATGTTGCTTGTGGATTGATATGTAGTTGCAATTTTAATATGGAAATACAGTTTTGATTTTTACAATACCTGTACGTTTCGATTAAGAAATATTTTCTCAATCTGATGATATCTTTTCCTAAGCGATGGGTCGTTAATTAATTTATTATTATTATTATTATTAAATAAAATGTGATACTTAGTTCAATCGTTCCACCATTTTGAGAATAACTGTGTATGTAAAGAGGAAAGAATTTCTTTGAAGGGGAAATGCTTTTTATCATTTAATTTATGCTTCTATCGTTATCAAATAATGTGGAAAGGATTAAACTTTTAAAAGTTAATTACAATTTTTAACAATTAAGTATATTTATAATATTGTTTCAATGACCGAAAGTTAGAAAAACCGTGTTATTAGGTCTCACTAATGGAAGACGCCCACACTGAAATGTTTAGTAGATGGTGATATATAGCCATCTGTAAAATCGTAGTTCTTGAATAATATCAGCGTCACCTGCCGGTCTTTAAACACCCGAATTAGAGTGCCCGGGTAAGGCGCTGCTACAGGTAATGGGGACCTGGAAGTGATATAGTGCATCTGCAGACTAAGACAGCTAGGACCCGAAGCAAAGTTTGAGCGATTTTAATGGAATTTGTATGATTTTTCTTTATATAGTGATAGTTGATAATATAAAAAAGAAAAAAGTGGTACATCCCCCCCCCCCACACACACACACTTGAAAAATACATTTAAATATAGTAACTAGCAAAATCGGGAAAGCCTGCTAGTAAAAAACAAAAACAAACAAACCAGATATTAACACTGGTTCAGTTTTCGTTCATCCTATTTATTTTATTAATTTATTTGGAAATATTTGCTACGAATCATTTGCTGTGAAGTTTTCAACCACTGCATGCTGTAAAAAAAAATTACATGTGATGTAAAAATATTTCAAATACTGTGTGAGGTTTTTTTACATTTTCCGCCTGACGTTGATAGGCCAGGTGACATAGATATGTGAATCAGTTTGAATGATAAACTAAAACTGTTAAAATAGAATTTCTTCTGCCATAATAAAGCAAAGAACTTCGATCATTCTATTGTTATTCTTAAAAAAAAAAAAAAAAAAAAAATCATTCAAATGACTAATGAAGATTTAAACTAAGTTATATAGTTTTCAATTATTTTATCTTTTCTAATCTGTCAGCATAAGTTCGCAGATGATCTATATTTTATGAATGAAGTGTAGTAGCTTTTTTTAATAGCTCATTAAAAAAATATTTAAAATAATGAGCGTCAGAGTTATAATACAGTGGTGATTTCCGCTCGAAATAAAACAGGGTAAAATTTTTCTAGGGCTATCCCTGAATTCAGGGTAATTGAACGTTTTACACTGTTTCCGAATTTCGTGTTAGATTATTTTGTTTTTATAGAAAATTCTCATTTTGACTGTTTGTCTTATAATGTGTTAAGAATTCCACAAATATCATTTAATATAGGTACAAATAAATACTTTTAATAATAACGATAAGATATGTTAAATAATTTTTTCTTCGCCTTTTATTCTGCATGTAAATAGCAGTTTGGTGTGTTACGTGTTAGGTGGTTTCAACCCTAGACACATACTAGGCGAGTCGTATTAATCCTCGACGATATATTTAACGCCCCAGCCCGCCCGTTCCCGCTCTTCGATGTCTTTTTCTAGTCAATTTTGTCCTTTTATTGCTTCCGGTGTGAGCCTTTTTTTTTTTTTTTTTGAACACACTTGACATTGTGAGTTTTTTTTTGGTTTTCTTCCCATGCTATTTCTATGGGTTTTTTAGCTTTTCCCCCTCTCTTTTTCTACATTTTAAAGTGCGGTGGTTATTATAACCAGAATATATATAATCCTTTTGATAGTAAAATAAAAGAATGAGAACGAAGAATAGTCAGTCAATTAATTCACCAAAGAAACACACACACGCCAAATAAAGTAACTAGAAATCTTAAATTAATATAATTTTTAAGATTAATAGTAGTACTTACTGTAATGTATTAGACTTCAATACCTGTTGAAAAATAAAATAGGACCGTGTAATTAGTTTCTGAAGAGAAGAAGGTTGACTCTAGGATAGTATTTTAAGGGGAAAAAAAGAGTACTATGTAATGAAATGAACCTATTAATTGTGAGATGAGCAAAAGAATTTCGGACCAAAACAGAACAAGATTGAATTTTAGCTTAAAAGCCCATAATGTTATAAGACGTTATCAAGTGCTATCCTCATAGCATTGAGCAGAGAATTGTAGGTTTTCTGTAATTGATATGCATTCTAGCTAAATATCAATTGATAGCACGAACTTACAAGAAAAAATACCCTAAAATGAATTAAATGAAATAATGACAGAATACTTTCCAGAAAAATAAAAACACACCATGAACCTGAAATTAAAAAGGAAATCATAACCTAAACCTTCAAGAAAAAATTACCTTGAAATGAAATAGATGTAGTTAAGTCATAATGTATCTTGATGTATTGAAACACCAACCAGAAAAACAAAACACGAGCCAAAAAAACTGAATTCAAAACACGAGCAAACATAGAACTTAATATGAGAAAATGGCGTTCTAGAAGTTGAGTTGTGTCTTTCCTTGATAACTTATTTAATAACCAATTTTCAACCAATTAAATGTTAATCTAACCTTTAGTTTTAATATTAACCCTAAGATTTATTTATTTATATATATATAGGAAATGAGTAATTATGGAAAGAAATTTTCCCATTGAATAACGTGGACCACGTCTGTCAACGAGATTAGGTTATTGCCCACTCTTAACACCTACAATGCAACAGTCATTTTTACGCGCAAAGCGCCACCTAGTGGATATTAATATCCCCCCTTTTTTTTTTACCTCCTTGGGAGCATGCCATGAATAGTCTATGCACATACCAAATTTGGTGGAAAACCTTTCGCCCGTTATAGTTGCAGGATGCTGTTCTAGCGGAAGTTTAATCGCAACCACCCTATACATATGACATTTTTTAGAATTCGGAAAATTCATTGTTATTAGTCGTGGAAGTATGTCTTCATAAAATTTTATATTGGGGAATGTAAAACATTTCACTTTGAGAAATAAGGTTAAATATAAAGAATTAAATCAAACGAGGGGGGTAGGGGGGGGCATTTTCCGAAAAGGACACCATTTAGAAAAACATGAGAAGAGCCGACCAACGTTTTCAAACCTGAAAACATATTATTTTTATCTAAATAGAATTATTGAAACGTAATACTTTCGTAATTCAGGGTTAAAAGCATGTTATACATGTTTATATAGGCTCTGCTACCATCATTTATTACACAATTTGTAGAGAGTTGAACTGAACAAGAAACGTGAAATTTTTTTTAATCTCTCTAAATCGACCAGTTTTAAAGATAAGTGTGTTTTTCAGGGTTGGTTAAAACGTGATTTTGATAATTCACTCGTAATTTACTCTCAATTCGCATTTTTCTTTCTTCGTTCTTCTATCTTATAGGTATGTGTCTGGTACAGATCAAAAATAAATTTCTGCCTTCTCAGACTTGATATTTAATTCTGCCTCAATTTGTTTTGCGAATAACTGTAACGGAACGAAAAATTTCTTAACGAGGCGGATGTTCTTGCAGCTAAAAAATCAATTATATATTTACTTACATGCAATCTTTATGCTGACATTATGCTTTTAGGAAACTTTTCTTTTTGACATTCGTAGAATTAAGAAAGTTACAGTACGTCATGCAGTCGCAATTCACGTTCTTTTTTTTTTTTTTTTTTTTTTTAAGTGAAAGTTTTCCACGATTATTGTATGAGGTATCTATTTAAATGTCTTTTTTTTTAAAAATCTACTTTAAGCTGACACACACACACACACACATTATTGGATCATTTAAAACTAACTGTATAGTTGGCAACTTACTTTAATAATTTATTCTTTAATTAGATATATATATCTTTAGTATATCATTCACTGCTCCATCGTAAATCATGATAAACTAGTATGTTGTGGCCACCACAAGACTTTCTTCTATATTTTCCTATACATATTCAATCAGTAACAATATTTTAAAAAAAAAAGTTTTTTTTTTTTCCTTTTTTTTTTTTTTTTTTTTTGTGAAAATTAATAAATTAATACATATTCAATCACTAACAATATTTAAAAAAAAAAAAAAAAAAAAAAAATAGAATTTTTTTCTAAGTTTTTTTTTTTTTTTTGGTTAAAAGTAAAAAAAATCGATAACTTTGTTTTAAATTATCACAGATTTATAGTTCAACCATTCGTTTTAAAGGTATTGACGAGACCTTTCGAATGATACCCATCTTAAAAATTTAAGCGATGCCCCCCATGCACAAAATTTTTTTCCTAGTTACGTACTACTATTATCAATAATTCATATTAATTTTACAAACACAAGTGTAAAATAACTCTTATTATGCACATTTATACGAATTTTTGTCCTATGCTGCCATGTTAAAAATTTAGATAAAATGCTATCACAGCGCCACCTGTTGAGCTATTGATCCCCAAATATAATCAGCAACAGTTTATGTCGGGGACCAACTAAATACCAAGTTTGGTAACATTTCGTTAAAAAAAAAAAAAAAAAAAATACGATTATTTTTCTAAGTTTTTTTTTTTGTTAAAAGTAAAAAAAATCGATAACTTTGTTTTAAATTATCACAGATTTATGGTTCAACCATTTGTTTTAAAGGTATTGACGAGATCTTTCGAATGATACCCATCTTCAAAATTTAACCCCCCCCCGGGGGGGTACTTCCCCCCCAGGGGGGGAACCGATGCCCCCCCATGCACAATTTTTTTTCCCTAGTTAACTACTACTATCATCAATAATTCAAATTCATTTTACAATCACAAGTTTAAAATAACTCTCATTATGCCCATTTATACGGAATTTTGTCCTATGCTGCCATGTTAAAAATTTGCATAAAATGCTATTACAGCGCCACCTGTTGAGCTATTGATCCCCAAATCTAATGGGCACCAGTTCATGTCAGGGTGCAACTAAATACCAAGTTTGGTTAAATTTCATTCATATGTTCGTGAGATACAGCGTCCACAAAAAAATGATACAGACAGACACACAGACAGACAGACAGACACACAGACAGACATTTTCTAAAATCTATCAATTCGTGTTCAGGACATCCCAAAACGTGTAGATCCGTCAAAAAACGGAGGTCGAAAATTTTCGCGAATCCAATACTTTCTCTATATTACATATAGAAGAAAGTAAAAATTTGTTGTGTATGTGTAGTCGAATATTTATTTCTAACATATATTTGTATTTATTATTATTATTATTATTTAACATTTTGTGCCTGACATTTTGTGAATTGTGTTGGTTTGTTTTTCTTACTTTATTTTAAAAAAATGGGCGGAATTTAATTTGTAATTGGAACCAAATTAATAGATTCGGTTACAGGAGGTTTAGTGTAAATATGTAAATATTATTTTATTATTATTATTTTTTTCTCTCATCACTTTTAATTAATCCAGATACTTATTAATCAAGAGTCAATTTAATTAAGTAATTGAATTTGGTATAGCCCACTTTCGATAAAACTAATGTAAATAATTACTTGCCTTGTGATTTCTAAATTCTTATCAATATTACTTGTTGATTGAATTTAATTTATGATTATTCAAAAACATTTTTCCTCTACAATGACTCTGTTTAGTAAATTTTTAGATCATGGCAAAAAATACTTAGCTTCACAGTAGTATTGTGCCCGGTACAAGGATATTTATAGGGATATCTTTGGATCGACAACCTGTTACCTATCATCTCCTCCTCCTTTACTTCAATTTAGAACATGCGGTTCTAATCGATGTAAAACTTGCCCTATGGCCTCTCGCACACAATTGAATAATAATCACTCTTTGGTTCCATTTTGTCAGGCGTACAATGTTATTTATAAAACCAGTAAACTCAGTTATATTGGTGAAACTTCCACTCCTCTACATCTACGTATTAATCAGCATCGCTCTGATTCAAAAAACCTTTCATCTTCAGCTGCACCTTCTAAATCAACTATAGAATTACAACACTTTAAATCACATAATTTTAATTCTTGTACCATAGAGATTGTCAAAATTCAGAAAAATAAAAGTGAGCGTCTATTTCTTGAATCAAAATTTATGCAATATTACAATACAATTTATCCATATGGTCTAAATTCCGAATACTTTAATAAAACTATTAAAGCATATTCTAACATCAACACTCTACATGATTATTCGACTATTTATGCACAACTCAATCACAAAATTAACAATAAAACTTCTAGAACTAAACGAGGTAGTAAAAAAACAGATTTAATCTTTTCTAAAAGTGTCATTATTAAACTAATTTCAGATCTACAGACTAATTACCTATCTAACTATAACTGGTTCATTATTCGAAAATTTATTTTTGCAATTAAAAAGAAATACTTAGTAAATTTTCTGAATGTCTTTCAGAGCCAATCCTATAATAAACATTTTTCAGACATTTTTTATGATATTCTAATGTACAAAATCAAACAATTTAATTTAAAAATTAATAAAAAGCCCAACAAAATTAAAACTAATACTCAATTAATTATGACTTTTACAAATCAAATATTGAATAGTATTAACATTACAGCTATCATTAAGGACAAAGAATGTTTGTTTCCGATTAAAGATTTAAATCTTTCTCGTACCTTCAAATATCCTCTTCCTCTTGGCAGAAAGATATTCAACTATAATTCTGTATCTAAGTCTACCTCTTTTACCAACACTGTAACATGTAAATGCAATGATCCATCTTTCTCAAAATATATTGACAGAGACCATGGACACATTATCACTGGTAATCTCAATATTATTGATAATTATCAATTAAAAAAATTTATGGAATTTGGCACCAAATTTAGACTTCCAGTTGAACTTAGCATTCCACAAATCTTTCAACAGTTTTCTTATGACCTAGATTTATTTATTTATAAAATATCTATTACTCATAATAAACCTATTGCCTACTTCACTCAATGGAAAGTTTTAGTGTTACAAAAAATTAAAAATGCATTATTTATCAATTCTTCAAATCTGGTGTTATTTAAAAAATCTGTACTTCTTATCTCTATCAAATCACTACAGGATGACTTTGTGATCACTTATGTTGATAAATCACCCAATAATTATGCCATTATTTGTAAATCCTACTATCTCTCTATTTTAAACTCTTCAGTCACTTCACTAATAATAACATCTTCAGTTTAACTAATAATAACCTTATTATTAATAACCGAAAAATACATAATTACTATAAACTACTTCAACTTCCCTTTAATAACTTTAATTATCCTTATATAGTTCTCATACCTGTCAGAAAAAAAAAAAAAAAAAAAAAAAGCTGTGTACACTTTTGTGTATATCAACAAAAAAATTATAAAATAATAAAAGACAATATAAAAGGTGGTGGTTGGGTAGGCAGATGTTTGATTACGGAGGTGGGGTGATGTTGTAAGGCTGGATGGTTGGGTGGGTTTGCGAAAAAAAAATAAATAAAGCAGAAGTCTTGTTGCATTTACTTTGTATTGCTATGCAAACTTTCTTTTTCCACTAAAATTTCAGTTTCTTCCTTTTTGAGTTGTCAACTATATTTAAAATTCTAATTAGTCGGTGAATTTCATTGTTGCTTCGTGGTTTCATTATTATTCATCTGCTTTGAAATTTTGCTTTTTAAAATCCATATGGTTTCTGTTCTGGTCGTGGCAGGCTGGGTGAGTGTTGCCGGCGTGAAACTAGTTCAACCCCACAGGCAAGTCACAAGTCTTGCCGCCTGCCTCCTTCCTTCCTATCTTGTGTTTCTTAGGTTATTTTTTTTTTTATAAGTTTATGGTTTTGAGTTGGGATTTGTTGTGTTACTTTATTGATTCATATGTTTTGCAGGTTGTTGATTAGTGGATCTGGTTTCTTTACATTAGTGTATTTCATCCATTGATACTTTTTTTAAAAATCTTATTGGTCATTAGTGTTTCAGTGATCTTGCATCTGTTGCTTGGCTTCTAATATGCTTAATAGATCATCTTTATTATATATATATATATATATATATATATATATATAACCACCCGAAGTGATTTCATTCAACTTTCCAAAAATTTAGCAGTGATCAGACGTAAACAAATTTGAGTCAGTGAATATATAAAAGTGGAAATTAAAACAGCGTGTTTGAGTATTTTTTCCTCCAAGTTCTTATATTTGTATAATGGACCACAATGTATCCTAATTCTTTGGTGCGACCTTGTAAAAAACTGAAAATGATAAACTACCAGTTTCCAGGATGATTATAATATAACAAGCCCACCAGCGGCCGAGCGTTTCTGCGCTCAAAGCTGGTGGACGTGAGGTACCGGCTTCGATCCAAGGTCGCGCTCGTCGGCCTAGCCGTTCTAAGATATCCGTGGTTTTTCTCCGAAACTTGCGTAAATACGAGCTAGGACTCCTTAGAAAGACTCCCGCAGGCCTAGGACCTTAGTGTAGTCAATCGGCCTTTAATCCCCATAAACCAACAACAAACCAACCCCATAATATAGCAAAGTCAAAAAACATGTATCAGTTTCATTATTTTTATAAATAATTTAGGCTTACAAGAGGCCGAGAGGTTCTGCTGTCAAACCTGGAATACGAGAGGTTCCGAATTCGATCCGAGGTCGTGCTCCTCAACGTAGCCGTTCGAAAATTGTCCTCTTTTTTTTTTTTTTTTTTTTTTTTTTTTCCTCTCCCTCGAAACTTACGTGAATGTGGGCTAGGATCCTTTATTTTTCTTTAAATATTTATATTTTTGTTTCAACAATTTTCTTATTGTTGAAACTTTTATTTATTTATTTATTTATTTATTTATTTATTTTATAGCATGTCTTTGCAAGATTTTTTTTTTTTTTTTTTAATGCTTTTTCGGACTACACAATAAAAACTTCCCGCGTTTTTGTTTTTAATTACATTTTTATTTTGTGCGTTTTAGTAACTAATAATATTACAATTTAAAAAAAATTAAAGAACACGCTTTTATAGAAATGTGAACTAAAAAGCACAAAATATCTATCTTAGTATTAAAATGCAGGGTATGAGAAAATCGTGTGAGTGACACACCATAATATTTACACACATTTAAATCTTTAATTAAAATAATTTAGAATTAAATAAAAACCATTTTTAAAAAATCTCCCCTGACTGGGCTCTAACGCTAAACCATTAGTCCCCCCCCCCCAAAAAAAAAAAAAAAAAAAAAAAAAAAATCGAAAATGCTGTTTCGAAAAGTTTATGAGTTTAATTTACTTTATTTGAAAGACCTATTTTACATTAGATTAATATTGTTGTAAAGTAAGGTAAACAAATAAAAGTGAAATCTTTTCTTAATGAAAACAGGTACCAATCAATTATTGTGGCTTGGTCCTATAAATATTTTTACAAATAATATTATTTTGATATCGTCTTTAGCTTGCCCAAGAGACCCAAATTTTAAAATAACTATATTTATTCTTTTTATATATTTTTGTTATTTTTTCAATTTATTTTCCTTTTATTTATATTCAGAAAATAAATTTTGCGTAAAGTTAGCGCAAGCTGAAAATAATAAATGAGTTGACCAGAAAGAAAAGTACATTATTTTCAGGGGTGAAAATAATGTAGGGGCTACTCCTGAATCCAGAGTTTTTGAAATTTTTACTGCTTTGAATTTCATTTTAAAATACTTTATTTTTACAGAAATTTCTCTTTTTGAATGTTTAATTTGCCTTATAGTGTATTATGAAGTTTGTAAATATCACTTAATATAATTTTATATTCTTATTTTACTTTTGTAAAAAAAATTATTCATAATTCCCGATGAAAAAAAAAAAAATTACAAAATTAAATTTTACTTCCCAAAAAAAAAAAAAAAAAAAAAATATTATTTTTATTTTTTTCATTAAATAAACATAACAAAAAATTATAATACGTGTTTGATTATTTTCTCCCAAATAGTATATTGTTTAACAGAACGTAATATATCGAAATCCTTTTGTGCACCTCTGTAAAAGAGCTATTAGTGCTAGATTCACCCAAATTCATACAGTTTGTGTGACATAGATCTTTAAAATGTATATAAATTTAAAGTCAATCAGATGAGGCATTTTAACGCTATCGTACTTTAAATAATTTTAAACTATAGGCCATAATGTAAAATAAATTTTTGTTGTGTCCCTGTAAAAAAAAAAAAAAAAAAAAAAAAAACTATAAATGCTAGATTCACCAAATCAATACAGTTCATTCAACGGTGACCTATATCATGTATATAAATTTTCAGCTGAATCAAATGAGGCATTTAGACGCTGTCACACTTTAAATAATTTAAGCATATAGCCTATAATGATAAAAAATTTATCTTTGTGTCCCTGTAAAGAAAAACTATAAATGCCAGATTCTCCAAGATGTATACAGTTCGTGCTATGGTAACTTATAGCATACGTATCAACTTTTGGCTCATTCGAACAAAGCAATTAGACGATATTGTGTTCATTCACATACATTATCGAAAAAATAGCAAAAATGAATGCCTGGGACCTCAAAACATATAGATAAACCAACATCGCAATGTCAAATTTTTGTCATGATTACAATACTTTCTTTACATACATATTTTCGGAAAGTAAAAAATTGCATGAAAGATGCGTGAACCATTAAATTTCATCAGGCTTAACAATAAATTTTAAGTTGATTTCTTTAGAAATCGACCTATTGCAATCACTTCGTTTATCTATCTATATGAAAATTTTGTCATCACGATAACTCCCGAAATAATACTCGAAATGGAACCAAATTTGGACAGTGAACTGATCGTATAAATATCTTGGATGAGTTCGTTAACCAAGTTGCTCCGACTTTTTGTTTTCAAGTGGCAGCCACTTGAAAATTTCAAACCGACATCGTAGAAAGCATATTTAAACCAAGATTTGCTTGAATTTTGTTGTAAATACAGGCCACATAAGGGTCTCAATGAAGTTTATTAATGAAGTTTATCTGTCATTTTTAATAAAGTGGCAGATATTTTAAGTTAAGTGGGACCACTTGAAATCAGGCTACTACTTGAAAATTTAAAATCACTATAACTTCCGAAATAATACTCCAAATCGAACCAAATTTAGAGAGTGCTTAACTTATCTTATAAATATCTTAGATGAATTTATTAACCAAGTTGCTCCGTCATTTTGTTTTCAAGTGGAGACCACTTGAAAATTTCAAATTCAAATTGTAAAAAGCGTATTCCGAATTTGTTTGAAATTTGATGTAAATATAGACCACATTAGGGTCTCAATGAAGTTTATTAATGAAATTTATCCGTCATTTTTAATAAAGTGGTAGATATCTTAAGTCTTGAAATCACTCTACCACTTAAAAATTTAAAATCACAATAACTTCTGAAATAATACTCCAAATCGAACCAAATTTGGATAGTGTCTTAACTTATCTTATAAATAACTTAGATGAATTTGTTAACCAAGTTGCTCCGCCATTTTGTTTTCAAGTGGAGACCACTTGAAAATTTCGAATTCAAATTGTAAAAAGCATATTCCGATTTTTTTTTTTTTTTTTTTTTTTGATGCATACATAGATTATACAAGTGTCTCAAATAACTTTATTAATGAACTTTATTCGCCATTTTTAATAAAGTGGTGGATATCTTAAGTTAAGCGGGACCACTTGAAATCAGGCTACCACTTGAAAATTTAAAACCATGATAACTTCCGAAATAATACTCCAAATGGAACCAAATTTGAACAGTGTCTCAACTTATCTTATAAATATCTTAGATGAGTTTGTTAACCAAGTTGCTCCACCATTTTGTTTTCAAGTGGAGACCACTTGAAAATTTCAAATTTAAATTGTAAAAAGCGTATTCCGAAATTGTTTGAATTTTGATGTAAATACAGACCACATAAGGGTCTCAATGAAGTTTATTAATGAAATTTATCCGTCATTTTTAATAAAGTGGTAGGTATCTTAAGTTAAGCGGGGCCACTTGAAATCACTCTACCACTTGAAAATTTAAAATCACAATAACTTCTGAAATAATACTCCAAATCGAACCAAATTTGGACAGTGATATTATCATATAATTATCTTGAATGTTTTCACTGGGCAACTTGTCCCGACATCTTGTTTCTAAGTTCCAGCCACTTGAAATCACACTGCCACTTGAAAATATGCCATCACGATAAATTTTAAAATACTAAACTGATTCAAATAAAAGTTGGATAGTGAACTTATGGTTCAAATATCTAGGATAAGTTCACTTGGTGACTTGATCCGCAATTTTATGTCCAAGTGGCTGCCACTTGAAAATTTGTCAATATAGTAACTTTAGTAATACAGAATCAGTTCGCATCAAATTTGGGTAGTGGATTTATCTTTTAAATATCTCAGATAAGTTCGCTGGGCATTTCACTCTGCTTTTTTTTCCAAGTGGTGCCACCTGAAAATTTCTTATGACGATAATTTTTGAAATACTGATTTAATTTGAACTAGAACTGGACAAGGAACTTATACAAGTATACTGGATGATTTCGCTGGGCATGTTGTTTTGCCATTTTGTTTCCAAGTTACAACCACTTAGACTGCCACTTGAAAATTTGCCATAAAATTAACTTTTGAAACACGGCACTGATTTAAACCACAGTTGGACAGTGAACCTATGCTTCAAATATCTTGGATATGTTTGCTGGGCAACTTGTTCCACTGTATTGTTTCCATCTGGCGGCCACTTTAAAATTTGTTATCACGGTAACTTTAGAAATACTTAATCAATTCAAATCAAAGTTGAAAAATGGATTTATCACTCAAACAATAAAAGTCTAGAAAATTCACGTAACTCGTGAACCAATCACGTTATTGCGTCCATCTTTGGTATATCGATAATAATTATTTTCTCGCCAAAAAAGTCGCCAAATTTGGTGTCAAATCCATTACCTGCGTTGCTGGATCTTTTTAATGCGTTTTTAAGGAAAAATTAGGCTATTTTGATGCTAAAACAAGCTAGAAATGCAGAAAACTAACATTTTATCAACTTACTAAGCCTCTTTAAAAGAATTTCTACAAAAAAAATATTTTCAAATTTGAAACGATATTTTAGATGAGGAACTTTCTCTGCCATTTTGATCGAAGTGCCAGCCACTTAATTTTTCAACACCATGACTTTTGAGATTTTGAATTAATTCGAACTATATGTGTACAGTAACTTATCTCACAAATACATTTCATATATTTGTCAACTTAACTCACCATTTTGTTTCCAAGCGCCGGCCACTTGAAAATTTTAAATTCACATAAAAAGGTATTTATGAAACGATTTGCTTAAAAATCCATATGTGCATAGCCTACATCAATATTTCTACCAAGTGCATTAATAATTTCCAGCCGCCATTTTGAAACAAAATGACGGCTACTTGATAAGGAAAAAGAAATCAACCTACCCTTCCGAATAAGCCGGAAGGACTTGTTTAAAAAGGTATTTAGGACTATGAGAGAGGAAATGACAATTCAGTTGAAAGAAGTTGAGGAAAAAGGATAGGGGGGAGATTAAAATTGAAACTGTAAAATATCACTTTTGCATCCAATCCACCCTTAGAAAAATACAGATATATTTATTTATTAAATATTGTTAGTTTTGCATGTCTATTTCATTCATGTCTATTTTGAAATATTTCAATTGATTATATACACATATAATATTAATAAAGAATTGTTTTATATATGGAGAGAATAAAGATAATTTTTAATTTACTATTCACAAATAATTAAATTAATAATGGACAAAGTGGACAAAATAGTACGGGACGGTTTTAACCAGATTTTTTCCAGCGGTTTTTTCCACTGTGGCAAAACCAAACAACCTTGTTACGAGTTCAGTTTCAAAATACGTAAAAATAAAGTTTTGTAAATAAGAACAACAGCTATTTTATAATAATAGTCTCTATTAGCTCCCCATCATACTATAGGTATGAGGAAATTTCGGTAATCGTAAAAATTTTCGACTTCGAGTTTAATTTTTTTTTTTTTTTACACGTTTTGAGATGCAAGGAATGTACGAAAATAACAAATTGATATGGTGTCCATCTGTAGGGTGTGTGTTAGTGTGTTAATCTGTGTACGATATCTCAAGAGGGAATCTCACTCAAGAACATATGATCACAGAGAAGTCGGACCAATTTTTAAAATGCTATTTATGACGCTGGCAAGAACCCTATTGATTTACAACATTCTGATTTAAAAACTTCGTAAGTTATTCGAAATTTACGATTTTCTTAACTTGGGAGAAAGGGCAAATTTTTATCAAATAAGCTTTATAATATCCATTATGATGTTGGCATGAACATAATTGGCTATGAAAATTCAACTTTCGAAATTTCGTATGTTATTTGAAATTTACGAATTTTTTAAAACGGCAGAATATCGCAAAATTTCGCATTAGCGGCCATTTTGAGGGCTGTTTTTTATCGTAAAATTGTCCGACTACTTTTAAAATATTTAGAATAAAAGCATGGTCATCATTGACTATAGATTTTCTAATTTTAAAATTTCGTAACTTATTCGAAAATTGTGATTTTTTTTTTTTTTTTAACATGGCAGAATAGGGCAAAATTTCGTATAAACGTCCATTTTTAAGGATATTTTCATCGTAAAGATGTCAGACTACTTTTGAAATATCATTTATGATACTCGCTTGAACATCATTGCCTACAAATATTCTAATTTGAAAATTTCGTAAGTTATTCGATATTTAAGATTTTTCTGAACGTTGCAGAATAGAGCAGTGTTTCATATATATTTGCATTATGGGGATCGTTGGATTGGAAATAGTGTGAAATTGCATGAACACTAGACTACGAAACTGACCCCAATAAAATAAATCAACGAATTAGGATAAATTAAATATATATATCGAACTCAACGGTGTGTAACCTATTGGGGGGTGGGAGGCATTTCAGTATGTCACCGTGTCGAGAGTAATAATAATTTTTCTTAACATTAATATAGTACGCCTTGTAGTAGAAGTTTATGAGAACAAATATATGATGGGGAACTGGAGCATAATCCACTTAAACCAACTATTCTTCTTAGCACTCGTATTTTGGTAAATAGAATACTTTTAGTGCTTTCATGGAAAAATATTTAAAATTCCCATACTAACAAAATCTGTGTAGCTTAGCGGCCGAATACCGTACAACATTTAACTTAGGATAATAATAATCATAATAATTAAAAATTTTCACTTGCCAAAATTAGCACGTGTGAAGGATTTTGCTATCTTCATATGAATGCACTGAAAGGAAAAAAATTCATAGCATGTTATACACTTTTAAAATTAATGTGAAACAAAAGAATTCGATTAAAGAAATTGATTTAATTTATTGCTAATTTTTTTAAACTGATTAATATCAATCATTCTTTTAGTTATTTACTTTAGTATTCAAGAGTTACTTTACTGCTTTGAAAAATACAAATGCTGCTTTACTTACAGTTAAAATGACTTTTCTAGCCTTTAAATTCCATTCAGATATTTAACTTTTTTTTTTTATTTACACCCTCGAAAAGAATGTCATAAGTGCCATTTAATTCAGACCTCGCCAGTAGCTGTGAGGGGCTGGGTTCCAACCCAGTTCCACTCGTCGGCCCAGACGTTCAGTTTTCCGTAATTTTGATAAAAGGGGCATCGAAAATGTTAAACATGATAATTTATAAATATAGGTTCAATCGTACGCAACTTTTATTGTAAAAAATTCGTTTTGAAAGAAGTTATGATTAACAACATAATAATACGATTTAAAAAAAATCTTTATTATTTATTTTTATTTATTATTATTATTATTTTTCAAATTAAACTTACGAATGTAAATTCATTTTTTATAGAATAAGATGCGCTTAGAGAAAGATTGTGAAATATCCGAATTACTTACAAAAGTGTTTCAGATTTAACATCTTTAGGAATAATTTTGATAATTAATATAATAATTGATCATTTAAGAAAAATCCAATGTCAATGTGCTTTTGCAATTTCCTTAAATATACACATAAATGAAATCCTCTATATTAGATCAAGTTTCATCATCATCTTACCTCACATTTGTTTCATCAATATCATGTGGTATTTTTTCAGGTATTTTTTTTTCTCAATTTTCAGCGCTTATCGTTATGGTGGCTTTCTTTCTTTTTTTTCTATTTCGAAACTTTCATTTTGCATCTTCGAGAAACTAATCTTATGGCAAAATATTGTACTTAAGATCTTAGTAAGTTTTGTAAAAATGTCTGGAATTGTTGGCGAGGGTGCACTCGAATCAAAATTTATAAATTGCTTGACATTTATAAATTTTGTGAAAATTCTTCGTTTTGTTTTAAAGTTGCTTTTTTTCGTTCTGGAGTGTCTTTTCGATGAATAAGTTCTAATAAGAGACGCTAACAAACCGAAATCAGATTAAAGAAATCTTCTGCTCTTAAGTAATTTTCTATTATGTGGGGCCGGCGCCCAGCGTTTCCATTGTCTTTTTCCGTGGTGTTTTCGCCCCCGACGATTTTAATTCCTTCCATTTGAAAGTTTTCGTCACAGAGTTCAAAAGCATTAAAATTCACAGGCGCTCGTTCGTTAGCGTCGGCGCATTACTGACTGAGAAATCTTTGAAAGGACTAATGCACGCATGCCGAATTGGAGCGGACATTTTTAAATGGCTTTCCACTTAATAGACGTAAAAAAAAATCTTTCCGTCTGCTGATAATTTCTATTTGTCGCTGAAAAAAAAAAAAAAAAAAAAAAAAAAAAAAAAAAAATGGAAAGTTCTAATCTATATGCTTTTGACAAAGAGTAATCTTCATCGTTTGATCAACTACAAATGTTTCTTCCGACGGATTAAAAATTTTCCAAATGGCGTAAATCCAAGTTAGTTATTTTAGAAATTAGCGAAAGACTTTTGTCTTTTGGAACTAAAGCTGTGCATGAATATTTCTTGAGTCGTTTTGTTTTGTTGCGAGCATTAGTCGTTCCTGCTGAAAGCTTAGTTAACTTTTGTCTTCGGTGTTAGGGAAAAGTTTCTCCTCTTAAGCGGAAGAACAAAAATGCACTCACATACCTCGCCTAGAGAAAATTAATAGAAAATTCTTAATAAGGATGCCCTGCTTTATTTCTAAGAGGCCCTTCGGACAGAAAATGAAAACGGAGTATTCACTGCAAAATTTTAAACCAGATTACCACCCTCTTGTTTATGATTCTCAATAAAAGGAGTAGGCAGCCTTCTCCGATGTCGATAGGGAAGGATGATTTTTTCTCCAATTTCAACGGCCACCTTTATTTTACTCTTTAAAATTGATACATTCCAATCCACCTCGACTCTTCCCCCATTCTTTGTTCGTATTTCAGATCTTCTTTTTCTGGCTGATTTCTGATCAAGTATTTTCGATACAGGGAAAGGTAATTGAGAGACATCGCTATTGGATGCTTTTGTAATCTGTTGTCTCGGGAAAATCGCATCCGTCTTTGGTCTTCAACACTTTTGTTTTCTTCTCACTTGCCCGCTACTGGCACTCTTTCTTAAGGAATTTTAGGTTTGTTAAAGAATCTTCCGTATTTGAAGGCATCCAATAAATTCGCATGTCAGGCTCTACAGGATTTCGCATTTTTCTTGATACTGAAAGCTGTTGACAATTCTACGTATTCGGGACCGACAGTACAGATGCATGTGTATCTTATTTATGCGGCCTCTTAAGAAAGTAGTCAGAAAATCTTTTTCATTGCATGGCGAAATAGATTTTGGGATCTATTAGTTTTCGACTGAAATGTTGAATTCTTATTTCTATAATGTCTTTCAAGCTCTTTCACTAGGCTGAAATTTATTGCTTCCTATTTACTAGTACTTTTGATTTCTTTGCTTAAAGGTGTTTTTATTCAGTAATATTCAAAATATTCCCTCTTTTTCAGAAATTGTCTTTGAAATGCGAAATTTTTTCTTTTGCAAAACCGGGAACTTCGTATTTATTTTACTGGTTTATGTCCCCCCCCCCCTCTTTTTCTTAAAGAGAAAGTGAAGAGATCAAGGTTACTGATATTTTTCAATTTAATTCTTTCAGTCACTTTTATATGTAGTAGTGCAAAAGAGCATGAAAAAATGTAGCCTGAAAATATACAGAAAAAAATTATAAAATAGATTGTAGAAGGTATCTTAGCAATAAAATAATTTTAATAAAAAAAAAAATCTAAACTTATATTTTTATTTATTTTTAAAATCTTCTCCAATGCGTTTAATTTTATGCGTACGTCTGTAGAATTCTTCATAAGGTGTCAATTTTCAAATAGCATGCAATAGAAACTAATACAGGTTCATAAAGTTTTTGATATTTAAAACATTTTTTTATTGTACTCGTCAGTTTCATTTTTATTTATTTATTCTTTTTCTTTCTTTTCGTTTGATATTCTTTAAAATTTTCCTTGTCGTTAATATTTTGTTGTGTAAATCTTCAATAATCTAATATCAAGTGTCCAAGGGCACTATTCTTGTTTTGCCTAAAAATAACTTAACTCCTCGATTCAAATATTATCAAATTTGACTTTGAATTAAAAA
This sequence comes from Salticus scenicus, assembly GCA_963930645.1. Lineage (NCBI taxonomy): Eukaryota > Metazoa > Arthropoda > Arachnida > Araneae > Salticidae > Salticus > Salticus scenicus. The sequence continues at coordinate 178,779,208 of OZ005651.1, forward strand.
AAAAAAAAAAAAAAGTTTAAACAATATGAGCAAACTTATTATTTTTAATATTTATCACTTCTTATTGGCAACATATACATATAACAAACACGTAACCGCGTTATTAGATCGTCCAGCTTTTGTTAAAATCAATATTGTTTTTAATACATTATTAGCCATTTTATATATTGTTAAGAAACATATTTTGCTGTACTTAAAAAAAAAAAAAAAATCGTAGCTGGTAAAATGATCTGTTTTCTTAATACTTTAATTTCAATGGGATTTTTAAGGTACCAGTAAAATATTGTTTAAAAAAAAAAAAAAAAAATCGTTTAAATAATCCATTTTTTAACAATAAAAGTTGAGATTGAGATACAGTATTTTTTATTAAAGGAAAGAAATAGTTCTTTTATTGAATTTTTTTCATTGTAAAAATACATCGTGTCAATGGATAAATAATATCTCCTTTTATAATAAAACCAACTTTGTTTACGCAAGAGGTCAGATACATATTTATTTTGAAAAAGGCTTAAACTTGCTTTCAAATCCCAAAATTTTTAACTGTAAAATGTTATTATTACTATATGTATTGCTATTATTATGAAGAAATTAATATAAGTAATATTTTCTAAACTATTTTTATGTGAAAATTACTACGAATATTTACTTATTATTCTAAAAAATAAATAAATAAAATAAATAAATAAATAAAATTAAATAAATAATAATAATAAATAAATAAATCAACAAATAAGTAAATACACTCCTGCTCAAAAGTTTAACAGGATTTGCAACCGACCAGTTTTTTTTTTTTTTCTTTTTCAATTTAAAAACTTCTCTCAATGAAATGTTTTCAAACATTGGGTATTTAAAGAACTGGGTCTTCCTCATGTTTTTCAGTGAAGATTGGTTTAAGACAACATTTAGGGGGCCGGTAATAAATTAAGCAAAATCAATAATGTTTGTGATCACCCTGTATCGTTAAGTAAACGAAATGAACTGTAACTTTAGGATATGTTTATATAGACCCAGATCAGTGTGTGGATGAGTTTGTGTGACGATAGCATATTAAATAACGGAGATATAAGCATTTATTTAAAAAAAAAAAAAAAAAAAAAAAAAAAAAAAAATCAACATGTTTTTTATTTATAGTATACAGCGTTTTTAACGAAAATTATTCCCACTTTCAGATAAGTTGGAAAAACACTTTTAAAACAATATACTGCAATCGGAATACAAATAACTTAAATATCTCATGAAACATGAGCATTTTCATGAAAAACGTTTTTACTGCGCATGTGCGAAAGATAAAAAAAAAATATATATTACATTGGTTGAAAGCTAGATATATTGGGCAACTTTTGTCATAAGTGCATTTGAATAGAGTAAAAATTAAGCAAAATATCCGAAAAAGAATGAGCTAGATTTTAGGTATTTTCCAGGAGTTGAAATTTCTTAAGAGGTTTTTCACATGTCGCGTAATTAATTTGAAGAACCAATTATTTCAACCACGCTCCAAATGTACTTTTTTGTGAAAAACTCTTTATAAGCTTGTAACTCCATATTTTTGTTTACTTACTAAGATTTGTGAGATAAGGGGTTTTTTGCAAAAAATAAATTTTGCTTAGTTAAATATAATTGGATCTTTAAATTAATTACGCGGCATGTGAAAAACCCCTTAAGAACTCTTGGAAAATATCTAAAATCTAGCTGGTTCTTTTTTGTACAATTCGCTTAATTTTTATTCTATTCAAATGCACTTTTGATAAAAGTTGCCCAATACATCTAGCTCTCAACCTATGCAATAAAAAACGCTTTATCTTTCGCACATGCGCAGTAAAAACGTTTTTCATAAAAATGTTTATATTTCATGAGATATTTAAGATTTTTGTATTCCGATTGCAGTACATTGTTTTAAAAGTGTTTTTCCAACTTATCTGAAAGTGGGAATAATTTTCGTTAAAAACTCTGTATATTATAAATAAAAAACATGTTGATTATTTTTGGAGTTTTGAAATAAATGCTTATATCTCCATTATTTAATATGCTATCGTCACACAAATTCATCCAACTGAGTCTGTATTAACATATACTAAAGTTACAGTTCATTTTGTTCACTTAAAGATATAGGGTGATAACAAACATTATTGATTTTTCTCAATTTGTTTCCGGCCCCCTAAATGTTGTCTTAAACCAATCTTCACTGAAAAACATGAGGAAGACTCGATTTTTTACATACCCAATGTCTGAAAACATTTCATCGAGAGATAAGTTTTTAAATTGAAAAAAAAAAAATAAATAAATAAAAAAACTGATCGTTTGCAAATCTTGCTAAACTTTGAGCATGAGTGTAAATAAATAAATAGAGAAGAAGAATAGTAGTTTTTGAGAAGATAGTGATTAAAATTAATGGATAAAATGGATTTAACAGTTAATTCTACAAATATTTAAGAAATGTGTATTACACTTAATATTTTTCTATGTTTTAATACTTTTTTTTTCTTTTTTTTTTTTCCCTTAAGTTAAAAACCGCGTGTCTAATCATTTGAAAAACGTATGTTAATTTCAATTTTTACTTTCTTTTATATGTATATATAGAGAAAGTATTGGGCTCGTGAAAATTTTCGAACTCCAGTTTTCGATGGATTTACACGTTTTGGGATGTCCTGAACACGATTTGACTGTTTTTAAAAAATGGCAGTCTGTCTCTGCGTGTATCACAAATTTTGTGGACGCTGTAACTCACGAATCAATGAACGAAATTTAACCAAATTCGGTATTTAGTTTAACCCTGATATAAACTGGTGCTGATTAGATTTGTGGAACATTTGCTCAACAGGTGGCGTTGTGATAGCATTTTTTTTTTCTAAATTTTTAACATGGCAGTATAGGACAAATTTTTGTATAAATGTACATAATGAGAGTTATTTTAGACGCGTGTGATTGTAAAATTAATATGAATTATTGATAATTGTATTAGTTAACTAGGAAAAGAAAATTGTGCATGTGGGAACATCGCTCCCCCCCCCCCCCTGGGGGAGTAAATTTTCAATATGCGTGTCTTTCGAAAGATCTCGTCAATACCTTTAAAATGAATGGTTGAACCATTCATTTTAAATTATCTGTGATAATTTAAAACAAAGTTATAGATTTTTTTTTATCTTTTAACGAAAAAAAAAAAATTCTTTTGATATTGGAAAAAAATTTACTTTCTTTCGGCATTTAGTGATATAATTCTGTCAGACGAAAATCGTCTGCATTTATAATGGAGAATAATTTACTAATTTATTAAATAATTTGTATTAAATGAATTTTGTGTAAAATTATATAGAAGAAAGTCATGTGGTGGCCACATCATGCTAGTATTTTATGCTGACGAAAATTTGGAAAAGAGATATTCAAATTTAATTTAAGCTGACATGGAATTTTGAATTCGATGAAGTTGAAGAAAGTTAAAATTCATTTTTATTATCTTCATTTATATTTATCATGTTTTATTACAATTATTTCTTTTATAATCTTTCTTTCTTTTTTTTTTTTTTTCTTTTAACCCTAAATTGATGTGTTGCGCTAATATTAAGTGTCCCAAACAACGTCCCATTTATGTATATATCTTTGTATTTTTTCTGGAAAAGGAAAAAGGGCATTTTTACAGAAAAAACATTTCTCGCGGCTATTAATATACAAAATTTCTGTTCAGTTGCCCAAGTACTTTTTTGGATTGTGATCACGAAAAGAAAAACAAACATGAAGGATTCGGTTATTAAAAAAAGTCCGAAACAGTATAAAGTAAAATATATCGTAAACTAGTATGTTGTGGCCACCACATGACTTTCTTCTATATTTTCCTATACAAATTCTCTCAGTAAAAATAATTTATTAAAATTAGTATTTAAAAAAATTATCTTCCATGATAATGCAGACGATTTCCATATTAGAGAAGTAGTATAATACTAAATATCATAAAAAAAAAAAAAAAAAAAAAAAAAAAAAAAGGTCATTTTATTCTCAATATTAAAAAAAATATATATGATTTTTTTTTCTAATTTTTTTTTTTCGTTAAAAAAAAAAAAAAAAAAAAATCGATAACTTTGTTTTAAATTATCTCAGATCTATAGTTCAACCATTAGTTTTAAAGGTATTGATGAGACCTTTTCGAAAGATACCCATCTTGAAAATTCCCCCCCCCCCCCCGAAGCGATGCCCCCACATGCACAATTTTTTTTTTCCTAGTTAACTACTACTATTATCAATAATTCATATTAATTTTACAATCACAAGTTAAAAACAACTCTTATGTACAATTATACGAAATTTTGTCCTATACAGCCATGTTAAAAATTTAGAAAAAATGCGATCACAGTGCCACCTGTTGAGCGATTGATCCACAAATCTCATCAGCACCAGTTTATGTCAGGGTCCAAGTAAATACCAAGTTTGGTTAAATTTCGTTCATTGGTTCGTGAGATACAGCGTCCACAAAATTCGTGATACACACAGACACACAGACAGATATTTTCTAAAAACTATCAAATCGTTTTCAGGACATCCCAAAACGTGTAAATCCATCGAAAACCGGAGTTCGAAAATTTTCACGAATCCGATACTTTCTCTATATTACATATAGAAGAAAGTAAAAAACTGTTAATAAATGCGAAAACGTTTTTTTTTTTTTCAATATTTAAATTATTTATTAAAAAAAAAAAAAAAAAAAAAAAAAAAAGCCCTATTGAAAAGTATTAAGGCTTTCTATTAAATCCAAATTTTTAAGCAGTAATTCCATTTCAGAGACTATCCATTAACCTTTCTACCCTGTATGGGTCGATTCGACCCATTTTTAAAATTGATCTTTCGATATCTTCTACAGATTTTAATTTTGATTGTTCAAACATTATGTATGCCTCAAAAATATGCATTCGTTTAATATATGTTTTCAGAGTCATTGGTTTGTTTTAAACCACCCCAAAAAAATATGTGACATATTACCTGTCTGGGTCGATTTGACCCACATTATTAGCATGCATTGAAATACTTGAAACACCAATTTTTTCTTTTGAGTAGACATCATTTTCAGGAATAGTCAATAGATGGCGATAGTTGTCGGAAACGTAGATGTAAAATGAGCTCCATAGAAATTCTTTCTTAAGACCTAAATTCAATCTATACAAAGTGGGTCGATTCGACCCATACAGGTAAAACGTGAAATTTTTTCAACAGGGTAGGAAGGTTAAAAAAGATACTAATATTTATTATTGATTACCTCCGATGCTGTTCATAAAAATTATTTGTAGGCTATTTAATCAATAAATCTCTGATTCTGGTGTCAAAATTATATGTTTACATTTAAAACAATAATATTTTAGTTTGGGGACAACTCTAAAGTTGCGTTTTTAAATTTGGTATTTAAAAAATAAAATAAAAAATATATATATCGTTTCCCCGTGAGGCCGACTCTTGCAGTTTATTTTTTAAATGTAGAAACGTTGCTTTTTTGAGTAAGATTATTATTAATTTCTAATTTTCAGTATTGAAAATGGAAACATTACTGACTTATTCTTTATTATGATAAATATTATACTGCGCTAATCTTTGATGGCTGCAGCTAAAGGTAAATACAGTAGAGTCACGATTATCCGAGTTAATGTGGACCAAAACTAAAACAGTTCTTACTTTAACAAGTACTTAATTGTTTTTTGTTTGTTTGTTTTACATTATTTCGTTGTTTTCCTGCCTGAATGTTTCGTCTTTTTTTTTTTTTTTTTTTTTTTTAAAAGATAACATTATTGCTGGTGTCGCTCCTTCTTGTTCTATGTATTCAATAACTCTTTCGATAGCTTTTAGTCCATTTGTTTGGTAGATGGACTAAATTTTCATATGTCTGTTTTTATCGTCACTGTCTTCATCATCATCGCTAGATATTTCATCTGTATCTATTGTTGTTTGTCACCTTTAATTCAGTCATGTATACTTTTTCGGTAGTTTAAAAAATGTCGGGAAAAAAAAAAAAAAAATATATATATATATATCTAGAAATATTTGATAGCTCGGTTAAAAGGGAAACTCGAATAACCGGGGCTCGGATGATCGGTGTTTTACTGTATTGTCAGCTAATTTTAAAAATCGTGTTTGGTATTTTAAGTGATATTATTTTAAAATTTTTAAAATTTTTCTTTGTTAAATTTTGGAATTTATTTCGCTCTGTATTATCTTTATCTACTAGAAATCTTTGATCTAAAAATAGTAGACTTCACCTGTACAAAAAACATAAGTGCTTATCATAATAGTTTTTAACGCTTTTGTTTGTATTTTTATTGATAAATTTAATGTTTCTCATTTAAAATTTCTTGAAGCATTTATCTAACCCTCTTATTTAATTAAAGGAGGACTGCAATCTTCTTTATATGATATGTGTGGATGTATATATGATATAATCTTAAAAACTTAGCTTTTTGTTGTTTACCTTGTATAAAATTTTGAAAGAAGTATATAATTTTCAGTGATTTTCTTCATGTTATATCGAAAAACAGTGTTTTTATTACCCCTCCCCACAAAACATCCACAGGCGTCAGCTGAAGCTAACACACCCCGCTACCCAAAGAAAAGAAAAGAAAAAAAAAAACAGGTATAATTTTTTTTTTCCGAACGCATTTCACTATTTTACAAGTTACCCAATTAAATTTAGAGAGAACGGTTTTCTTTTTGTTAGATTAAAAATGCAGTTTTTTCGTCAAAATTCTCTTAGTTAAAAATTCTTGAGTTTCAACCCTTCAAAAAAGAGTTGGGTTAAAACATTTCTCGCTAATCCACACCCGCATACTTACCTAATTAAATTCGATTGTGTTAAAAAATAATATTGTTCAACTTTTAAATCGAAATACAAAGCTTTTGTTATAAAAATAAAATAGGATTTCAGATTATTAACCACTTGTTCATTTTACATCGAAAATAAGTGAAAAATCTCATACTTTTCCTTTCAAAGTATGTTCTGTAAGAATAAAAGTGCCTCTCCGTTAATTTATTGGTATTAAAAAAAAAGTCAGCATTGCTGTTGCATAAAAGTGCTTAGATTAAAGACATTGCCGTATTACAGCTTCCCTTTTGTGTAGTTGCTCCGTTTTGTAGTTCTTGTTACTCCATGACAAAGAGGAAGAAACCTCGATCCCTCTTCAAAAATTTGCGTTATTATCACGCATTTGAATAAATCCTCAGAATTTGCTTACGCGTTTAGAAAGAATGTGTAGAAGGTTATTTCAGAATCACTCTCTTACTTACTGTTAATCTGTTCCAATGTCATTTTCTTAAAAAACGGAAATTTAAATTATCTCTTTCTGAAGTATTATTTTCTTGTCATTTAGATTATTCTCTATTAATTAGAGAAGATGATTCTCCTTATCCCATGAGTTACTGTTAAAAATCTTTGAAAAATACTTAGTATTTACTCGCTTTTCGATTGCATTATTTTTATAAAACAGATAATGTATATTTGGGGACATATAAAGTAGCTAACTTGTAATATTTTCTTTTAAAATTCTTCTTAATATGATGTAAAAGGTTTCATGGTATTTTTCGAATCTGTTGATTTATTTTCGTTTCTGTGAATTCTTTGTCTTTTCCGTTTACAAAAAAAAAAAAAAAAAAAAAAATCCTACCTATAAAATTACTGCATTTTTAATAAAGTAATTCATGGGAAGAAGGAAGCACATGCGTTCGATTTCTTATATGAACAAATAATGGTATAAAATTTTTATCGTGATTTCGAAGATATTATGCATGGCACCTATTTTTTTAACAGGATAATCTCATTACCTTTTTAAAGTGAACGATGTCGTTTTTCAGCCAATATTTCTATATTCTTTGTTCATAGAGTTGTTTTTTAATTAAAGATATAGTGAACGTCAACTGTTAGTTTCCATAATCACTAAGCTTTATAAGGTAGGTATACATATATATATCTTGCAATTTTATACTCTCTAGTGAGAGGTGTATTACTCGTATAATCTTGGCTGTTAAAGTAAACTTGGGATATATATATATATATATTTTAAATTGAATTCCAAGTAAAGTTTAAAGAAACTAGTACAAGCCATATGAATTTGAAAAACTTTTGATACAAGTTTTTTATTTTCCTTTCCTAAAATTATGAAAAATCAGAGTTTCAAATATTCATAGTTTATCATATTGTACAAAAATTGCGTCGAAGTGAATAAAAATCGTTGAGAATAACGTTTAGGCAAAATTAACCGACGACGCAATTATATCCTTTTTTTGATTCATGTTCAGATACTCTGTTGCTTATTAAGCACTTGTCGCTCTTAACAAAGCAAAAGACTTTTTGAATGCACATTTTCCCCGTTCATTTATAATTTTGTATTTTTGTTGCTAAATATGTGAAAAAAATTACTTTCTGTGAAATAAAATGTAAGTGTATATTAGTATCTTCCCCGATTTCGCTTATACAGTTGGCAAAATAATTATTTGTACACTTCATTTTCTTAAATTATAATATAATAAAATAAAAGATGCAAGCAAACAACAATGTAGTACATTAATTTAATGCATTATAATAACATAAAAGCAAAAACAAAAAATAATTATCAATTTGTTACATTTTAACAGACAAATATGAAAATATATATAGCAAAAAAAGTATTTGTACACTTCGTTAGTGTGCTATAATTAAGAAAAATTTAGTTGAATAATACAAATTAATACTTTGTGTGAAGACCTTTGGCTTTAATGACTGCTTCAAGACGTTGAGGCATAGATTCCACTGACTTTTTGTAACGGTTGGGTCTATGTTATTCCATGCTTCAATCTGAGCTTCTTTTAAACTGTTTTTACTTGTGATATTAGTTTTTCGAATCTGTGCATCCAATTGCATCCATAAATTTTCAATTGGATTCAGGTCTGGAGATTGTGGAGGAGTTACCAGACGCCGTCGAGCATTGTAGAGTAACCATGTTCTAGTGACCATAGCAGTATGCTTCGGGTCGTTGTCCTGCTGAAAGTGGAAAGTTCGCTCCAAGCCTAATTTTTTAGCACTGCTTAATAAGTTATTCCGCAACACATCAATATATGTTAAAGCTGTCATTTTAGTGTCAATAAAGTCCAAATTTCCTACTCCATTTGAAGCCATGCACCCCCAAACCATAACATTTCCCCCACCATGCTTGAGAGTTGGGAGTATATGTTTCGGATCAAAAGCAATTTTATTTTTGCGCCAAATTTTTCGAATGCTTGGTGGAGAGAAAATTTCAAACTTACTCTCATCAGAAAAAATAACCGTTTTCCAGAAATCCATTGGTTTATTTCTGTGGGCCAAAGCAAATTCCAGGCGTTTCCTCCTGTTTGTTTCACTGATGAATGGCTTTCTCCTTGGAGCTCTTCCTTTTAAACCTGCATTGTGTAGAACATTTCTTATTGTTTGAGGTGTTACTATAATATTAGAAGATGTTGCGAGGTCTTCAACAATATTTTGAGCTGAAATGGTAGGATTTTTTTAAAGCTATCTTCTTTTTACCCTCATTGTTAATTTATTGGGACGTCCTGGTCTGGGTTTGTTTTCGATGCTTCCAATTTCTTCATACTTTCTCACTATGTATCCAACAGTGGTGAATGGTAATTTAATAGCCTTTCCAATTTCTCGGTATGATTTTCCATTTTTATGAAGCTCAATAATGTGATTTCTCATGACTAGAGATACCTCTCTAGTTTTAGGCGTCATTCTCAATTACTTCAAGAACATTGCAGTTAAAATGTCAGAGATAAAATACTATTGCACGGAGTTAAAAATTATTTATAGCTAATGTACAATATTCCTTTAAACCATCAACATCAACTGCAGTACGTACCTTGCTGAGGAAGTGTACAAATACTTCTTTTGCAAGAAATTAAAAAAAATTTCCGGTTAAAAACTCATTATTTAACTTCATCAAAATGTTTTGTATTTTAATCTAAAACGTACGGTAAATATGTTGTATTATAACAATTTCTGTCAAAATATCTGTTTTAATTCAGTTATAAATTAAAAATATTGTAGTGTACAAATAATTATTTTGCCAACTGTATATACATAGTACTTTTGCATATAAGATTTTAGGAGCATCAGCTTCAAGAATGGAATTTGTGTAGCATTTTGCAAGTGATATTTAAAGCACTAAAAATAGAGATTTTAAGTAGTTAAATTCGAAATATCAAACCAGGCTAAAAAAAATAACTCTTGTGCTTCGTCGAAAAGTAAGAAAGCGAGAGGGGGAGGGGGGATATGTTTTCTCTGAATTTTTGCAGTTCATTTATCTTTTAAAAAGTTGTTATAGCTTAAAATAAATTATGTAATATTATTATAAACTCTTTTAAATTTAGGTATGATTAAAAAAAAAACTAAATTTTAAAATATTTTTTGTGGCAGTTTTTTTTTTTTTTTTTTTTTTTTTGACGCTTTTAGAAATCGTTCAAGATTCTACAAGATCTGAAGAAATTTAATTGTAACTACTTTTCAACCAAATTTAAATGAAAGAGTTTAAACTATTCGACAACATGTACCGGTTGCTTCAATTTGTTTGATCGGAGGAGTGACTTTTAAACTATTAATATTAACATATTTCCAACTAGAAGAAGCTTTCTATTAACACGAACTTATTTTTTATCCCATCCGTCTTATATTATGCCGCACTTTAAATAAATACTTTTTAGGGTGACCTTGTATACAAAAAATTCAAATTAGTAAAATGTATTCCCGTTTTACAGAAGTCGTTTTACAAAAAAAAAAAAAAAATGAAATATTGGAGACTGAAATGTGAACGAACTGTTTTGATAAAATATAGCTCTTTTGGCTAAAATTTTACGCAAAATATGTATTTTTTATTCGTGGAGGGGGGGGGGGGGAAAGGAAGTTGTGCCCACAATGAATAAAAAATAAAATTTACATATTTTCTCTGTGTCATTATTATTATTATTATTATCTTTTTTAATTTCTTACTGCCATACAGTTTTTTAGGGATTTGAACAAAATCAGGTGTCATATTAATGAAATACAAAACTCTAGTCACAAGGCCGTAGCCAAAGCGATAAGGGGGCAAAATTTTGTATAATGTTGAATATTATTGAATTATTCTTTATTTTGAGCACTCAACATTACGTGCTAAAGTTTGAACCCCCCCCCCCCCGAAATTTTCTTTCTGGCTACGACCCTGGCTAATCATGATATGGAACGAATTTTGTTTAACTAAAGAAAGGTAAAAACATAATGATATTATAAAAGTAAAATTTTTAAATCATCCAGTCTGGGCAAATAATTAAACAATTTTCTGCACATTTTCAAGTTGTTCGGCCCCAGGATGTCAAAATAAAAACGAACTTTTTATTTTAAAGTACGCAAAAGAGAATGGGATTTTTTTTCCAAAAATAAAAGTTTAAAGTTTTGTGTTAAATGTTTAAAAAAAAAAAAAAAAAAAAAAAAAAATCGAAAATTATACTTGTCAGAAAATTGCTTATAATCAGTGTATATCGTATTCATCTAGATATCATAGTTTTCTCCCAATTTACTAAAAATCGAGCTTTCTCATCTGTAAATTCATGCTGAAGTAGTGGCACATTTGTAATTGCTGGTATTGTGCAGTATGCTCTGTGTTCTATGTATTGCTTGGTGTAGAATATAGTCAGTATGAAATTCGGTTGGGTTCATTTTAATGGTTACTTGTGTTATGGTTCATCCTAAAGTAAGAAATATTGTCAAAAAATTTGAAAAATTCTAACTGGAACATTTAAGTTTTTAAATCGTACATTTTTTAAGAACTTTTTTATAATATCTTGTAGATTATGTCAGCCGAGCAGTAAATGAATACCTTCTCAGACATTGTATAAAAATAAATGTCACACAGAGAACAAGAACAATTTGAAAAAGAAGAAAAATTATTAAAAATCCTATCAAAGTAACTCACAAGGTAAATAATTGTTGCAATAATATACAATATGCAAGATGATATATGTATTAATTTTATATTGAAGCAACTTGTTATTTGTACAAGCTTTCTAGAAAATATAAAAGCGATAATTTGCAGAATTTCTACATTTCAGAATAAACTTTCATAAACTGTGAGTATCACGATCTACTTAAAGACTTTAACCTTTTATATCCCAAATTACCTTATTTTTGGAAAAATAATTTGAAACTTTTTAATTATATTTATTTATGCATGAGAAACATCATATATTAAATTTAGAAAACTGTTAAATTTTTTTTTTCTTTTTTTTTTCTTTTATGTGACTTTAAAGTCCCGGTGGGGGATACAAAGGGGTTAAAGAACGATGTCACACTTGTAAAATTGTGTAAATATATTTTTAGGTTGATTTCTTTAGTAATCGACCTATTGCAATCACTTCGTTTATCTATATATAATGAAAATTTTGTCATCACGATAACTCCCGAAATAATACTCCAAATCGAACCAAATTTGGACAGCGAACTGATCTAATAAATATCTTGGATGAGTTCGTTAAGCAAGTTACTCCGCTATTTTGTTTTCAAGTGGCGGCTACTTGAAATTTTCAAATCCACATTGTAAAAAGCGTATTTAAGGCCGGATTTGCTTGAATTTTGACGTAAACATATAGACCACATAAGGGTCTCAAACAAGTTTATTAATGAACTTTATCAGTCACTTTAACAAAGTGACGGATATCTTAAATTAAGCGGAGCCACTTGAAATCAGGCTACCACTTGAAAATTTAAAATCGCGATAACTTCCGAAATAATATTCCAAATCGAACTAAATTTGGACAGCGAACTTGTTTTATAAATATCTTGGATGCATTTGTTAACCAAGTTGCTCCGCCATTTCGTTTTCAAGTGGAGACTACTTGAAAATTTCAAATTCACATTGTAAAAAGCGTCTTCCGAATTTGTTTGAATTTTTATGTATACATAGGGTATAATAAGGGTTTCAACCAAGTTTATTAATGAACTTGATCCGCTATTTTTAACAGTGATTGATATCTTAAACTAAGCGGGGCCACTTGAAATCAAGTTATCACTTGAAAATATAAAATCACGATAACTTCCGAATAATAATCCAAATCGAAACAAATTTTTCACAGCGAATTTATCTTATAAAAATCTTGAATGAGTTTGTTAACCAAGTTGCTCCGCCATTTTGCTTTCAAGTGGAAGCCACTTGAAATTTTCAAATTAACATTTTAAAAAGCGTATTTAAGACCGAATTTGCTGGAATTTTGATGTATTTATAGATCACATAAGGGTCTCAATCAAGTTTATTAATTTAATGAACTTTATCCACCCTTTTTAATAAAGTGCTTATGTTATAAACTAAGTGGGATAACTTGAAATCAGCCTACTACTTGAAAATTTATAGTCATGATAACTTTTTAAATTCTGATTCCATTCGAACCGAAGTTGGACAATGAACTTATCATATAAATGTCTTGGATGAGCTCACTGGGTAACTTATTCCGACATTTTGTTTCCAAGTTGCGGCCACTTGAAATCAGGCTGCTACTTAAAAATGTGCCATCACGATAACTTTTAAAATACTAACTTGATTCAATCCGAAGTTGGATAGTGAACTTACAGTTCAAATATCTTGAATAAGTTCGCACGTTAACTTGCTCTGCCATTTTATTTCTAAGTGGCAGCCACTTGAAAATTTATCATTATGATAACTTTTGTAACACTGAATTAGTTCGTATCAAATTTGGGTAGTGGATTTATCATTCAGATATCTCAGATAAGTTCGCTGGGCATCTCACTTAGCATTTTTGTTTCCAAGTGGTGGCCACTTGAAATCCCGGCGCCACTTAAGAATTCCTTATCACGACAAATTACTGAATTAGTATGAAATACTGAATTAGTTTGAACCAAAGTTGGACAGTGAACTTATCCTACAAATGTCTTGGATGGTTTCGCTGGACAAGTTGCTCCGCCATTTTGTTTCCAAGTTGCAGCCACTTAGACTGCCACTTGAAAATTTTGTCATAACAATAAATTTTTAAATACTGCACTGATTCGAACCAAAGTTGGACAGTGAACTTATGCTTCGAATATCTTGGACGAGTTTGCTAGACAACTTGTTCCATCATATTTTTTCCAAGTGGCGGCCACTTGAAAATTTGTTATCACGATAACTTTTGAAATAATTAATTCGAACCAAAGTTGAAAAATGGGTTTATCATTGAAATATCTATGATTTTGGTGGGCAAGTTTCTCCGCAATTTTGTTTCCAAGTTGCGGCCACTTGAACGCTACCGCTTGAGAATTTGTTATCGCGACGATAACTTTGAAATACTGAAATTATTCGAACCAAAGTTGGACAGTGGAATTATCTTACAAATATCTTGGATTAGTTCACTGAACAACTTGCTCCTCGATTTTGATCCAAGTGGCGGTAACTTGTCAACACGATAACTTTTGAAATTCCGAAATAATTCTAACTAAATTTGTATATTAGACTTATCTCACAACCGGCCACTTGAAAATTTCAAATTCACATAAAAAGTATTTATGAACCGATTTGCTTAAAACCCCATATGTACATAGCCCACATCAATATTTCTATCAAGTGTATTAATCATTTGCAACCGCCATTATGTTTTACAATGGCGGCTACTTCACAAGAAAAAAGAAATCAACCTACAATTCCGAATGTGCCGGAAGGACTTGTTAAAAATAAGTTTGGGTTAAAAATAATTACCGCAGACTTATTTCCATTAAGTAGCTGAGAATAAGCATTAAAAATGTTCTTACACGGACTAAATAAAAAATATTATGTAATTTATAAAACCTTTTATATTGTTTTTTTATTATTATATGAAATTGTTGATTGTATATACATATATATTTTCTTTCTTGGTTATTCAAATATATCTTTCAAGTCTATCATATATCTCTTTCAAGTGTAGAAGTGTTTAGTTTTCAGAATTCAGATGGAAAACTACAGCGAGTGGCTACCATAGATATAGTAATATATATAGATCTATCATCCCCATGTTATCGAGCAAAAAATTTTGATACCGAAAAAAAGTTCTAAAATCAGCCATTAGAGAGTATTGAAAAAAAGAATAAAAAGAAAAATGAATTTGAAACTGTATCTGGAGTTTTTCATTCACCTTTAGTAAATAAATTTTCATAAATTTTATTTACTAAATTATCCTTGTGTATTCCTGTGTGTGATTTACTCGGGGAAAAGGAGCCATTAGAGTGACTTTTCCCGAAAAAAAAAATAAATAAAAAGTATCACTTTTTCCCTCTCGCTGATCAATCTATGTCTTATTACTATATCTATGGTTGCTACAGCCGAATTTCGACCAAACGAACTTTTAAACAACATAATTTTTTTTATTCGTTACAGTAAAATAATTGCGATGTATGTCCTATGTTATAAGACATGTTTAGAAAACTGAAATAACTTTCATTTTTTTTTTTTTTTTTTACATTTTGGGATTTATTATAACAGAGCCTGGGTGCTTTTTTCGAATGTTAGTTTGAATGAAAAAGATTCTCTCTCTCTGTCTCCTGTCCGCTCCTTACCTTTTCTTGGCCCTCTTTCCTCCCTGCATGTCGCAAAAGAGAGGGTTGTGAAGTCGAGTTTTGATTTAATTTTAAGACATACTTTAGTTTTCATTTTCAATTAGTGACTTTTTCAGTGGCATATTCGAATATATTTCATTACAAACGTTCGATTCACGAGTTATTTCAAAAGTAGTATTAAAAAATAAAAATTTTTACGCTTTGAAAAATATCTATTCGGATTCCTCTGACTTTATTTGTGTATTTATTTTAGTGTTAACTCTTCCGTAACCTTTTCAGCACTTAACCATCGGTTGATTGAAGCTAAAGTTTCACGAAAGATTACTTATCGTAAATCAGAAAAAAGAATATAAAAAAAGATGTTTTTTTGCAGCGAACCTCAGAAAATGTGTTAGTTTTTTTTTTCTCAACGCGTGTTATCATTCTTCGATATGCTTGCCAGCCATGTCTGAGGTGCCAGGATTCGTCGAATATGAAATATTCGTAATCGTCTTAGGATTGGTAATCTGACATAGAATCATCGTGTACGTGTTGTACCATCCGAGCGAACAATCAGTTAATACGATAAGCCAAAATGAATGCGACAAAAGAGGGTGTTTTTTCCTCTTTTTACTTTCTTGCTCGAAAGTCCCCTTCTCTTATTTCATCTGCTTAATTTATTGACCTAATTGGATTTCTTCTTTCAGTTGTGCAATTTGTTTATTTGATTAAAAATTAAGTTAAATACGAATTTTCTCCTTTATTTTTTGGATTACTCGTGGTTTTAATGAATAATGCATCTAAAATTCGATTTAATATTTGAAATACAAGAAGATGTGTATAATTTTTTTTATTCCTGTGATTAAGAACCTAATTATTATTATTATTCTGGGAAAATGTCTTTACGTAAAAGCACTGTAAAATACTGAGATATAATTTTATAAAGAAAATAAAATGTTTACAAGTTACAAGTATATGTTTCATTTTATTTGTGCAATTCAGAACTGAATTTATTTTTAATAATACCTTTATATAAAATAATTCAGAAACAGTTTCTCTTTGATTTCATATTGACTTTGAATAATTAGCTCAATCTTCGGATTTAAAATATCTTTGTGTTTTCTTCTTCTTCTTTAGACTAGAATTAAATATTACATTAAAAATACATTAAAATATTTTTGTTTTGCATAAACTATTAAACCTAAAAATATGGTAAGTCTCATAATATACGATAATACTTAAATGTAGAAATAAAATTTTGGATATTGTACTTGTTTTTGTTTCTTGTAAAATGCTTAGCAAAATGTTATACGACGCTCGGATTCTACAAGAATCTTCTGCTTAATTTTCACTTAGCTCTCTTATTTGAGTGAAGATTAAACCTCTAACTTTTGTGTATGTTAATATTCTGGTACTTTCATTACAATTTCGTTTGAATGTATAGATGGTTTTGGTCTCTTTTGTACTGACCATATGATATTGCCAAGAGTGATTTTCAGCACAAAAATGTGTTATATTGCATAGAGGGCCAAATGAGATTATGTGGATATTGTGAACAGGGGAAAAAAAAAAAAAAACCTTATTGGCAAACATTACAAAATAATAAAACCCGCCTGTACTAATTGAAATACAGAAAGTTACGTAGTTAGGGGGGGGGGATCTCTCTCTCTCTCTCTCTATATATATATATATATATATATATATATGTATATATATATATATATATAATAGATAACGTAATAAAATTTAATCTTAAAATTTAGCAATTAATAGAACTAAAACAATAACAGCACACTAAAATATAGAACTGAATTTAACATAGAGGAAAGAATGACACAAAAAGTTGCGATATAGATAAGGAACCAATGAGTTACCATATTAACTTAAAATACTTTCGCCGACCTGAAGGATAATAAAAAAGGACCATTAAACTTGTGAAAGAGAAAAAAGATAATAAACCACATAATCAATTGGATATAAATGCTTAAAATTAGAAATATACTTATCAAGGGGCGCATACTTCATAAAGCAGAGAAAGCTGCAATGATTTCGTAAAACGATATTGCTAATCATAGCAATTTATATCATCTCACGCCCCGATCAATGCAGCAAAAAGACCATAAAGAATGAGAAAAAAGTGAAAAATTAAATTAAAACAAAGGATAAATAAATATTAATTAAAATCTTAAAGGAAACCAAATTAATAACATGAAATAAGCAAAGTAACCACATGGAAAACAGTTAACACAAACTGGAAAAATGGTTGATGCCAAAACCTAAATTGAAGTTAAAATAATAGCTCGACAGATATCGATTAATCGAAAATACTTCAGAACAATTACATTAAAGATAAAATACACAGAGTAAATATTAAATGATAATGTTAAAATTAATACTAGTAGAGTTAAATTAAATCGTACCAAAAATATTAATAATTAAATCGTTTAAGATAAGGACTGAAGAATGAAGGTTAAAGACTACTAAGTACAAGCGCCATCTTTCGGTTAGCTATAATAACATTAAGTCAGTTATATAAGATGTATTGACTGAAAGATTAAGATAATTAGAAGTATTAACAGCAAGATTAAGATAATTTTTAAGATTTTTATTTTGAAGTCAAATTATTAAGTGTTAAGTTTTAAGAAGACATAATTACAAGCAATAATGCCAAAGAGCCCAACTATAAGGATAAGCATTATAATGCGGTCATCATAAATTAAAATTAAAAATTAAAATTTAAAAGATTTTTTTTTTTTTTTTTTTTTTATTAATATTTATAAGATTTTATTTTTGTTATGCAAATAGATGGATTGTTCAAACTTAACATGGGAAGCCTCAAGTAGCCAGAAGCACATTGTAAAATTTAATGATAAAAGAGTTCAAAATACATAGTATCAACCAGAAAAAATAAAAGAGTTCAAAATACAAAGAATCAACCAGAAAAGATAAGAATGTAACTTACAGCAATCCCCCCACTTTTTTTTTTTTTTTAATAAATTTTATTCAGCATCAAACCCTCCCAGCCAACCAGCCAAACAACACCACCCTTCCTCCTTAATCAAACTTCTGCCCACCCATCCACCTGATTTTTTTTTTTTTTTTTTTAAATTTTTAATTAAACCTTAGTTTTTTTTTTTTTTTTTTGTGTGTGTGTGTGTGTTAGACAGAGACCCTTTTTGATAAACAAGTGAATAAATAAATTTTTTAGGATACCCCATTTTTATAGCAACATTAATTATGTGAGAGATATTTTTGTTTTTAAACCTATCTGAACAAAGATTATGTATACGAAAGAGGTGATTGAGAATAATATTTCTGTAGACAGAGATATGAAGACAAGAGGTAAATTGTGTAAATAAATTTACTTTGAAACTAAAATCTTGTCTTTTGTCATACATATCGGTATAAATTTTACTACCATCAAGTTTAAGTTTTAAATCTAAGAAACTAATACAGTTATTGTTGAGATGATTATAAGTTAAGGTAAGGTGAGAAGGATATTCAAATTTAAATAAATTAGGCGAAAAATTATTGACATAAAAAATTATAATGTCATCAATGTATCGGTAAAAATAGACATTTTCAATACATAATCCCTGTTCATAATGGTAAAGGTATAAGTCAGCTAACATACTCGAGCTACATCCTCCTTGTGGAATACCGACCTTTTGAATATAGATCGTATTACAGTGTAGAATGTAATTGTTATGAATAATAAAATTTAAAAGTGTCTTAAATGAAGTTGCCGAAAAGCATTTTGGTAAAGGTATTTGACTTTTAAATTTTTCAAAAATGTTAAAGATGATACGATGAAGATCTGTTAAATTAATATTATTAAATAGGTCAGCAAAATCATAAGTCATGATATCAGTCACATTATTCATAGATAAGACATTGGTTTTAAGTTGATAACTATTTTTAAGGCAAAAGAAATTTTTTGATTTACTAATTAATTCATAGATTTGTTTGAGAATATCAAGGAGAATTTTGTTAGCATTGTTGTTGTAAGTATTACACCCTACAGTGACAGTTCTGAATTTAATAGGATGTTTGTGAAATTTAGGGATAAGTACAATATAAGGATATTTAAAATTATTAAATGGAAGCTTTAGCAATTTATAAAAGCAGTGAATTTTGCGGTTATTGATTTTAATATCATTATTGGTAGTATGAAAGTTAGTACTATTAGATATAGATGAACTGAGTAAAGAAAGATAATAATGTTTACAGATTATTGCATAATTATTAGGAGATTTATCGACATAAGTAATAACAAAGTTTTGTTGCAATTCTTTGATAGATTTAAAGAGATTTGATTTATTGTAATGTGTGAGATTTGATCTATGTTGAATTAATTCAGCTTTAAGTTTTGAAATTACTAAAAATTTCCATTGATTGAAATATTCAATAGGTTTATTATAAGAGATGGAGAGTTTATAAATAAACAAATCAATATCATAAGAAAACTGTTGTATAATATATATATATATATATATGTGTGTGTGTGTGTGTGTGTGTGTGTGTGTGTGTGTGTGTTAGTAAAGTAAATAAAGGCACCTTAAATATATATATATACTAAATGTATTAAATACTTTTAACAACTCAAGATAGGAAATAAAATTGGTAGATTGTAAGAAATTTCTGCTTGCTTATGTTTTACTTTTTTCCCATAAAGCTTTTAATATCTTCAAAAATTGCAAAAAATTTTGTTCAGTGCTATTTCTTCAATGTGTTTCTTGTAAAATGCCTAGAATTCCCACACTGAACCCTTTCTCCACGTCGTTCTTATTATTTTCTTTTATCTTCTTAATGCATTTTAATTTATTTGTCTCCCTTCCTTAATTTTTAAATTTCTAATCCAATTAATATCATAATTTTAAGAGATTTTTTTCTTTTGATCTTACTAATTGTATTATTTCGGGACACAGGTGTTATGCACGCAAAAATCTTTGATCAATGTTTTGTGCGTTGCTGCACTCGTGCTTACATTTTATCGCCTGATGAAGAGTCTGGTGAAGATTCTTAATTATTTCAATACAAAACAATTGTTTAACATTTGTACATTTTAACTTTTTTGCTTACAAACTTTTTATTCATTATCCACGTTAAATGACCCTATCAGTGACCGAGAGGTTCTGACCTCAAAACTGGAAGATGGAAGATGCCGGGTACGATCCTCAGTTGCGCTCGTCAACGTAGTCATTCGGAGTTTTCAGAGATTAATAATAATAATAATATATATATATATATATATATATATATCTGTACTGATAAGTATAAAGGATTTAAGTCCATATTCTTGATTTTTCAGGAAACGAAAAATAAAGTTAAAGTAACTAAAAACAAATTAGAAGAATCGATTAGAGAAAAGGGATTATGTTGTTTTATACCCTTTATACCATTCAGTGATTGTCAACCTTCATTTAAAAACAGGAAAAAACTGAATTAAATATTTTATACCATACATAAATGGTAAATTTCTGACTTGAACCTTTTTTTACCAATCGATTTTCTCAAAGACTAAATGACATAGACTTAAATTTTTTATACCAATCGAATGAGAATTTTTTTCTGAGTCTGACTATGTACTTAACTCAAAATCGACAATTTTGGACTTAAATCCTTTATACTTATCAGTACAGATATATACCCCGAACATGTGAATACAGGTTAGGAATCTTTAGAAAGACCTCTCCCACGAGCGGCGATCTCCAAGTCTAGAACTAGTCGCGTAATCAATTGGACACACCATCTCAACCGTGTTAAAATATGTTTAAATTCAATATAGCTTATATGTGTCCGTTTATTTCTTTATGCGTTGTACATTTAATTTCATGGCATTACAGTTATTCTAGTTTCATTGGAAGTTAAAAACATATATTTCCTTTACCCAATTTTTATATTTATAAACAAGCATTTTATTAATAATAATTGCTGAAAATGTGTAGATGTTACAGTTTAAAAATAACTGTTTTAAAAATCGAACCGTTAAAAATATTTCAGCACAGGTGAAAGGGTTGAAAAGAATTGCTCTTTATGCATTTTTATGGAGCAGGTAATAAATTTTTATTTTCTCTTTTCCACATCGTTCTTTAAATATTCAGGGTTTTTTTTTTTTTTTTTTTTTTTTTTTAAATACCGATCGTTTAAGGGGGAAACCCTTATTTTTCTTATCATAATATTTCGTGTTTAAGAATAAGATTGTAAGGGAAAATATCCGGGCAAATAGGGAAGATAATTTTTATCCTGCGTTATGTCGAAAGAAGTTCTTACTCGTTTCTGGAGGTTAAACTGTGAGGTAATCCGTCGCGGCAACGAATGAAATGTTCACGGAGAAAGTAAGCGATTAAGGAGCAGTTTTTGAAGACCAATTTTATACCTTTTTTCTTTTCTAAATTTATCAGTCTGTTGGAGTGCAGAGAAACTTCTTTTTCATGAATTTTCAAATATTCTGAATATGTATTGTTGTTTTAAATATGACCTGAATGATATTTTATACACCTTTTTTATTGATTTATTTTTTATTTTTAAATCATGATACGCAAAACAGTGAGTTTTTCTTTTAAATATATCCACATGGAATTTTTATATTTTTAATCATTGGAACTATTTTAATTATAATATATTAAAATCACACAATCAACCGATTGGGAAGAAAATCATATTTATTGAAATTTATTTTTCCGACTGAGTGAAAATAATGCCTGGACCGGGAGTCGAACCCCAGATCTTTGACTTACAATGTCAAGGCTCTACCAATTGAGCTATCCAGGCCGACAACCGGTGGACATTACTCGCTCAGACAACCTTTAAGCAGAAAGGTAGATAGCTCAATTGGTAGAGCCTTAATCTTGTAAATCTGGGGTTCGACTCCCGGTCCAGGCATTATTTTCACTCAGTCGGAAAAATAAATTTCAATAAATATTTTTATTATATTTTTATCGTTTGAACTAGTTATTATCTCAATTCAAATAGACGATTACTGTTTTAAATACTCTAATATCTGATCCTCATCACGGCATGAATGTGCAAATCACCGTAACAATAATTAAAAATGCGGTTTTCTTCTTAATATCTACCTACAATTTCTGAACATAATTAGTGCAAAATTTTAAATTAGGTAAACTTAATTTTTTAAATGTGATTGAAAAAATTGTTTTTAATTCACATTAGGAAGATATCCAGACTGTTTTGTCGCAGATTTTATTTATTAAATTATTGTTATCATTAGTAGTGTTAATTAGTGTCATTATAATTAGTATGGAAAATTTTTGAAGTCTTTTGTTTGTCTACAAATGGTGACTGCTCCCGTCTTTGCTTGATTAAGATTTGTTGTGCACCGTTGTTAGTTAACGTTGACAGATAATAACGATGTGGAAATATGGAAAAAGTTACATTTAAAATTTTATTCATTTCTGTAAAAGAAGTATCAATATTATTAAATTTCAAACTTTTTTTTTCTTATAATTAAGTTCAGAGAAAAAGTATGAAGTAAAAAAAAAAAGTAATAAATATTAAATTGTTTATAATATTTCTCCCCCCCCCCCCCCACCACCACTGCTTATTTATTTATTTATTTATTTTTAACTTTTTAAAATTTTTAATTTTTCTTTTCTTTTTTAATTAACTTTTATATGTATGAAAAAATAAATAACAGAAGAGAGAAACGCATTTGTTTTATTAATAGGAAAATAAAGGGTATATAATAAGTACACATAAATATTTTACTTTTATTTAGTTACATAACTACCAATAAATAAAATACTCTTTCGTTCGTAGAATTTTCTATTATGAATCACTGAACTAAGATATTTTTATTTAAATTATATATATATATATATAATCAATCAAATAACGGTTGGTTCATAAGAATGACTGTAAATATTTTTTTCTTTTTCTCCTTGGTCAAAGGAAAAATACAATTTATCATGGGCTTGTTATAAGTCTAGTACTCGTTTAATTATTTCACATGAAAATTTCTTTCTCTGGTGTATTTTTAATAAATATCTCGTTTTTGCTCTAGCAACGCTTAAAAGTGGCGCTTAAGCTCAATTCCTCTCGAATCATTTTTTTTTTTTTTTTTCAATTTATTAAACATATAAAAACAAATTAGGGTTGATTTTAAAGTTCTTTGACATAAGATCATTTTATGGCAGAGAATTTTTTCCCCCCCATTTAAACTAAGAATTCTTCCAATTTTTCTGTGTCTTAAAATTTTAATTTCACATTGATTAGATTTCTGTACGCTGTATTGTGTGTTCTCCGCAATTGATAACAAAATTGATAAAATGAAATAAGTGTCTGTATCTGTAATAGTAATAGTATTAAAGGGGGAGGGGTTAAAAGTAAGTAAAAATATGCAGGAAGTTTATAGTGTAACCAAGGGGGGAGGGGGTCATTTTGTTAAAAATGCAGCGAAACAAAGAATTGAAAACCGCGTAAAAAAAAAAAAAAAAAAAACTAGTAAAATCAGTTTTTTATCAAATCGAGAAGAAACTGAGATATGCTTTATTAATGAAAACATTTAATTATTTTAATTTTTCCTAATTTTAATATAAATATCAAGTTTACAATAAACTTAATCCTTTGACTGTTTATCCCGTGAATTCTACGGCCAAATGAAATGTAGTTAAAATTTGTTTATCTCACTGATAATCGTTTAACCATCATTAATACATTTTACATAGAATGTAATAAGTTTTGGTGGACAGGTAAGGTTTGTTGTTCACTAAATTTTATATATTTACGTAAAGTTCGTGGATAGGTTTTTCCCATTTTTTTCTTTGTGTTTGTTTTTAGGTTATTTGCAAGATACCCGATGTCACCTGATAGTCACACATAAGAATAAATTCATAAAATTTCTTATTTATTTATTTTTTCTGTGCCACAATAACCATACAGGAATCTTTATTGCAATTTTACAGCAGTTTTTTGTGATTAAGTAGATGATTGAATATGATTTTCATTATTTTTAGAAAATAGAGGTGTCAGGCATAAAAAGCGGAAATATCTGGTGTGTGCGTCTGACACCACATGTGTCAGTCACTCACATGTGAATTACCCTATACAGTCGAACCTCGTTAACGTGAATTACTTTTAACATGAACTGTTTCCAAAATCCCCGTCAAAATGAAGATTAGTTTAGTAAAATGAAGATTAGTTACTGATAGCATGAACTTAGTGATAACATGAACTTTTTTTTTTTTTTTTTTTTTTTTTTATCTTCCTTGATAATTACGTTCACGAGGTTCGACTGTAGAAGATATGGCTTGTAGGAAATGTTCATAGTATGACAAAACTTATAATTCTGATGAAATATCGGATTCTGAAGGTTACTTTAGACATTAAATTAATTATAACTTAGGCGAGATCGTGAAAAACAGCAGTCAGAAATAGTTACAGCGCGTTTCTATTTTCTTTAACAAAAATCGCTTCATGTTGTGCCTAATGCCCATATAGGATAGGATTAAAATAATGTATATATACTTTTGATTTCAAAAAACAGATGTTTAATCTACTGGGACATGAACTGCCGTCAGTAGATAAAGTGTTAATAAAAACTCTTTGTTACAAAAATGTCAAACTTCCAAAGATAAGTAAATTTCAAATACGTAATAAAAAAAAATATTTTTTTCTTGTAGAGTGTTTAAAAAATTGAGCACTCAGATGGTTAACGGCCCTCTTCACTTACCGTCGTCGGAAGCCCGAGCCAATGTTATTCTATGGGGAAATTTTCTTTACAAATACCTTATTAACTAATACATATTTTTAAATTCTGTTTTCACATTCAGAAAATTCCCAAATGTTAAATTGTCGGACCTTTTTAATAAATGTATTTTTTTAATTTTTAATATTTTATTTTGAAATTGCAAAATGAAAAAAATTCACTTATTGACAATTCGTATTTTGCAGCTTCAAAATAAAATATAAAAAATTAAAAAAATAATTTTTTAAAAAAAGTCCGTCAATTTAACAGCTGGGAATTTTCAGAATGTGAAAACAGAATTTAAAAACATGTATTAGTTAATAAGTTATTTGTAAAGAAAAATTTCCCATAGAATAACATTAGCTTCGGTTTCTGGAGGCGGCGAGTGAAGAGGGCCCTTAAAAAGTCATCGATTTTTTGTTTTGATTTGCTTTCAGAAAGAAGTATTTTAAAAATTGGAAAACTGAAGTAGAAGACCTTCATATGAAAGAAGAAAAATAAAATGTGTCGCTGAAACAATATTCATAAAAGTTATAAAGATTTCAGACTTATATTAAGTAGATTTCTTTTAATTTTATTGTGGTTATGGATTAGGATAGTAGCAAAAACTGTCTAATTTTTTTTTTTAAATGCTTATCACAGTTACCTTAAATGAAATACTACTACTATGTCTCGACATAAAAATATATGAAATAATTTATTATATTAATAAATATACATTTGATTATTAATTTCTTTCCTGAAAGATAATAAAATAAAAATAATTCTTTTATTCAAAACAATCAAACGTCATTGTACAGCTTTTTGTTCTTCTCTCTTTCTTTCTTTTTTTTTTTTTTAATTATGATTGTATTAATTTTTTAACTGAAAAAAAAATCCAAAATATCCACTTTCTTGAGCTATGAAAATTGCTGTAATTTGAAGATAATGCATGTGTAATAAATGTAAATTAAAAGTATTTTAATATTTTCTAACTTATATTTTCAATCACATGAGAAAAATTACAGATAAACAGTTAAATTTCGTAGATTCAATTAAAATGCATTTTCTTCATCAAAAGAAGTCCCCCCCCCCATTCCCCACTGGATATTAATAAATTAAGGATCTTTAACTCTAGTGACCAACAAATATTGTCTTCCCCGCTGTCTCTCTCACACATATAATACACATACATTTATATACAGAAATTACTCATAAGAGAGTGAGAAGATACACTACATAATACAAATCAGTTACCGATTGATCTCTCCATTAAATACATTCTTAAGTATATGTTTTTAAATTTGTGGATTTCTATGAAATCTGAAAGTTTTCTCTTACGACGGTTAACGTTCTCTCTCTCTTTTTAGTATATTCTTTCAATCTGGCGTTTTGCATCGTTACCAATTTATTATGTTCCACTTCTAAAATGACTGCCAATATCCAATTTTACCATTCAATTTCTCACTCTGTCTTAACACTTTCGCGACCGCTGACGTAGATTCACGTCATTTGAAAATCTGTAACTCCGCCAGTGGGTTTTACTTTCGCATTTTGTCTATTATTTATTTAAGTATATACCTCATATTAATATTTTTACAATGAAATATACTATGGATACAAATACTTTGATTTGAAAAAATGTAATTATAATGTATATCAATTTGTAATATAACTGAATACAGAAAATTTTGTTCTTAAATATTGTAACTTGGGAGAATAACACTCACAGGCGGATCTTATTGTCAAAAAGACAAAATAATGCGTCCCAAAAGTGTTAAAATATCTTGTGAAATCGGTAAAAACTTTTGTATGTTTTTTTTCCCCCCCACTTCCCATCGGTGATGATCCAACTCACAAACTTCGGGTTCGTACACACAGAAAAATGAAAAATCGAAACTTGTCAAGAGACGTGCCATCTTTGTGACACTAAACGTTTGTCAAGTACATTGACAAGTTTGCACAAAATTACGCAAAATTTTAAACAATCAAAACACTACCTGACAATCCTATTTAGTCATGAGACACAAAAGTCGTTTTATTTTACCATGTATCTTTAATGTGTTTCGTCTGATGATCCGTTTTGGCTCTAAAACTTGTCAGATGACTAATTTCCCAGGTACAGTTTTCATTTTCCTCAAATTTGACCGGTTAGTCAGATGAGAGAATAAAAATAAATTATTCCTATTTTGTCAATTGACTAAGAAGATTTGTTTGGCTAGTCCAAAAGCTCAGCATTATTATTTTTTTTTCTTTAATTTTTCTTTTTTTATTTGTTTATTTATTTTTTGTCTCCTTCTGACAACTTGAGTTAGTCAACCGAAATCGAAAAATAAACCCATCGAATTTCGCGGGATAGTGTCAGTTTCAATAATTCTGAAAAAGAAAATTACGCTTAAAGTTATTTGGGAAACGCATATTTTTTATAAGAACTTTGTGTCATGCTAATTCCAGTTTTTGTATTTTTAAATCTAATAAATAATTTTCTAAGTATGACATGAAACTATAGCAAAGGAGCTCGGCAATTTTTAATAACAGATAGAAAATGAGGTTTTTTTTTTTTTTTTTTTTTTTTTTTTTTTTGAAAACAGACATTTAATTTTTTACCCCCAACTAAAATTAAAAGACTGAAATCTGTATTCCCTGCACGAAAACTTAAATAGAAATATCTTTCCACTGAGAAATGACACTAAGCGGCAAAATTTGTTCCAATGTATTTAAAAAAAAAAAAAAATTCTTTTTTAAAACCACACAAGTTCAAGGAAACTAACATTAAAATATTTTAAAACTAATATGTAGAAGAAAAAAAAAAGATTAAAAAAAAATCTATACTCAAGTACAATCGAAACATCGAAAGAGATTGCATCATGTAGTAGACGGAAATCTGTCGCCAGGATGAATCAGAGAACTGTTTTTTTTTTTTTATTATTATGTGCTCTTTATTATAAAATAGCAGGCTACGCCCGCTTCGCTGGTCACTATAAAACGTAAATTGATATCACGACTTTATAAAACGAGTAAAGTTATTTTAACATAGGGCCAAAGGATTCACTCTGAATAAATTAATGTGTAAATTGCACCTAAAGAAGTTTTCACTTCGTAATTATTACATCGCATTATGCTTTTCAACAAATTATTTTAGAAGTGAAATTAATATGATTATATATATTATATGTTTTCTGATTACTTATTTATATATATATATATATATATATATATATGTAATATAATTAAAAGCTCCATTAAAATTAAAGCCTCATTTTACACACTTAAATGATTCTATCTCCCACTAATCCACCGACAGCTCCCTAATTAATTTTTAATTAATTAATTTTCTAAATGTTTCACTAATTCCAAATTCTTGTTCCGAAAACTTGTTCTCAATTCTTAAACTTATTTTATTTTCGGATGACCTGCATCGGGTCGGCTAACACGATTTTACCCGTCGGGTCGGGTTGACAAAATTATTTCTCTTGCTGGTCGCGTTCAGGTTTAGTTTTCAACAAGTCTGATCGACTTGAGAACATCTTTCAAAATATTTCTTATAATTTAAAACATAATGTTGTAGGCATATTTATAACTATAAAACAGATTTAAACATACTGTGTATCGAAGCTCCGTATATATTCGTATCCGTATCCGCGGATATCCACCAGAAAAAAAGATCCGTATTTATATCTGGATCCGTTTTCTTTTCTTTAACGAAACTAATACGTATCTTTTGTACAAACTGTGCGAAAATTAGAAAATCCTAAATCTTTTTCACTGTATAACCTCGCATTTACGTTCTAGAAATTAAAAAAAATTCACAATTCACTTTTTTTTTCTTTAACTTTCTTCTATATTCAATAGAAGAAAGTATTCGATTCGTAAAAATTTTCGACTTTCGGATTTTGATAGATTTTCCCACTTTGAGAGCTCCAGAACTAGATTTGATTATTTTTAGAAAATATCAGTCTGTCTCTGTGTGTGTGTGACGAAAATTTTGTGGCAACTGTATATCTGGAACTACTGCCCATATTTGCATATAAATTTATACGTAAATGCACTTTGATTAAAATTAATGCGTATCGACTTTTGGTGTCCATCGCTCAACAGATGGCTTTGCTATACAGCGATTTCCACAATTTAAGAGAAAGCTGTATATCTCAAAAATTACTGAACAAGTTTGCACATGAATTTATATGTGGATGCGTCTTGACATAAATTATTGTCTGTTCACTTTTGGTGCCAAAAACTCAACAGGTGACGTTGCTATACAGCGATTTCCACAGTTTAAGAGAAAGGGATATCTCAGGTTCTATTACGCATAATGAAAAAAATTTGGTATGTGAAAAGACAATTATGAAACATTATGCTGATTCAATTTGGATGCATATCGACCAATAGGTGGCGCTGCTTTACTGCCTTTTTCCCCCAGAACGGGAAAGCTATATCTCGACTTCTATGTTGTGTAATTGTACAAAATTTGAGAGATAGTTGAGATAGCCTCTATGAAAACGCATTTTATAATATAATATTTATAAAATATAAAATTGTCTTTTTTTATAAATTTTGTGTAAGTTTTAAGATAAAAATCGTCTGCATTCATCATTATGGTAGTTAATTTTAATGAATAATAAATAGTTTTAATAAATTATTTGTACTGAGTGAATTTGTATTAGAAAACATAGAAGAAAGTCTCTTGGTAGCCACAACATACTATTATATATATATATCTTTATTTTTAGTGAATTTCAATTTTCGCTTTTATGTGAACGAAATTTTGAAATTTTTTTTTTCCATTTATACTTGTATATACAGAAAATATAGAGGAAATACTTGTTGAAACTTCATTTCAAAACTGGTATATTGTGGCCATCACAAGACTTTCTTCTGTATTTTCTTATAGAAATTCACTCAGTAAAAATATTTTATTAAAACTCGTTTTTAGTAAAATTATCTACCATAGTAAATGCAGATGATTTTCATTTTAGAAAAAACTAGCACTAAATATAAGAAAAGAAAGTTTAATTCTTGATAAGTAAACTCTTAAAAAATGCGTATTTATAATTTTTTCCTCATATATCAAGTTCCGTACAGTTATATGCCATAGAAGATGAGATATAGCCATCCCATTCTCAGGTAAATATGCAGTATAGCAGCGTCACTTATAGGCTGATATGCATCCAAATTAAATCAGCATAATGTCATATAATGGCCTTCTTACATGCCAGTTTTGTTTGATTATAAACAATAAAACCTGAGATATAGCCTTCCCTGAAATTGCGGAAATCGACTATAGCAGAGCCAACTGCTGAGATATTGGCATCAAAAGTTGTTAGTTAAACACTAATTTATGACGAGTTGCATCTAATGATAAATTTATATGCAATTCTGTGTAGTAGTTCCCGAGATATAGCCTTCCCTTAAATTGGGAAAATCGTTATATAGTAGCCCCACCTGTTGATCAATTAACAACAAAATATGGTAAGCACTAAATTATGTTTCAGTTGCATCTGCATATAAATTTATATGCAAATTTGTGCAGTAGTTCCTGAGGTAAAGTCTTCCCTGAAATTTTGAAAATCGCGGTATATCAGCGCCACCTGTTGAGAAATTGACACCAAAAGTTGACAGTCACTAATTAAAAACAAGGTGCATCCTCATATAAGTTTATATGCAACTTTGCGCGGTAGTTCTTGAAATATTACCTTCCCTGAAACTGGGGAAAAAACTGTTAGCAGTGCCACCTGTTGAACAATTGGCACCAAAAGTTGATTGGTGCTAATATAGGTCAAGGTACATCTGCATACAAATTTATATGCAATTCTTTGCAGTAGTTCCTGAGATACAGTCGCCACAAAATTTTTGTCTCTGTCACGCACACATACTAGGAATGGTCAAATCGTGTTCTAGATCTCTGAAAACGTCTAAATACATCGAAAAACGGAAGTCGAAAATTTTTACGAATCCAATACTTTCTTCAATTGAATATAGATGAAAGTAAAAAGTAATGTAAAATGAAGACATTTAGGAAGCAGATTTCATCAAGGCAGATAATATTCTTTATCGTTTACTCTAGAACAAATAAACAATGCATTAATTGCAACTGGAGGAATGTAATTTGCTGACCATTTGAATTTAAAGTGATCCGTGGGAAAGCAAATGTTATCTATGAATCATATCCGTGCTATCTAGATTATTACATTACAGTAAAGTAAACATTCACATCGAACGAAAGCAATAAATAAATATACACTTTTTACTTTATTTTATTTTTATTGATATATTAATTTTTTTAAGAATATAAGAATTAAACAATGAACTACTGTAATACTGAACTTGATGCATATTTTTGTGTTCTTGAATTCCACAACTCGCATAAATGGTTAAACATTATTATTAATCCACTTTTCAGATTTTTTTTTTTTTTTTAATTTTTAACTTTATACAATAAGTAATTACATTTTGAATTTTTTTATTTCCATTTCCCGACTAACCGTAGGTAATGGAAGTATTGTATTCGGTCCAAAAATTCGATATCGAGATTTCACCTGATTTACATGTTTTAAGGTCTCCTGAGTCCAAAAAGATGGTTTTTGGCAATTTGTCAGACTGTGTGTATGTGTGTGGGGAATCTTCTGACTATCATATTTCCGAAACTTATAAAGATTCAGCTATGAAACTTCAGAATTAAGACAGAACTGGTGTGTACAGATGAATTTTCCAAATTTTGGTGAAAATTGGAAAAGCGGAAGTGGGACATCCGAAATCGGAAGTGATAAAAGGCCACTGCCGAGCCACATTCTAAGCGAGTCGTATTAAACCCCCGACTATAGCTTTAATGCCCCAACCCACCCTCCCGCTCGGTCAATGTCTTTTTCTAGTCAGTTTTGCCGCATTATTTCTTCCGGTATAGGCTTTTTTTTTTTCCATACTTGACATTCTGAGTTTTTTTCGTTTTCATCCCATGCTTTTTCTATGGATTTTTAGCCATTCTTTCCTCGTTTTTTTTTAATTCTAAAGTGCGGTGGTCCACATCTCAAAAAACGGCTCTAACGATTTTCTTCCAAGTTGCTGTATAAATATTCTATTAGATGTTCTCTCGAATGATATGGTTAGTTCAGGAAAATTGATAGGAATTCTGCATAAATAGCAGACTTTCAGGTACTGCGAGTGAATTCTTTTCAAAACGGCTGTATGGATTTTTTTTTTTTTTCAAACTTGCCATATTAACCCTCTTTTAAATATCTTTTTGTATGTAATTGTTGTTTTGCGGTCAACAACTAAATATGCCAAATTTTGAAAAAATCGGTGTCTCAAAAACGGTTCTAACGATTTTCTTGAAAATTGTTACATAAACCCATTTTTGATATCCTTTCTCATGTTTTACGTGGTTATTACAGGAAAATTAATAGCCATCCTGATCAGATAGATCAGTTTTAGATCTCGGAAATTAGTGTATAGAAAAAGAAAAAAAAAAAAAAACTTTTTTTTTCCCGCTTGCTATGTAAACTCTATTTTATGTCTTTATGTTTTCATGCGTTTACCGAAAACGTGTATTAACTTTCTCTTACTGGAAAATTTTTTAGTTATCTATTTCATTAGCTCAATTCTGTGTCTTCTGATCACATTATCTCCAAAAGGTTAAAAGTGTATATAATACGTGTAATAGAGGGCGATGGAAGTCGTATTGTTTCACGCCAGATTTTAAAAATAATTTACCGACTGTGTGACAATGGAAATTTACTTTATTTTACATGATGTTATATGACGTTACCTTGTTTTGCATGATTTTTAGATGAATAAGTAATGTTCATTTAGTTTTCGTTTTCCGAGTCAGGTTCGGGTGTAAAGAAAGCGGGTTCGGGTCGCAAAAATTCTCTATTGCGGGTTCGGGTCGGTTTCCGGGTTGATGAAATTTTTTTTATCAGGTTCGGCGTCGGCCGTTGCCAACGAATGAGTGAGCCTCGGATTCTAAAAAATCTGATGACGTCAGCTTAGCAGGCGATTGGTTTCTTCGTGGACATGCGTGTAAACCTGTAAACACGAGAAGAAAAGCCATTGCATTGCATGCACTTCTCTTTTCTTCCCGTCTTGCGACGTGCGACAGCGAAAAATGATAGATCCGTCGGCTGCGTCTATGAAAGTCAAAGGTTATGAAGTAATTCAAGAAAATATAAGGGTGAGTTCTGAATATTTTTATAAGGTATTAATATTAGAATAATCTGTACATAACATCAATACTGATAATGTAACGTTAATGATAGTTTATTATACTTTTATCTGTAGTCAAATAAGTGTATGAATTGGAATCAAAATATCTGTACTCGTGATATTAAGCATATTTTAGTAATTTCACTTTATTTGTATATAAAGCTTTTTATTTATTTTAAATGTTTTGATTGTAATCGCATATTCTGCTTGAATTTATTTTTAAAAATTCGCAAGTAAAAATAAGTAAACTAGCTTATAATATAAACAGACATGTTACGTTTCAGCCTTAAAGGGACTCTCTACCTATCGTCCCCGAAAGCCGAAGCCAATGTCATTCTATGGGAAATTTTGTCCCATTATAATTCGTTAACTAATACATATTTTTAAATTCCGTTTTCACTTTCCGAAAATTCACAACTATTAAACAATTTATCGCTTTCTAAAAATTGATTTTTTTTTTTTTTTTTTTAAGATTTCATTTCTAAGCTCAAAAACGAAAAATTTCACGTTGCGAAAATTCGTATTTTACAACCTCAAAATAAAATATAAAAATAAAAAATAATTTTTAGAAAGCGATAAACTGTTTAATAGTTAAAAAGTTTCTGAATGTGAAAACTGAATTTAAAAATATATATTAGCTAATAAGTTATAATGGGGCGAAATTCTCCATAGAATAACATTGGCTCTGGCTTCTGAGAACGATAAGTGGAGAGGCCTCTTAAGGCTGAATTCAACCTTTTTAAGCTTGAAAATTATTATTCTTGGGATTAATGCAAATCCGCATTCAAACTTTTTGGACGTGTGTAGGGGGAGGGGGGGTCAGCCTGAATTTGTGCAATATATTAGAAATTTCTATGTGATTGGTTTTCAAGAAATCTCAAATTCAAACTTGGAGAAAATAAAAAAGAAATAGCACTTCAACTGCATCTTCCTAATGAACTTGAACTACATTATTTTACTAATCAATTGCCCCAGCAAACAATGCTTCTATAGATATTCAATATAAGATTTATTGTTCTGATTTGTTTATTGTGTGTACATGTATGCAATCAGATTTATCATTATTTTTATTATTGAAAAATTTATATTGTGTCAGTTGCCTGATACTACTTTTGAGGGGGGGGGGGTCGTGAAAAGTTCAGCCTTTTTTTCTGTAAGCTTGCACCATGTCTGTATAAAGAAAAAGCCATATATATATATATATATATATATATATATATAGAACATAACATGCATTTTTACGTATGTTAATTCATAATTATATTTACAGAGCTGCCAACCAAATCCGGCAGATTGTTAGTACCGCCCCGCTGTATTTAAATATGCTAAAGTGAGAATATAATTTTAAGATTTGGCTTTTATTTCATGAACGTTTCTTCAAAAAGTTGAGGCTCAGGAAGCACGAGCTTCCTCTCTAAAACTTAAGAGGGGGCCCCATAAGGATTAAAAACAGGGTCTTGAATTTTTTGTTTCATATTTTCACACTGAGATTGAATTTTTTCTGAGAAAGGTTACCTAAAACAAGACAAAACACTCACTATTTCGGGAAAAATCTATTATTTAACCTCAAAAATCTGAATGTTCTTAATTAAAAAGTTGTATGATTTTGATGTTCTGTGCAGAAACCACCCAGATGTATGAAAATAATAATAATAACAAACACACATTTTTTTTTTTTTTTTTGGTCTATAGCCTTTTTATATTATAATATGTAACAGGAAAACCAGACTTTCCGAAATGAAAGGGGGCCCCGAAATGATGCTGAGCTTCCCCTAGCTTCAGAGCTTAATCGGGCCCTGTATATAGATGTATAATCCCCATGTTATCGAGCAAAAAATTTTGATGCCGAAAAAAAGTTCTAAAATCAGCCATTAGAGAGTATTGAAAAAAAGAAAAATGAATTTGAAACTGTATCTGGAGTTGTTCATTTACCTTTAGTAAATAAATTATTCATAACTTTTATTTACAAAATTATCCGTGTGTATCCCTGTGTGTGATTTACTCGGGGAAAGGCAGCCATTAGAGTGACTTTTCCCGAAAAAAAAAGGTATCACTTTTCCCTCTCGCTGATTAATCTATGTCTTATTACTATATCTATGTATAAAAACTAGTATGATGTGGCCACCACATGACTTTCTTCTATAATCTATATAGTTTTACACAAAATTTAGTCAATAGTAGTTTCCTAGTTAACTACTACTATTATCAATAACTCATATTAATTTTACAACCACACGATTAAAATAATTCTCATTATGTACATTTATACCAAATTTTGACCTATACTGCCATGTTAAATAAAAACAAGGGTTAAAAGTTTAGAAAAAATGCGATGACAGCACCACCTGTTGAGCGATTGATCCCCACATCGAATCAGCAACAGTTTATGTCAGGGTCTAACTAAATACCAAGTTTGGTTAAATTTCGTCCATTGGTTCGTGAGATACAGCGTCCACAAAATTTCTGATACACACACACAGACAGACATTTTCTATAAACAGTCGAATCGTGTTCAGGATATCCGAAAACGTGTAAATCCATCGAAAACTGGAGTTCGAAAATTTTCACGAATCCAGTACTTTCTCTATATATACATATAGAAGAAAGTAATAATTTATACTTTAATATTCACCTTATTGCGATTAATATTTTAAAAGTGTTTACATTTAGGTATATTTAATTATGCATGCGAATGTCACATTATAATTTAACACGTTGCTTTTAATATTCTGTAAATATTAATTTAAAACAATAGCTAATAAATAAATGCAGCTTAGAAGTCATAAAATATTATTTTATTTACTAATTTTTCATTTTATTTTTACTTTCTTTTATATTCAATAGAAGAAAGTATTGGATTCGTAAAAATTTTTGACCTCCGCTTTTTGATGGATTTAAACGTTTTGAGAGGTGTAGAACACGATTTGACCATTTTTAGAAAATGTCTATCTGTGTGTGTGTGTGACATAAATAAGTGCCTATCAACTTATGGTAAAAATTGTCTCGACAGGTTGCGTTGCCATCCCGCTTTTTCTGAATTTTTAACATGGTGGTATAAGACAAAAATTTGTATATGTGCATAAAGAGAATTATTTTTTAATAATCATGAAATTTACAAGAATTATTTATAATACAGATAGTCAACTGGGAAAAAAATTGTATATGTGGGAGCATCACCTTCCCCCTGGGGGGGGAAGTCACCTCTCGAGGAGAATAATTTTTCATGATGGGTATCTTTCAAAAGAGCTCGGCAATACTTTTAAAATGAATGGTTGTGAACAATCGATCTGCGATAATTTAAAATAAAGTTATCGATTTTTTTTTTTTCATTTTTAACAAACAAAATATTTTTTATTTTTTTTTAATGTTATATCGAGAACAATAATGAACTTTTTTTGGATATTTAGTGTTATACTACTTCTCTAATAAGGAAATCGTATTGCATTTTCATGGAAGATCATTTTATTAAATAATGATTTTAATAAATTATTTTTATTGAGTGAATTTGCATGGGAAAATATAGAAAAAAGTCATGTGGTGGCCACAACATTCTAGTTTTTATTATATAGTACTAATATACACTATTATATACTAATTTTTCATTTTATGTTTTTTATTTATAAGTGGTGCAATATGCCTGTAGAAGTAATTATGATGAAGATTGTAACTGTACAGATTGCCTCAAGTTGATGATATAAAGAAAGCTTGGATAAAAGCCATTCCAAAAATATCTACGTGTGAGTATTTCTTATATTGCTTTAATATAGATATATTTATTTTTTGCGTGACAGTTTTGTGAACATTTTCTAGTAAATAATTGATAAAAGTGCTTAAATATCCTTGAATAAAGTTTACAATAAACATTTCTTTCAATTAAAAATTCTTTTTCAGTTGATAGTTATTACCATCAGGGCTACCTCGAGTCCGGCACAAGCTTATTCTTGGGGGGGGGGGGCTTGCAGTGACAAGAGGTCTTTAGGTTGCAAAATTTCTGCTTATGCCTGTTGGGGGGCCCATTCCAGAAAGGGGCCCAAGGGAACTGCCCCAGAGCCCAGTTAAAGAGGGGGCTGAGGGGGCTGCAGCCCCGGGCCCAATGACCAAGGGGGCCCTAGATAGGGGCAAAAAACCCCAGTAAATAGAAAGTTTTTTTTTTTTTTTTTTTTAATTCTGTTTTTACAGTCAAAAATTAAATCCTTGATACTGTTATGTAAAAATATTTTAAAAAGACAAATTTTTGAAAATTTCTTTTAGTACTTAAACTTAAAAAAAAAAATAAATAAATTTTAAGTATTTTTTAAAAATGCATTAACATTTGAAAATTTCAAAAGTCATTCAAGAGATGAGGGGGGGGGGGGACAATATATTTATTAATATCACACAATCAACAAATTGGGAAGAAAATCATATTTATTGAAAATTTATTTTTCCAACTGAGTGAAAATAATGCCTGGCCCGGGAGTCGAACCCCGAATCTTTGACTTACAAGGTCAAAGCTCTACCAATTGAGCTATCTAGGCCGACAATTAAATGGGCATTACTCACTCAGACAACCTTTAGGCAGAGCAACTGGTCTATCATGTAGATAGCTCGACAGAATAAGCCGCAGGTAATGGAAAACAACATTAAACAATGGGAGGAATAAATACATTTATTAATATCACACAATCAACAGATTGGGGAAAAAAATCATATTTATTGAAAATTTATTTTTCCAACTGAGTGAAAATCAAAGATCCGGGGTTTGACTCCCGGTCCAGGCATTATTTTCACTCAGTTGGAAAAATAAATTTTCAATAAATATGATTAAAAATTCACCGATACATATTTATGATCATATGTTTAAAAACGAGTTAAATGAGATTTTTCCAAATATGTTTATTGCATTAAGTATTTATTTAACTCTACCAATATCAAATTGCGAAGGCGAGAGAGCAAACTCCAAATTAGAGAGAGTTCTATCTCTTCGAAGAACAAAAATGCAGCTGAATAAGCTGCAATGTTTGGCTATGCTGTGCTCAGAGCACAGAGCACGATTTAACAAGCAACCTGGATTTTAAAGATGTAATTGAAATTTTCAGCGCGGCAAAGGCTAGGAAGAAGCCAATTTCATTTTTTTATTCTGCAAAGTATATTCATTAAAGTTTTTGATGCAATAACTTTTCCTTTGGTTGGTGAGTTAGATTCTTTTGTTGTTAATATTTTTTTTTTCTGTTTTAATTAATCTTTTTGCAAATAGTTTCAGAGTTTATTTAAATGTAATGAGAATCTTATTCTAACATGACCATTGTAAAATTTTATCTAATGATAAACATTCATATTAAACAAAAAGAAAAATGTGTGTGTGTGGGGGGGGGCTCCGCTATTATCACAGCCCCGGGCCCTTAAATGGGTAAACTGGGCTCTGAACTGCCCCGCATGCCCTGGCGTTAATCAGGGCCTGATTACCATCATGATTATTATTATGTGTCTTGTATTTTTATTATGTTTTGTATTACCATATTATTAATACATTTAAATTGTTTTCTCTACAATGTATTAATTTGTATCAATGTCACATAGTTTTTCTATAATAATAATTGAAATATATTATTGAATTACCTTTAAATAAAATTTTACAATTAACTGCGAAAAAATATTTCTTGAAAGGATTTTAAATACCTTAGTAAATTGTATTACTAATAGAATTAGAAAATAATAATTAACATCATTGTTCTTCTGTTAAAATTATTAATTTCTTGTTAAAATTTCCTTCAATTTATTTTGTTCACATTAATATCTGCTAATCGCATTTTTACTCCATTACCCTACCACTGTAAGTAATGGAAGCGTTATATTCGGTCGAAAAATTCGATATCGAGTTTTTCCTGATTTACACGTTTTCAGGTCTCATCAGTCAAAAAAAAGTAGTTTTTGTCAATTGGTCAGTGTGTGTGTGTATGTATGTGTGGAATCGTCTGGCTACCATATCTCCGAAACTAATAATGATAGAACTACGAAACATTGGAATTGAGACAGGACAAGTGTACAGATGCGTTTTCCAAATTTTGGTGAAAATTGGAAAACCGGAAGTGGGACCGTAGGTCCGTATCTCAAAAAGACACTATATTAGATGTCCTTT
Organism: Salticus scenicus; assembly: GCA_963930645.1. Classification (NCBI taxonomy): domain Eukaryota; kingdom Metazoa; phylum Arthropoda; class Arachnida; order Araneae; family Salticidae; genus Salticus; species Salticus scenicus. Next base: position 178,818,709 of record OZ005651.1, read on the forward strand.
CGAATGACATAGTTGGTTAGTTCAAGAAATTGATAGGTGCCCAGTATAAATAACTCAATTTCAGGTCTCGCAAGTACATTCCTTTAAAAACGGCTGTATGGATTTTTTTCAAACTCGCCATATTAACTCCCTTTTAAGTATACTTTTATATGTAATTATTGTTTTTCTGTCAATAATTGAGTATGCCAAGTTTCGGTAAAAGTTGTTATCTCAAAAACGGTTCTAATGATTTTCTTGAAAATTGTTACATAAATCCATTTCAGATATCCTTTCTCATGTTTACGTGGTTATTACAGGAAAATTAAATGTCATCCTGATTAGGTAGGTCAGTTTTATTAGATCTCGAAAATTGGTGTGTCAAAAAATAACTCTATCACTTTTTTCTTGTTTTTTAACTCACTATGTAGGCTCTGTTTCAGATGTTTATATATATATATTATCAGCTGTCTCTTATGGAAAATTTCAGGTGTCTTCTGCATTAGGCCGATTTTATGTCTTCTGATCACATTATTTCTAAAAAATGCATATAATATCTGTAATAGTGGGTAATGGAAGTCGTGTGGTTGTTTCACACCAGATTTTTTTACATACATACATTTTGATACAAGATTATTCATATTTAAACAAAAATGTAAAATCATAAACATATCATAGATTACCAGACTTTCCAATATTAAGAGCATTTTTGTGCTTCCTTGTATTAAAAATTCGAGGTTGCACATACCAGAGACAAAGAGTACACTAAAATTTCATTCGTCTAAAAAACTTTTATCATGATAAAAAAAAAAAAAAATCTAGTGTGAAACAACCACAAGACTTCCATTACCCACTATTACACGCATTATATGAACTTTTTAGAGATATTATATTCATTTTTTAGGAATTTTCAAGTAAGAGAAACTTGATAGAAGTGTAAAGACATAAAACCGAGTTTCCTTAGCGAGTTAAAAATAAAAATTAAGAAAAATTATGAATTATATTTTTAAACACCAATTTCCGAGATCTAAAACTGTGACCTAATCAGAATAACCTTAATTTTCCTGTAATAACCATATAATACATGATAAAGGGTATCAAAATGGAATTTATGTAACAAACTTCAAGAAAGTCGTTAGAGCCGCTTTTGAGATACCAACTTTTACCAAAACTTTGGCATGCTCAATTATTGACCGGAAAACATTAATTATATAAAAAAGGGTATTTAAAAGGGAGTTAATATGGCGAATTTGAAAAAAAAAAATCGCTATATAGCAGCACCACCTGGGGAGTGGTTGACACTAAAAGTTGACAGACACTCATTTAGGTTAAGGTGCATTAACATAAATTTATATGCAATTTTGCGCAGTAGTTCCTGAGATATAGCTTTCCCTGAAATTGCGGGAATCGTATAGCAGCGCCACCTGTCGATCATAAGCATTCATATTGAATCAGCATAATGTCTCCTAATGGCCTTCTCTTATATCAAGTTTTCATTGCTCATACGCAATAGAATTTGAGATATATCTTCTCCTTAAATTGTAGAAATCGCTGTATAGAAGCGCCACCTGTTGAGCGGTTGGCACCAAAAGCCAAAAGTTGATAGGCATTAATTTAGCTCAAGGTGCATCTACATGTCAATTTATATCCAATTCTGAACAGTAGTTCCGAAGATACAGTTGCCGCAAAATTTTTGTCATACACACAGATATTTTCTAAAAATAGTCAAATCTTGTTCCAGATCTCTCAAAACGTGAAAATCTGTCGAAAACCGGAAGTCGAAAATTTTTATGAATCCAATACTTTTCTCTATTGAATATAGAAGAAAGTTAAAAAAAAAAAAAAGGGAAGAAGAAGTAAAAGTATTTGAGCAATTAGCTGTGAGTGATTAAACATAAATTTTTTGAATGAGTTGGTTTTTTTTTTTTTTTGCGTCTTAAATTTTGTTTTCACATAACAATTTTAATTTTAGCAATTAATTAAAACTTCTGTTGTTCTTATATTGTTGTTTATAGAAACACAATCATTTCATATTAATTGTTTTTAAATCTAAAATTATGCTTAAACTTCTTTATATTATTTTCTTATTTTAAAATTACTTTGCATTAAAGCAACATACATGCTATTCTTTAGTTTCTTTTTTTTTTTTTTGTATTCAGTAGAAGAAAGTATTGAATGCAGAAAAATTTTCAATTTCCGGTTTTTGATGGATTTACACGTTTTGATCATTTTTAGAAAATGTCTGTCCATCTGTGTGTGACAAAAATTTTGTGGTGACTGTATCTCAGGAACCACTGGACGAAATTGCCTGTAAATTTATATGCCGATGCACCTTGTCATATGTTAGTGCCTATCAACTTTTGGTACCATTACAGAGCAGGTGACGCTACTATATATTGATTTTCTCAAATTCAGGAAAGGCTATATCTCAGGAACAGCACAGAATTGCATATAAAATTATATGTAGATGCACCTTAACATAAATTAGTTTATGCCAACTTTTTACATCAATCGCTCAAAAGGTGTCGCTGCTATACAGCGATATTCGCAATTTAAGGGAAAGCTACATCTCAGGTTGTATTGCGTACAATAGATCTAAACTCTAAACTTAATATATGAAAAGGTTATTTTGAAGCATTATGTTTATTAAACTGGATTTATATATATATACGCAACTTTATTGTAAAGTTGCAAAAAGTCCTCTTATTTTCTAAGGTAGTAACATAATACATGCTACAGTTTTTTTTTTTTTTTTTTTTTTTTTTTTTTTTAACAGGTTTCTGAGAAACATTTCAAGAAATCGGATGTAGAATATGAAACTTTTGCCTATGATGAAGAGAAATATTGTGTTCCTTTACATCGTCCGTGTTTGAAAGCAGGTGCTATCCCATGTATTTTTCTGGATTGTCTATTAATTTGTCCTCGCAAGACAATATCAAGAGTGAGTCCTACTGAAAAGCATATTTCAAGGGATGATCGTGAAAGATAATTTTCAAATTGAAGATCGTGAAAGATCATTTCATAATTATAAATATTATCTGTTAAATTTGTTTATTTTATGATGTGTTAAAATGTAATTTTATAATTTTTCATATAATCAAGATTGATGCTTAATAAACTTGCTTTATGTAAATTGTTTTTTTTTTTTTTTTTTCGTGTGTGTGTGTTTGCGCGTGCGCGTATGTGTGTGAATTTATTGTAGTGATTTTAGCTTTATAATATTGTAGTGATATTAAGCAATTAAAATTTTGGAGAGATGTGAGAATTTGAGTACTGTAGTAAAATTTATAAATAAGTACCCCTTTTTACACATGTTAAGAAACAGTCTATAAACAAAAATTATGCTTAGTCACGCCAGCTCATATTTTATATATTGCAAAGAATTTCAGCTGTATGAAAAATTTCAGTTCTCTGTTATACATAAAGGATAACTTTTCACCCCAAAATTGTGTGTTGTCTGTCAAAAGAGTAAATATACACATTATATATAATTTAAGACACTTTATTATTTATTATTTAATCCAACAAAAATAAATTAATAGATAAAAACTATTTTAATTATTGTTTATTTATTTAGTGGAAACTATATTTTACTTAACTGCAACAATATTGGTATATCATAACCTTTATGGTTAGATACCATTTAAGTATTTATGTCATAATGTAAATTTTTGAATGTCATAAAGTAATCTGTTAACAAATTTGGAGACTGTAAAATTCAAGACCCAGTAATTTTAAGAAACTTTTATGGATTATGAGCAGGAATTTCATATTATACAATTGAATAATAATTTTTTTAAAAAAGCACTAAAGCATGATTTTTTTTTTTTTTTTTTTAATCTTAATAATGGTCATAGGAACCTAAATGAAAATTTAACAGCAAATAAATTTTGGGGAAGTTTCTATTTTTAATAAATTCTGTTTTGTTCAAAATAAAAATCTTAAATTTCTCTCTCTATATGTATATGTGCTTTACTTTTCTCAATTTTATTTATTTATTTTATTTTTTAAATTGGGGGGGGGGGAGATTGATACATATATATTTTTAAAATTATCATAGATCTATGTTCAACCATTAGTTTTAAAGGTATTGACGAGTTCTTTTGAAAGATACCCATACTAAAAATTTACTCTTACAAGAGGGCGGAAGCGATGCGCTTACATATACAATTTGTTTAGCTGGTTAACTCTTGCTACTATAAACATATTTATTTAATTTCATATTAAAAAGTCAAAAATAATTTCCATTATGTAAACTCATGCGAAATTTTTTCCTATACTACCTATTAAAAAATTCCGCAAAAACGCGATGACACCACCACATGTTTAGTTGTTGATCCCCAAATGTAATCAGCACAATATAGGTCAAGGTCAAACTAAATATCAAGTTGAATTAAATCATGTTCATCGATTCGAAAGATACAGTATCCAGATAAGTTCATCAAAAACTGGTGTTCAAAAATTTCAGGAATCCAGTACTTTGTTCTTGTGCATGTAAAATAATATTAACTTTTAAAGTTTTTTATTCCAATAATTTATTTCCCGTTATTTGGATATTTTTTTACATGATTATTTTATTTGCTTTTTATTTTATTTTTTAACTATATTAGATATGCCTCTTAATATTACATAGTTATTTATTATTTTATCATTGTCCACTGAAATTAAATATGGGAAGAATTCTGTTCGTAAATATCGGAAAACTTGAAAAATTCAGTTTTAAAAAATATAACATTTCAAACTTTTTTTTTTAAGAGGGGGGGGGGCGAGTAAGAAAGCATCTTTATAATCTCTTTTAGAAAATAAGTTATTTTCATTTGTAAATGGAACGATATTGCCATTGGAGTATTCTTGTTTGTTTTTTAACTGGTTTTAAATTCAGAAATTTTTGCTAAATCCAATCATCCCTAAATTATTCAAATGATTTTAAATAAAGCAAGTTCAATATTGTAGTTGCGAAAATTTGCTTCTGTTACTACATTCAATTTTTATTTTTATGAAGAGGAAAGGGAAAAAAATCGCAGCTGACACCAAACAAAACGCTCACAGCCGGTGATGATAATGTTCGCCTGTCTGTGATGACGTCAGCCATAAGGCTCTGCGCTCTAAGTTAGTAGACGGAAAGTGGGATTCCAGGAGGCGTACGCCGACCCAGTCGTTCGGTGTTTTCCGTGGTTTTCTCTGAAACTTGCGTAAAATACGGAGTAGGACCACTTAGAAAGACCCCCCCCCCCCCACGGAAGGCAACGCTCCAATAGGCCTAGGACTCTCGTGATGTCAATCGGCCTTAATATGCAACACCAACACACAATTGATCCCCGAACTTTCATTTCTTGAACATGTGTGCGAGATAAATGCATGTGTTAATGATAAATAAATGTAGGGAAGGAACTAAAATAAATGTAGGAAGTTTTAAACCAGCGAATTCTTTGTTTCACTAGGTTTGTTAAATTTCCAGTATTCATAGCTGCTAACTATTTTAATTGATTCAGGAATTTTGTTAGTACCGCCCTTTTTTCAAATCATATTTGAAGAGTAATTGCATTCATATTTAATTGTAATTACATGCTAATGAAAATTACTGTAGAAAGAATATGGTACGAAGAAAAGGGCGAAGCATTCCGTAATAAATTGAAAAAGTTGGCAGCTATGAGTATTTTATTCCAAATGATGGACAAGTAATCATTTTCAGAAAAGTTCTTTAAATGTCTTTCCAATGTTGAACATCTTGAACGGGGAAAAAAATTAAACGATTACAAAAGTAATGAGGTTAAGACTAACAACAATGCTTTTTCAAAAGCCCCTGCAAACAAGTATGAGGCCACTTCCTCATGAAATATGAGGGATTTTAATCTATTAAATTTTTTTGATTAATCTCTCTCAAATATTATGAGACAGGCTAGTCAAATATTTTTTTTTTTTCGGGCTAAAATTTCTCCACAAATATTATGAGGCAGCTTAGTCAAATAGAGACTAGTTTTCCTTTTCAAATATTACCAGACAGATTAGTCAGGTAAATAGTCTTGACTATCCTGCCTCTTCAGATATTCATTGAAAATTGACTAGCTTGCTTCGTAAGATACCTGTTGGCTGCTGACTAACCGTCTTAATCAAGTGCAGATTCTGACTAACTTGCCTTGTCTGGCAACTGCGGTTGTTGACTAACCTTCCTGGTCAGATAATTCTGATTATCGACTAGCCTTCTTTGTCTAATAATATTAACCTTCCTAGTCTGGAGTAGTGTTTTGGTGACTAGTTTAGCAAGTACACTTTTTAGTTTTGGAGACTAGTTCAACAAGTACACTTTTCAGTTTTGGTGACTAGTTCAGCAAGTACACTTTTTAGTTTTGAAGACTAGTTCAGCAAGTACACTTTTCAGTTGCGGTGACTAGTTCAGCAAGTACACTTTTCAGTTTTGGAGACTAGTTCAGCAAGTACACTTTTTGGCTAGTCAGTTATTTTGGTTAGTCAATTCTGTATTGTCAGCTGAGCATTTTGGCAGGTCACTGTGACCAATTTATTTTTCTGTGTGATAGTTGTGTACTCTGACCACAGAGCCAACTGGTCTTATATGAATATTTCCTGATTATTTAGACTAGTGTTTTCAAATACTTTATTTTTTTCACTTCCCATCGGTGAGGATCGAACTCGCAACCATCGGGTTCGTAGTTGTGTACTCTGATCACAGAGCCAACGGGTCCAGGCTGAATATTTCCTGATTATTTAGACTAGTGTTTTCAGATATATACTTTTATTCTTTTTTTTTTTTTTTTTTTTTTTTGTGTGTGTTAAAATACAAATATAAGTAGTCCTGTCGTACTGAATTAAATTCCGTCATAGACAGAATTTCATCCATAGTTTTAATGCTCGCGAAGCGCGTATACGTCGAGACGATCGAGATACTTACCACTGCAGTACAGATTTATTTATTTTTATTTTTTTCTGTTCAGACGTTCTGTTACTATCACAATAAATTATATTAATTGCATTAATTAAACTAATATTGCTGAATAATTCATAAAAATATTCATACATTTACAAATTTGTCATTATGTAAAGAAAAAAAAAAAAAAAGATTTTCCAGTTAGTAAGAAAGACTTTACAAGCCATTTTGCCGGCAAAGTAACTAACAGCCATTTTAACTTTCTTTAATTCGCATAGTAAAAGGCTTCTCCCTCATTAAAATTTTAATTGGAATCTGAAAATTACTAGCATATTACAATAATTTAAATTAACATAAAAGCAACCCCCTCCCCCCCCCAAAAAAAAAAAAAAATAAAAATAAAAATAAAATAAAAATAAATAAATAAATAAAATAACAGGAATTATTTCTTTGTAAAGAAAAGGATAAAGTTGAACCACTCTACGAACACCCATGCAGAACAGAGATTCGAAAACCGTAACCTGCTATATAACGAAAGACCAGACTGCTCATTACACTAGATGGGCGGAATAAAAAGGAAAAGTTCTTCAAATCGAACTCGTTTGGAAACTGGATCCATAGCGGTTTATATTATTGAATTTCCAAAATTATTTATTTTATTTTATTTTTTAATAATTTATCATTATTGTTATTATTAGTAATAGTAGGTCTAGTTATTTCTGACTACATATTTATATTGAGAGAAAAGAAAGTTCAATTCCGTGCAGTTTTTTTTTTTTACTTGCATGTAAGCTATTGCTATTTGCAAAGCAAGCATTTTTGTTGTTTTTTCTATAAAAAAAAAAAAAAAAACGCCTAAATCCCTTCTATTTCATTGAATATAGTTTAAATTACTACTTGATACACCATCTTTCATAAACGACCCCGGACACTTTTAATTATAGATATTCTGTCATATATCTGGAACACACACACACATATATATATACATATATGACAAATTATCCTGAAATTTTGGGGGGATAAAGAAAATTTTCGAGTTTCTATATATAAGGCTCCATGTAAGGTTTAGTTTCAAAGAAAAATAGAGGACCAATAACAAATAAAAGATAAAAGGTAATATTTGAGATCACGTTGTAAGAAAATGAAGCTTGAAATGTGTAATTGTTGTAGCATATGGTTACGATACTTTTAATTTTCTTCATTTGTATGAGCATATTGATTTTTTTTTTCCTTTCCCCTAAGAGCACCGGAAAGTTTTTGCCTTAAAAAAAAAAAAAAAAGCCATGCAGGATTTTCATGTTTTAAAAAGAACCCGATGCAATGCTATTTTTTGAAAACTTTACATAATACATATCAAACAACATATTGTGAACAAAAAAATAGTTCAATACTTCATAAAAAGATATTCTTACTAAATAATATTTAAACAACATTAGCAAAATTTCTTTTGCATAATTTATTAGCCAACTGTATAGCGCTACACTTTTTTTTTTTTTTTTTAACCGTTTTAAGCAAATATCGCAAAAATTCAGAGATACATCGTCGATAGAATGAGTTGAATATCAAATAATGTCAAAAAAAAAAAAAAAAAAAAAAAAAAAAAAAGAAACTGCAAGTATTTTATCTGCATGTGTATATAATAGGGGAGACAGGGATACAATGGACCAATTTTGGAAATTTTAAGTGTTTACTCACAAAGTAATGATTTCTCGCTATTAAAAATGTGTGCATATTACCTACTAGCAGGCTTCGCCCGCTGCACTATATTTAAGAGATTTCTTTTTAATTGAATAATTGAAACGTTTAACTAAATATATTTCGATTGGCGACTATTTTCTTCACAGTTTTAGTATGGAATCTCCTTGACAATATAAAACATTTTTTGAACTTCTCGAATCTGTGCAACAAAACTATTATTAAAACGAATATTCTCGAAAACAGTCAAATAGAAATGTTAATTCTTCGAATATTCTGGAATCAGTTGAAGCTCTTACTCGTACAGTAAAAGTTACTATTCGATGAATGGTCGAATAAGGGAACGCACGTAAGTCGTTTTCGCAGCAATCACTATAACGCACGTATGTACGCTTCACGCACATGAAAATAAACAACAGAAAAAAAAAAATCACTGGACAGCCCTACACCGCTGTGCATGAATCTCAGAACACGCAGAAGTAGGTTCCGCGGCAATCACTATCACGCATGTTAAAACCAAAAAACATCACTTGACACCACTACCTCGCTGTGCATGAATCTGAAAACGCACGAAACTCGGTTCCGCAGCAATCACTATCACGCATATTTAAAAAAAAAAAAAAAAAGAAGAAGAAAAAAAAAAAAAAAAAAAAATCACTGGACACCCCTACGTGGCTGTGCGTGAATCTGAAAACTCACGAAACTCGTTTTCGTAGCAATAACTGTCAAGCATGTTAAAACAAAACAAAATAATAATAATAATAATAAAAATCACTGGACACCCATACCTCAAATCAATGAAAATCAAATAAACCAATCAAATCTCTCGTAATTCCTCAAAACGTAGCTCTAGTTCAATGTAAAATACACTCAAATCAATGAAAATCAAATCTCTTGTAATTCCTCATAATGTAGCTCTAATTCAACGTAAAATACACTCAAATCAATGAAAATCAAATAAACCAATCAAATCTCTTGCAATTCCTCAAAACGTAGCTCTAGCTCAACGTAAAATACACTCAAATCAATGAAAGTCAAATAAACCAATCAAATCTCTTCTAATTCCTCAAAGCGTAGCTCTAGTTCAACGTAAAATGCACTCAAATCAAGGAAAATCAAATAAACCAATCAAATCTTTCGTAATTCCTCATAACGTAGCTCTAATTCAACGTAAAATACACTCAAATCAATGAGAAAAAAAAAAAAAAAAAAAAAAAAAAAAAAAATCAAATCTCTTGTAATTCCTCTTAACGTAGCTGTAGTTCAATGTAAAATACACTCAAATCAATGAAAATCAAATAAACCAATTAAATCTCTTCTAAGATTCTCCATTCTGCGTCATTATATAAATGGGAAGTTTTATTTTCATATTCTTATTAATTAAAAGAAAACTAATCAAAAATTCGAAAATCTGACTTCGATGTGCACAATGACCCTTCGGAGGGCACATTTATGTTAAATCATGTGACTGTCCGAACTACTGTTTTCGAGAACAGTGAAATATATATATACAAATATTGCTCACTTAATAGTATAAGATATACTGGGTCTTATATTTCACTCAGTCAAAAGTAATAATTATGTTTACTTTTTTAATATAAATTTTTTAATAACTGACAAAATGGACCCGGGGTACTATGGGCCGCAGGTCAAATCTAAAAAATATACTAATGTAGTGTGTTATTTAATAGTATAAAATGTCGAATAAATTATATTTGTTTGTCTTCGATTCATACAAATAATGTAAATTAATGAACATTAAAATTAGATTTAAATTTTACATTTAAAAGTAGACGATTTTTGTGTCACTGAAAGTCTGCTGTTTTCTTGTGAAGTTGTAGGGTCTGGAAGACTCATCGTTTCAATAGCTTGAAAATTTACAAGAGATATATCAACACTCTCAGGAAAAAATGTACAGATCTTGGTTAGGTTTTCGTTGCATGAATCTTACAAAAACAGATTCTTTATCTTTTATTTTCGTGATTAAACCAACAAAATGTAAAACCATCTTTTTCGTCAAATTTATTTGTATTATTATTTTTTAATTGCATTATTTAATTCAGTTCGTTATAGCTGTATGATATTTGTAAAAATATAAGAATACAAAAGTAACTGAATGTTAATTAAAAATAAATAAGAAATCTCTAAGTAAATTGCTTTCTTACTCATCTTTGAAGACATAATAGATCTAATTAAGGTTAACTAAGAAATTTTTAAGTATACCTAATTTATAGCTAACACTTCGAAAATGTAGATTTCGTAAACCAGTTTATTATGACAGAGAACTGGAGTAAATGGGTCCATTGTTACCCGGTTCTTAGTGGTCCATTGTACCCCGTGTTGACCTCTGACAGCAAATGAAGGGGGGGGGGGGGGAAACTAAATCATTTTAAAAATTATTTTAGTCAGATTAAATATAATAATAGAAGACCTTGCCTCTTTTTTATATACTAGAAAAGCCCCGGTTCGGGAACGAACCGAATTCTGAATGCGGGAAATTTTTTTAAATCAAACTCTAAATGTACAAAACTCGGCCAGATGCTGCTTGCGTGCCAATAGATCAAAGTTTGTTAATGGAATCATTATTAAATTTATGAAATCCATGAAGGTAGTGAATCAACAAAGGCTTTGCCCGCTTCGCTGGTCACTATATTTAAAGGAAACTTTTTTCTATATCACTTTATAAAGTATTAAAAATAATAATAAATAAATCAGGAAATTGCTCTAAAGCCCGCTTTGGCTCCCCGCTACCTTCGGCAGCGCCCCACTCATTCACAGACTCTATGGTGCCTGTGTCAATCTTCCATTTGGGTGCATATATCAGATGACACTTTCGAAACGGACAGTATCGAAAAAATTGAAGTAGCAATTTTATATTTGAATCCCAGTTACATATGAACAACACTATACGTGGTAAACATATTTTCTTTCACGTTATTTTCTATATTTATTTGATTTATTCGATCAACCATAAAATGACAACAATTTCGCGCCAAATATAATATTACAATGTGCTATGATCGGTTACACTGTAAAAAAAAATTTCGGCATTTTACAACAAAAGTTGCTGGCACCACGGCTGCCAGCACAGTTGCTGTAAAATTCACAAGTTGCTGTCTTTTATGGTGCTGTAAAATTAACTGCACTTTGCTGTAAAATTCACAAATTGCTGTCTTTTTTGGTGCTGTAAAATTAACTGCACTTTGCTGTAAAATTCACAAATTGCTGTCTTTTTTGGTGCTGTGAAATTAACTGCACTTTGCTGTAAAATTCACAAGTTGTTGTCTTTTATGGTGCTGTAAAATTAACTACACTTTGCTGTAAAATTCACAAGTTGTTGTCTTTTATGGTGCTGTAAAATTAACTACACTTTGCTGTAAAATTCACAAGTTGCTGTTTTTAACGGTGCTGTGTAATTTACTGCAATTTGCTGTATATTTTACAATATACTGTTTTTAACAGTGATGTGAAATTTACTGCACTTTTCTGTTAATTTTAAAAGTTGGTGTTTTTAATAATGATGTGAAATTTACTGCACTTTGCTGTAAACTTCATAAGATGCTGTTATTAATAGTATACTTTATTTAAAAGTTTGTATTTACATTTAATATTTATAAATTTCGTTTGTTGAATAAAATATATAGTCAGGCAACAATTCTCAAGGTTTTTGATAGACTGTTTTTACAGATTTGAAATCTTTAAATAGCGTTTTCTCAGTTTACATTTTTTCATGAATTTATGATCTTCAAAATCTAAGTCTTCCAAAGATATTTAAGAATAAACTTAATGTGTGTGGATGTTTAATAGAACTTAAAAGAATTTGGGATCGATTTTGCAGTAACTTTAAAAGAAAAATTTAAAAAAATCACCTTTTTTTCCCTTTCTTCCCAAATTTTACGAAGCACGTTTTAACTTTTTTTTTTTTTTTTTTAAACTAATGAATAAATTTCAAAACCCATACTTAATTCTTTTTAAATTGTTTCCCTTAAACATGCAAAAAAATTGCCAGTTCTTTCCTAAATATCTCTAAAAGTTTTAGCTGTTTGAAGATAATTCATGAAGATAATCATTAATTCATGAAAAAAAGCAGACTGAGAAAACATAATTTATAGATTTCAATGCTGAAAAAAAAAAAAAAAAAAAAAAAAGTATTAAAACCCACAAAAATTGATACCGGAATATATATTTTAATAGACAAACCTTATAGTCCAGTTTATAAATATTAAGTGGAAATATAGGCTATTATATGAAACTTACTTCAATAATAATTACAGAACTTTGGATAAACACCATAAAATGCAATAAACTCGCAATAATTTCTCGGGTCGAAAGAACTCACGATCCTTTGTGTGGCGAACAAAGTAGGCACGAGTGCTGCATTCAATAATGCCGTCAAAGGTGCCATGTCATCTTAATTCAGTTGCTGCTTCAGATTCTGAGCATTTGCTGAGCTACAAACTCTCATTTTTTACAATTCTGTAAAATTCACTACATTTTGTTGCAAATTTTACAGGATGGTATTCTTATCAGCGCTATAAATTTCACAACTTACAGATGAAAAGATCGGTTTATTTCTTTTTCATCTTTCTCTCCCCCTCTCTTTAACTCTCTCTTTTTCTTTAAAGCCATGTTAAGCCTGAAATAAAGCTTCAGAAAAAGTATAACTGGCGACATGGACTAATAATTTAAACTATTTTTGGAATGTAGTATTTTCTACTTTTCCTTACTCAATAGAGAATTAAACCTGTTGATTTTGTATTATGGCTTAAAGATTAAAAAAATATTTTAGCTTGGTTCGACCAATTTGAGGTACTCTGATTCAGGAATGCAGAAAATGTTCAGATCTCGGAAATTTCCCAAAAACACAGTATAAATTTCCCTCAATAATGCAAAAATCTACTTTGCTATACAAAGTCACTTGTTCTATGTAATATATCTTTAAGAGAATAAGTATACAGTGTAACATAAAAATATCGCTGTTACTGTATATTATAAGAAGTTCAAAGTAGCAAATTGTTATTTTTGACTTACATTTTTATTTTCTCTTTAAAAAGTATTCAAAATTTCCCCAGTCAGTTTAAATTTCCCCCGAACATCGTTCGGGCGTTTGGACATATTCTAACCCTTGCTCTGATTAAAATATCTTCAAAATTTAATACCATTTTGAAAAATAAATTTTTTATAGTATTTATTTTCTTATTGTATTTGTAACTTAATTTTTTGTTTGACAAAAAAAAATAAATAAATAAATAAATAAATAAATAAATAAAATAAAATAAATAAATAAATAAAATAAAATAAAATAAATAAATAAATAAAATAAATAAATAAATAAATAAAATAATAATTATTATAATTATTATTTGAATGTGCTTGTTTTTTAATGCTTTTCATAAGCTTTCCGAAAACTTATTTTTCTATTCAGAAAATACTTTTAGTATTATAAAGTCTCACTTTCTGAGCTACATGCTTATAATTTGTTAACAAAATTATATTACACTCTGTTTATGATTTGTCTGTTATAAATATATATCCAACTGCAGCTATCCAAATATCAGAAATCAGTTTTTTAGATGTATACTATTATGCAAGAATTTTTTACATTGGTAGAGTTCTTGCCAGACAAGTAAATTAGATGATCCAAAATGCCAGGTGGTGTGGTTCAAATACAACAAATTTATGCGAAAAATACGTTAACATTTTTAAAATTAAGTTTTACTTCATGTTTATTGATACAGATTTAAATTCTGAATCAATTCTAATAAATTTTTAATACTGCTTCCGATTTTTGGTTCAACTTTTTGTATAGTTGCTGTATCCTTTCTATAATTAATTGTTCAATGTTTTTTTTTTTTTTTTTTTTTTTTTTTTTTTTGGAGGGGGGGGGGGGGTTGACATACTTTTTTTTAAGTGCTATGTTTAATTTAATATTTTTCCATTAAAAAGAAAAAAAAAAAAATGCAGTTTGTTTCTATTTTTGTAACAGCAGTTATCTTTGATTGAATATTACAGATATTACTTTATAAAAATAGTGTTATTGAAAAAAGTGATTGCGCCGATCCCTGTCTTATATTTAATTGCAGAAATCACAAAATATTTTATTTATTTATTCTTTTTATTACGAAGTCATAAAAAAATAAAGTATTTTCGCACAGATGACCTAACAATACACCCCCCAGTACATCTTTGTGATATCTCTAGGGAATGTGTTCTTTATTTCTCAAGATATCTCAAGGGTGTCCTGGGGAGAGCACCAGGGGAACTGCAGTGTAGGTGTGCCATCAAAATTATAAAGGTAAGAATAGGGAAATGATGTTAGGTTCTCTATGAAAACATGATTCTGCTAGGAGCAATTCACGTTTTTTTTTTTTTTTTTTTTTCAATGTGAATATTAGATATGTTAGGCCTACCGGAAAGTTTTGTACTTTTTAATTAAAATACGGACATCGGAAAGTTATCTTGGATAATATTTAAGGTATTCTTGTGTAACTCTCAAGATGATAATGGTTAAATAAAAATTTTCATTTTATTAATTCAAAAAAACAGAACTTTCCGGTAGACCAAATATTTTAATGACAAATTTTCTAGATGACATATTTGTTATTCCTAATCGCAAAATTGATACCAATTATTCCGAATTTAGATAATTGTCGTTACACTGACAGGAATCCTATCTATTTAATTATTCCTTGTTCATTAAAGTCTTGTAAAAAACTTTTTTTTTTTTTTTTTTTTCTCTCTCCCCGAGAGAGAATAATTAGAAAAAAACACTGTGAGTGATCAAATTATTAGATTTATTTATTTATTAATTTATTTTTGACATTTTTTTCCGATTTTATAAAAAAGATACTGGACGTAATGGCTTTGAACTACAGACATCTAAAGAATATTTATATTCACATGGGAATATAATTAGGGGATTAAATATAAATTGGAGAAAAGCAAAAACACTTTGGATAACCCTGTATCATAAAAATGTTACAAATGTCTTGTAATTTTAATACATTGTTGTACTTATTATGTTCAATATTTGCATGGAATTTTTGTGTGGAATTGCACAAATTTTACGCAGGTTAATTTATAATTAACGTTTTAAAAATTCTAAACAGAAAAACTTACCGAAAAAAATAACAAGAAGGAATTTAAACAAAATTTTAGAAAAGATGCTGAAAACTTGACAAAACATTAGAGATACATTGCTATGAAACATAAAATTCACATGTTTGATATTCGCTGATATATGAACATTTATATATACATATATATATTTACTGCGCATGTTCCAAAAGAATATCTGTAATTTGTACTTAAGAATTCTTGCATACATGGAAAAAAAAAAAAAAAAAAAAAAAACTGTACTTTTTAATTAAATTCTCATACACACCTAAAAATTTAAAAAAAAAAAAAAAAAAAGAATTACGGCAAAGAATTATTTATTTATTTTTTATTGATGTGATAAAAAAAAATTCAATTTCTTTCCCCAATATAATATTCTGATTTACATTATACATATGCATGTATGTAAACAAAATGTTTATATTTGAATATTTATATTTTTAGTTATTTCAAGCTAAAAATAAACATTTTTTTTTTTACTATTTTCAGATTTATTACAAAGTTTTACAAACATGAAAAACGACTATTAAATGCATGGGCGTAGGCAGGATCCAAGCTAGGGGGGTGCAAACATTATTGCTATCCTACCTTGATATAGATATCCGCTTCGGGTCGGGTAACCTGATTTTATTAGAACCTGACCCTACCCGCAGATCGAGTTGGGTTGATCAAAATTTTTTCCTGTGGGTCAGGTTTGGGTGAGTCAGGTCAACTTGAAAAATCTTTGAAATAAGACCTTTTACCATAATAAGCAGAAATGTGTTTGGTACAATTATAACTGTATAACTGATATAAATATATTGCATATACTTCTGTGTGATTAAATGTAAGCACACCGAAATTACAGTAAACATCCGAATCGAACAAAAACAAATGACAGAGAAATAGAAAATCATTATTATTAATATTATTAGAATACAGGCATTAAACAATAAAGTATGAACACGAAATTTTAATCCTTCTTTTGTACATGATATAAAAAACACACAAAAATGGTAAAAAAATATTATTAATTCTTTTTTTTTTTTTTTTTTTTTTCAAATTTTTAATTTTTTAGGTTAATGAATTAGTTATTATATTTTTAATTCTTGCAGAAATGATTTACCAACTGTGTGACAATCAAAATTTACTTTATTTTATAACTATAAAAGTTTTGCATGATTTTTAGACAAATTATTAATTTTCATAACTACATTTTTAATTCTTGCAAAAATGATTTATCGACTGTGGGACAGTAAAAATTTATTTTATAACTTTAAAAAGGTTTGCATGATTTTTAGATGTGTTATTAATTTTCATAATTTGGTAAAGTTATATATATTAAATAAGGAAATAAGCTATTTATCTATTGTCACCGGAAACCAAAGCCCGTGTTATTTTATGGGGAAATTTATTAATAGAATTATGTATATATTCAGAAATTTCTTAACCTTTAAGTTTACTCTTGTTTTCTGCATTAACTAAAAAATTGCAAAAAACAAACTAAATGCATTTTTCGCACTTTAAAGCTTTGAAAATGAAATACCAAAAATTAAAAAATAAAATTTTTGAAGAAGAACAACAAATTTAACAGTTTGGATTACTTTAAATGGAAAAATGGAGTTTTAAAATGTTAATGTAGTGAGTAAAGGAGTGGAAAGGAGCTTTAAACGAATTTGAGTTCTTGAATATGCTGACATATTTTTAACAATTTTATATTTAAAAAAATATATATAACAATAATATATACATACATAGTAATCGTACATATTAAAACTGTAATATATACATACATATCGAAAAGGGAAAAAAATCATTGTTTAAATTATAATAAAAGTATTTTTCTGTTTTCAGAACTAAATCTATTAAGAATTTTAGCTTCAATCTCATCTTTTTGTTCATTTACTAATTTTCTATGTACACTTAACATACATAAACCATTTAAGCGATTTTCGGTCATTGTTGAACGCAACCATGATTTAACTCTGCGTAACGTGCTGAAAGAGCGCTCAATAGTACATGTTGTACATGGTTGGGCTAAAAGAATAAAAAGTGCTTTTTTTATATCGGGAAAAAAAGTTTTGGTTTCTTTCACCAAATCTTCCATGGTGATATCTTTAAAATTATCCATGGACTTTTTTTCGGACCAATATTGTTGCCACAGTTCTACTTCATTTTTTAAATATTTTAGATTGTAGAAGTCTACAGCATGCTGCATTTTCTTCATCAATTCATCAGCAGATAAATCTTTAATGTTAGAAGGGTGCAAAAAGAACAGTGTATATGCTGGCAAATTGTCATTGGAAAATCTTTCTTCAAGAGATGTAATTAGAGAGTCTAAATATGGGATAATTAAAGATCGTTTCCAGAAATCGTCAGCGTTTTCTGCAGGGGGATTAGAACGATGTTTTTGAACTTTAATTGTTCTCGGTACTTGTAATATTGCCCCTACTTCTGATGCCAAATTTTCGGCAGCTAATAACATATCGCTAGATAAATTATCAACAGATTCCCGATGTCTTTTCAAGGTAGTTGAAATTATTTTTATATGCTCAAAACATTGCAAAATATTTAAGTCGCTTGATTGCAAAGTGTTTGCAACAGGCTCTAATAAACCAGAATATTTTGCAATCAATCCAAGGCTAATAATGAATTCTGATTTTAGTGCAGCACTATGAAGTTGGAAAGCAGATTTTCTGGTGGCAGTGTTACCTTCAGTTGATAATTTATCTAAAGCTTCACATATGGCTACATAGTGCTCTTTGAAAACTGCGATGCTTTTGTATTTTTGCGACCATCGAGTTTCACATAACGCTGGAATATTAGGAACATATTTTCGTCGCAAAGCTGATTCACGAAAAAAGTTAATAATGTCTTTTATTGTTCCGATAGTGTTTCTGATTTCTGGAACACGATTTAAGTCATTAACAACTAAATTTAATTTATGGCTAGCACAGTGAAAGAATAGGGCTTTTTTGTACTTGTTAAGCAATATTTTCTGTACTCCTCCAGTATTTCCTGCCATAGTAGAACATCCGTCATATCCTTGTCCAACGCATTTATCAGGATCAAATCCTTCAACAGTCAAAAAATTATCAATTGTTGTTGCAATCGTTTTAGCATCCATAGCATTTAGTTCAACAAATCCTAAAAACTCCTCGCGAATGCTCATTTTTTTTTCATCAAAAAATCGTACACCAATTGATAATTGCTCTTTTCCTGCAATATCACATGTTTCATCCGCCATTATACTATAAGCAGAAGCACTTTTCGCATCTAGCGTTAAAATTTCTTTTATTGTTAAGCCGCACAATTTTATCAGTTCGTTCTGAATTTGTGGAGACATATATGTGGCATTTTTACTGCCTTTTTCGAGATGATTTTTTAATATATCATCTCCAGATTCTATTCGTAATTTCACTAGATCTCGGAAATTGCCTTCTTCCAATTCCTTACCTCTTAAAGGTAGATCATGGGTACCACAAAAAATTATAGTTGAAATAATTGCTAACAAAATTTTTCGGTTTCCTTCAATCATTTTTTTATGCCCTGACATTAAAAGATCATTAACAGGCTGATTTTCAAGAAAATTTTTCGCTGCTAATGTCGAGATTTTGTGGAATTTCGAAGAAATATGATTTCTACATGCTTCGTGCATGACATGATATCTAGTGAAAGGTTTTATTATAAAAGCTCCCAAGACACCTTTCACTGACGCAATGGCAGGGGGGAATAGGACACAGTATAAGCATAGTGCTCCTTTTAGCATTCTTGAATAAGTGAGCCAAGGTTTGTACTCACTCAACCATTCGTATCTAAATTTTCGTTTACTTTCGGTGTCATCTAAAAAATTGTAATCTTTCCCCGGTATCCAACAACATTTCAAAATTTTCATTCTGTTACATGTATTTAAAGCTGAGGAACGTCCTACCCATCTTCCTAAATCAAGATCAAAACTGTCTTGCACAGCGTTCACATCTGATGAATTATCATCAGATGTTGATGAATGTTCATCTTTATTATCATCAGGGAAAACATCAACTAATTTCATGTCACTACCTTTGCCTTCAGAATTCTGGATTTCCCTCATTTCCACTTCTAAAAATTAAAAATAAGTACATGAAAGTTTAAAGCATTTTTATATGCATGCGCATGGTTAACAGAAACAACACATAATGTATCAAATGATATCGTTGCTCGTTGGCACATTTTTTAATAGTTTCACTTTTCACACATAAAAAAAAAAAAAAAAAAAAAAAAAATCTGCAAGTAATATGTACTTAATGAATAAATTGTAGGTTTATTTATGAAATTGTCTATGCACGTGCCGTAATGTACACATGTGCCCTATAAGTAATTTTTTCAAGCAAATTGAAACAGTTGTCTAAATTTCTCTCTCTCTCTCTCTCTCTCTCTTTCTGTTTCTATTAACGTTTTTTCCCAACTATTTAGGTAAAACTTAATAATTTCAATCTGTATCATGAAATGTTTAATAATTTATGCGCAATGAACAGAATTGTAACAGATTTATAATTTCTAACAAAATTATTTATATGTTATTGAACATGAATGGCATAGTTCATTTGCTTTATTATATATAATAATTATTTAAATAGAAAAATTATTTTAATGTCGTCAGTGGTTCATAAAAGAAGGATATAGTGTTTAATGAAATTTAAAGAAAGTCCAGAAACTTTGCATTAATAAAGATGAAAATAATAATAAAAACTTTAAATTGAAACAAGACTGTCGTACAATGATAAATGTATAAATAATAAAACATTGCAGATAAAAATTATAATATGAACTAGAAAATTTTAATGCAGTAATTGCCGCTTACAGGAATCACAATAATAATAATAATTACCACTTTAACCATTAATAATTAAACATAAATTATAAAAATAATTTTACTTAGTGCAAAGATCATTTTTTGAGTTCTTGATTAAATTTTTAAAATGCAATCTTTAAGAAGGTCTATTTTAAAAAACTATAAAAGGAAGGTAACTGTACAATTTCAAACTAGTACTTTTCTTTCCTTATGAAGTCTTCTTATTAATAATTTTCAGTTTTACCTAAAACAACTTAAGTTTTACAAAAAAGGGTGTTTACAATTTTTTAAAACGATTTTGAAGATATATATACTTCTTGATCTTGATCTGTATTTTTATAAGCATAATTTTAAATTTAAAAATCTTCTTGATTTTTTTTTTTTTTTTTCATTTTTGGTACAATTGAAATATATATATATATTGATATCTTTGTTTTAAATAGTGACAGATCAGTAGTTCAAGCGTTCGTTTTAAAGGTATTGACGAGTTCCTTTGTAACATAACCGTACTGAAAAATTTACTCCCTCAGGAAAGGGGACTTTCCCCCTAGTTAGCCCCCTAGTAGCGTTATGCATACATATTAAACAACATTATACATATATAGTTTAATCAATTTAACAATAAAGTAAAATTTTATATTTTTGCTAAATACAGCTTGTTTTAGAGTGTTGAAAAAAATTAATGAAATACAAGTTTAAAATTAAGATAATTTAGATATTTATTATTTAAATTTTATTCCAAATGTATAGATGCAAAAATATATTGATCGCTGAATATCGCACATTAAAGAGAAAAAAAAAATGTTTGAATCAAACAATAAATAATTGAACTAATTTCAATTACTAGTTAGCTGAAACTGTTTCATGTAATTCATTACGTAAGTTTCTGAAGTGTTTTTTTTTTTTTTTTTTTTTTGGGGGGGGGGGCAGTAATTTTCCATGAGTTGATTAGTAAAAAGTAAAAATTATACATTGCACATTTTTAATTATTTTTCCGATTTCAAATATTCAAATCTTTTATTAAATGCACAACAGATAATTATACTGAAACATTCGACTTACAGGCATCTGGCGTCTTTGATGTCGCCACTTATGTAGGTTTCATATAAATGCTTATATTTTCATTTACAATTTATTTTATAAATTGAACTAGGCATGTTTAATTAAATATAATCACACAACAATTCTTATTATTATTCCTTTTTTTTTTTTTTTTCTTTTCTAAATCAGATTTGAGATTTTTAAATTGCGTTTTCGAAATTTTCATTTCTTCATTTTTTCATGATCTTGAAAATGCTTAAACTTCTACAGATATTAATAAATAAATAAATAAATAATAAAGGAATAAAATACTTTTTTTTTTCTTTCCCTTTAATGGAACCTACGTAAAATTATTAAGAATGGATTTTGCAATAGCTTTAAAAGAAAAAGTATTAAAAATGTAAACTTAACAAAATGGTTTATTTCAAATTTTTACATTTTGCATGCACTTTATATTTTTTTCCTCAAAAACTAATTAATAAATTTCAAAATTCACCCTTAACTCTTTTATTTAGATTTTATTAAACATTCAATATATATAAAATCTTTTCTTTATATCTGTAGAAGTTCTTGCATTTTGAAGAGCATGGATTAATAAAAAAAAAAAAAAAAAAAAAAAAAAATGCAAATCGAGGAAAAGTAAAAAATTTAAAATCTGAAATATATATATATATATATATATATATATATTGAATATATATTTTATTAAACAAACCTAATATAATTTAATTTATAAATATTAAATGGAAACATAAGTTTTTGTATGAAACCTATTCTAAGGCCAAATCAAATGTACCAGGTTCCCTTAATTATACAGAAAATTTGATTTAAAAATGCATATAAATTCTAATCCGTAAATTTTGCTGAAAATTGTCGATTATAATAAACACATATCTTTTTAGACATTAGCTAAGCTTACTCATATTGATTTTTACTATCTTCTATATGTATATATAGAGAAAGTACTGGATTCGTGAAAATTTTCGAACTCCAGTTTTTGATGAATTTATACGTTTTGGGATATCCTGAACACCATTTGACTGATTTTAGAAAATGTCTGTTTGTGTGCCTTTGTGTGTGTATCACAAATTTTGTCGACGCTGTATCTCAGGAACGAAATTTAACCAAACTTGGTATTTAGTTGGACCCTGACATAAATTGGTGCTGATTAATTTTGTGTAACAATTGCTCAACAGGTGGCGCTGTAATCGCATTTTTCTAAATTTTTAACATGGTGGTATGAGACAAAATTTCGTATAAATGTACATATTGAGAGTTATTTTAATCGTGTGATTGTAAAATTAATATGAATTATTGATAATAGTAGTAGTTAACCAGGGAAAAAAAATTGTGCATGTGGGAGCATCGCTTCCCCTCTGGGGGGAAGTAACCCCCCCCCCTTCGGGGGGAGTAAACTTTCAATATGGGTACCTTTCGAAAGATCTCGTCAATACCTTTAAAACGAATGGTTGCACTATAGATCTGTGATAATCTAAAACAAAGTTATCGATTTTTTTTTATATCTTTTAACGGAAAAAAAAAAACGGAGGGGGGGGGGAATCTTATTTCTTCTGATTTGCAAAAAATTGACATCTTTCGGCATTCAGTGATAACATAATACTATCAGATAAAAATCGTCTGCATTTATAATGGAAAATAATTTGATAATTTAATAAATAATTTGTATTGAATAAATTTTGTGTAAAATTATGTAGAAGAAAGTCATGTGGTGGCCACATAATACTAGTTTTCGTATGCCCTAAAAAGAGTCTTTTTTCTTTCTTTTTTTTTTTTTTTTTTTTTTTTTTAACCAAGAAACTTTTCAATGGGATTTTTAAAAGTTTTGCCCTATCTCAAGCTTGCTAATTTCAAAAAAAAAAAAAAAAAAAAAAAAAAAGAAAGAAAGAAATGGTTGAATGTGTCAATAATAAATGTGTTAAAATTGCATTAATATTTATAAATGCAATAAAAACCGTTTTACTGTTTATTTTTATTTTAATTTAAAAGAAGTTAAATTTTATTAAACTTAAACCACTGATTGTTTCTTTTTTTATATATATATATATAATTTTTGTTTAAAACATTTATAAGGATAGCAATGATAAATTAACAAACTGTTAAAAATTCCAGCTTATATATAAAATAGCATGTAACTCAAGTACTAAATTAATTATTTCAGTATAGAAGACAAATAAAAATACTATATTAAAAGATTAAAATTGTAAAGTTTTTAGTTAAAGAAATCACGTTTTTATGAAAATACAAATTAATTATACACTCCCGATTTTTGTTTTCTCTTAAACGAGCTGCCCAATGTAATGAGACTTTGTAAATAGAATGATTAATTAATCTTCAGGGCTTTTATTAAATGAATTGTTTACTTAATTAAATTATTCATTTCGAAATTGTTTGAAATAATTGACCATTAAAATAGTTAGATACCTTAAAAACATAAAAGCAACAAGAACAATCATTAAACATAAAACTATATATATATATATATATATATATATATATATTAAGAGAAGATTTTTAGGCTGTTGAATACGAAACACGATAGTTTTTCTGAAGTCAGAAATATGCAAATTATATACAATATATATATTTAATGGATAACGAAATGCTTTCATAAAAGTTGAATACAAAATAAAAATTATATTAAATATAATATATTAATAATAACTCTTTAAACTCTAATCAAAAATACGTTTGCAACACCATTTCATTCAGAAACATTTTAACTTCTATTTTTATTTTTAAACAGGCTATTTCGTTTTTGTCGTTTGAAGATACTTAAATATGATTATGAAATTTGTTTGATTTAAGATTCAGATTTAATGATGATAATAACAATTTCGATGATTAACTTTAACAGTTACAAACAAAACAATATATATATATATATATATATATGTGTGTGTGTGTGTGTTACAAACTTTTATCATACTTAAACTGCTAGCCTGCGGATGATTATATACATTTTACAAATTACAAATATCTTTGGTGCATTAATGTATTTTAGGATTATGATAATTTGGCCATCATTAGTATAGTGTACCGTTGTACTTAATGATGGCCAACAAAACTAAATCACATATATTTGATTTCATTTACATAAAATTGGTTTATGCTTAAAAATAATTGTTCTAAAATGCAATACATATAATTGATTTAAATTGAATAAATTTCGTTTATGTTTATAAGTAATTATAAAATATTAATTTATTTTCACAAAATAATATGAAAATCTTTAATTTAACTTTCTCTGTGTTATCATATGGTTTTTGAAGAAATTTTGGGAAAAGTTGGGCGCCCAACAATTTAATTTAAAACGCTTCACCTGCTTAAGACGTGGTGGCTTCTGCTCCTTCTTATTGTTATTATTATTTTTTTAAATGTTTGGATTTTTGAATGGTTCACATAGTTTTCAGCTCTTATATCAAATTCATGTATTCATTTTTTATACATATATATTAAATATTTACAGAATATAAAATAAAATTTTATTTTCTCTCTCAGTCTCATTCTCTCTCTCTCTCTCTCTCTCTATATATATATATATATATATATTACAATAAGAAAACAAAATTCTAAATAACTTTATGTATATAATTAGATTTTGGTTAATTTTGTGTATTTAGCAGTAATAGTTTTTAATCTAATGTGAGATTTAATAATAATAATAATAATCACACACACACAATATATATATATATATATGTGTGTGTCTGTTAAATTTTTTTTTTTTTAAATTAACATATAACATTTTAGTTTAAAATATTGTGTTAAAT
The DNA here is from genome assembly GCA_963930645.1 of Salticus scenicus. NCBI lineage: Eukaryota > Metazoa > Arthropoda > Arachnida > Araneae > Salticidae > Salticus > Salticus scenicus. The sequence goes on from OZ005651.1 coordinate 178,844,024, forward strand.
ATAATAAAAAATGTAGAAGAATAAAATATATTTAAAACATTTTTTAGAAGGTTTAAAATTTAATTATACTTTTTTTTTTTAAATTAACAAACCAATTAGAAATAATATAGCTTTCTCAAAGTACAATTTAAATATTTTTATACAAACCCTTATATTTAAATAGAGTATAAAATAAAAAACCCTGATAGAAATTATGTAATACCTAATACGAATAACTCCTTGCGCTTCGCTTTTTAATGAAAGGAGAGCTATGCGTTTAACATGAGTTTACTGATAGAGAAACATAGAAACTCTTGTTTTATTTGTAAATCAGACAGTTTTATTTCCAAATTGATAATATATATATGTATATAGAGGTATCTTAATGTACAATTCAAATATTCAGAAAAGTTCAAATTTAAGAAAACAAAGTGTAATAATAATTAAATGGCAAAATAAAGAATTATAATTTTTCAAAATTTTTATGTTTTTTTTTTTTTTTTTTTTTTTTTTTAAATTCATCCAAATATAAATCAGCAATCAATATAAATTGCATAATTCTAAAAATATGTTAGAAATATATTTTTGTTTTAATGTTTTAAAAAATTGATAAAGAAATCGAATATCAAATTTAATGCTTACCTTCTTTATCTGTAACAGATTTTGTAGATACTTCTTCTGTTGATATTTTTTCATTACCTTTATTTTTATACTTAGGCTTGAAAAAAAAATCTAATTTTTGATATTTTTCTGATTTATCGTTTACATCACATTTTCTTTTTTCTGAACCATTCATCGTAATATCCGACACAAGCTAAGAGCGCATTTGGAAGAGAAGCGATTGAATGAGAATATCCTATTAAACTGACCACTACTTTTTTTTGTCTTCTTGTCATTTTTTTTTTCTTTGAAAATACAAAGAAAAGATTTCGGTATATACTATCCTATACGGTGCCCTTTGACTATTAGCCAGTTGTAAATTTTAGTCACCGATACAAGAAAACTTTCCCCCAATCTTTTTTTTTTTTCTCTTGTTTTTTAGTCTATTTAGACTGATCAGTTTTTTTTTTCTTCTTCTTTAACTTCAAAAGGGAAATACAGTCGCCACTACTATAATTTAAGCCCAATGTCTCCTGGACCTTTTATTGTAGGTATCAGATAACAAGTATCCAAGTTTCAACCAACAATGATGAGAAGGAGCCTTGTTTTTCCGATTTTATGAGTTTACCCAGCAGGGGGCATGCGGAAGAAGTATCCTTTCAAGAAAGGTTCGTGATAACATTCTTCCATAAGATGGATAGTTATAGAAAATAGAATTAAGATGTGTCAGCTCAAAAAGAAAGAAAGTAGCAAAAAATAATTTTTGGACAATTTTAGATTTTTCAGGGAGTTCTCAAATTAGTGGATAGTTTCTCATGATCTCAACTTTTGCTAAGCAAAAAATATAAGAGGAAGTAGAGTTTTAAAACAATGAAAAGTATTAAACCATAAAACTCCCAAAACTATTTTATTTATTTATTTTTTTACGAAAAAGTCCCCCCCCCCCCATATTTGCAATTATTCTACACTTTTATTTATTTTATTCATTATAATTTAAATTTTAGAAAAATGGCACTGTTGTCACTACTACATTTTATTTATTTTCTTTTCAACTATTTCCCAAAATATTAAAAACTGTTCCTTAAAATAAAGATAGCGGCATTTTTAATGTAGTACATAACTGCATTTTCTCTTGATTACAGCCGACAATTTCAATTACTAATTACAGTATATTTTCTATATAATGCATTATTTTATAAAAAAAAAAATAAAATTAAATAAATAAACAAGTAAAAAAAAAAAAAAAAATTAAATATCTACATAAATGTTTTTAGATTGTGGTTATTTACAGGTTCAAAGGATTTTTCAATGTATCAAAAAGAACTAAAAGTGCGTGATTTTTTTTTTTTTTTTTTTTTTTTAAATATAAAACTATTATTTTGACAATGGATCTGTTGTACGCGATATATTATAAAAGTAGAAGAGACTTTTTTCGATACTACTTTTAGTTCCCCATCATACTATAGGTGTGGGGAACTCAGGTAATCGTGAAAAATTTCGACCTCGGTTTTTTTAATTTTTTACACGTTTACAGGTGTCAGGAATCCGAAAATGACAAAATTTGTATGGTGTCTGTCTGTAGGGTGTCTGTTAGCGTGTTAGTCCGTTAGTTTGTTAGTCTGTGTACACGATATCTCAAGAACAAATTGTCGCAGAGAGGTCAGATCAGTTTTAAAATATTACTTTCGACACTTATATAAAATATTACTTTCGGCAAGAACCCTATTCATTTGCAACATTCGAATTATAAAACTTCGTAAGTTATTAGAAATTTACGATTTTCTTAACATGGGAGAATAGGACAAAAATTCACTTAAACGTGCATTATATGGAAACGTTTTACTGTAAAAATGTCGGACCAGTTTTAAAATATCAGTTTTGATACCGGAATGAACATCAGTAACTATAAATATGCTACTTTGAAAACTTTGCAAGTTATTGGAAATTTACGAATTTCTTAACATGGCAGAATAGAGCAAAATTTCACATAAACGTCAATCTTGAGGGATATTTTATCGTAAAGATGTCAAACCACTTTCGAAATATTATTTAGGATACTGGATACTGGCATGAATATCATAGTCTATGATTTTTCCAATTTAAAAAATTCGTAAGTTATTTGGAATTTACGATTTACTTAACATGTCAGAATAAGGCAAAATTGAGCATAAACTTCCATTTTGAGGATCGTAAATACATTAAACAACTTCAAAATTACATTTATGATATTTGTTTGAACATGATTGAGTACAAATATTCTAATAGGAAAATTTCATAAATTATTCGTAATTTACGATTTCATCATCATAGCGAAATTGTAAATTTTTCATATAAATCTGAATTTTGAGGATTATTGCAGTGGAAATAGTAGCATGAAAACAAAACAACGGAATTGACCCTGATAAAATAAATTAATAGATTACAATAAGATAAATATATCGAAGTAAACGGTGGATAACCTATTAGGCGGGGATTTCGTTCTGTCATTGTATCAAACTTTGGTCGAATTCATTTCTTTTAACATGATTATAATATGTCTCGCACTAGAAATTTGTGAGAACATAAATATGATGGGGAACTGAGCAGAGTCCACCTATGCCAACTAGTTTGTTTTAAGTTTTGTAGCATTATTGCTTTTATATACAATATTTTTTCTTGTTTTAAATAATATATAACAATGTTTTTAAGATGATGTAACAGTTATGATATAAAGATGATGTTTTTAAGATGATGAAAAGAAACTAACTTCGTGTTAAAAAAATATATATACATATATATATATTAATAATTAAAAGAAAAACAAATAAAATATTTTCTTAAAAAAAAAAAAAAAAAAAAAAAAATCTCTTGTTTACTTACAGAAGCAAAAAAAAAAAAAAAAAAAAGCATCTTAATTTAGGGGGGTGCATGTGCACCCCCCTGCACCCCCCTGGCTACGCCCATGATTAAATGATACATCTTGCTAATGAAAAATAAATTTTTTGAAGCATGTATTATTTCAGATTTTCATATATTGACAACTATACTTATTTTTAATTTAAATATTTTGCTTTTCTAAATTTGCAAAGAAAGAAAAATAGGAAAATATATAGATGTCATTAAAATGTAATTTTTCCTGTAGCATTATATATAAAAATAATTATTAGAATATAAAATCATTTTAATAGTTAAATTTATTATAACGATTTTATTTCAGTTAATGCCACTTAATGTATTTTCACTTAATGTCTGAGAGAAAGTTTCGATGTATAGTTTCTTAAAAGAAAAATATGTTTTATTAAGATGTGTATCAGCAATTAAAAGAGAAGTATTCATTGCAAATGGCAATAGCAAAGTAAATTAATTTTTCACTTATAACTATACTACAAAGTAATTTTCTTAACCTATCGCTTTATTAACGACAGAATTTTTTATGTTATATACACATTAATAACAGTTACATATAAGACACAAAAAATAATTAATTTCCTTATAAATTTTAAAATTTAGGAATTAGTTTAAAATATTTTTAATCTTTAATAATATAACATAAAAATAAATAAAATAAAATAAATATAGAACAGTATCTTTGTCAGTAGGGTAGGGGGGGGGGGGAGAAAGAAGTGGCCTTGTACAAGGCATTCTAGGATATTTAAGAGGCCTAGACAGCATTTTCACCGCTAGGGGAAAGGAGAGAATGTTGTTTACCGTGCAGTATACTATGCAGATATCATAAATGAATTATTGTATCTATATATATATTTTTTTAGTTAGTTAATTTACAAGAAATAGTTGCTTATGTTTAATGTATGGATCTATGTTCTTCAAAATTGGAAAAGAAAAAAAAAAAAAAACTTAACTTAAATTGTTCATTATAATCAAACTGCAGAAAATTTTCATTATAACATTATATAAATTTCGAGATAAAATATTAATTATATCTTATATTAATATTTATTTTTTTAAATATGAAGAAAACTTTCATTTGAGTAATTTAATTTGAAAGAATAGCTTAATTCAAATTGCATTTATAAATAATAACAGTGAGCGTAACACATTTAAATTATTTTTGAATTACAAAAAAAAAAGAGGAAAATTTTTTTAACCAATTAGTATTTGTTTATAATAAAACTATACATAAAATATGGCAATCGAGATTTGGATGAAATAATATTTCAATGTTTAATTACGTTGTTCAAACAAAGAAAACTATTGTTTATTTATTATTATTATTATTTTTTTTTAATAAAACAAAGGGGCTAACTTCCATCAGGGGAAGAAAAAGATAGTAGATACTACCTTAAACTGATTAAAAAAAAAAAAAAAAAACCGCAGATATATATATATATATATATATATATATATATATATATATATATATTTACATTAAAATATTAAGATGAAAATATTTCATTGCATCAATGTTTCAATTCTTTCTGTCTTTATTTTTTTAACATACGTAATTTTTTCATATCAGAAATGTAATTTAAAAAATAGGTTATTGCAAGATGTTTTTATAAATGCAAAGAGAATTTAACTCATTTAAGTACTTTTAAAATTAACTGTGTAGTTAAAAAAAAAAAAAAAAATCTAAAACAGTAAAATAAATATTAATTTGTTAGTATTTTTATAAGATAAAAATTCTGAATAAAATTGGCAGTCATGATTTGATGAAATAATTCAATGTTTAATGTTGCTCCAACAAACATACAAGGAAGGAGAGAAAAAAAAAAATTCTTTGTTTATCTGTAAGAAAAATAAAACAAAATAAAAAATAACTTTTAATTATTTATTACAAACTGCAAAATCTTCATTATAACATTATCTAAATTTCAAGACGCTTATTATTATTATTTCAATATTGAAATATTTTTTTTTTCTCCCCCTTCCCTTGCTCTGTATAAAGTTTTCTTATCAGCAAAATTTAAAAATAGCTTAAAATGGCTTATTACAAATTGAAGTTATAATTAAAAAGATAGCTTCACACATTTGATTTTTCTTTTTTTTTTTTTTTTTTTTGATTAGCAGAATAGAGGAAAAAATATCTACTAATTTCCTAGTATTTTTATAAGATGAAATTCTATAAAAATTATGGCAATGAAGATATAACGAAGTAACAGCCTTTTTTTTTTTTTTTTTTTTTTTTTTTTTTTATAAATGTTTAATTACATGGCTAAAAAAAGAAAAAAAAAATCTGCATTGGAAAAAGAAGTAGGATAGAAAAAATAATTTACTTTAGAAATTGTAAATCCATTCCTCAAAAAAAAAAAAAAAATCAAATCAAATCATTATAAATATATAAGGTATTATTTGAATATGATAATTGCGAATCTAATTAGAGTATATTTCCTTAACATATTATTGAATCAAAGTATATCAAATTGAAACAGAATAATTAAATGTAGGTAATGTCATTTAAAAATGTAGAGAAATTAAAATGATTCATTTAAAAATGCATTAATAAATAACGTCTTCACTTATTTATTTATTTATTGTTAAAGTTGATACAATAATAAATTATATGTAAATTATGTAAAAATAAAACAAGTTATTTTTTTTAATTACTGATTAATTATACATTAATAAGCATAATCTTAAATGAAATTAAAAATATATGCTTAATTACATTTTTTTTCCCCCATACACAAACGGAAATTTTTGAAAATGTTTGGCTTAATTTTATTTATTCATTTACTTTTTAATAAAATGTCAAATTGACTCATTTCAGTTATTTATACAAGTATTTATACAATTTATTTATACAAGTACTTGTATAAATAAGTTTATACAAGTTACTTTGATTTTTTTTTTTTTTTTCAAAAATGATTCAAAGTCTTTGGAAAAAAAAAAAAAAAAAAAAAAAAAAAAAGATAACAGTACAATTGTAAAAATACTTGAAATAATATTAAAATAAAAAGATGCGTTTCCAATTGCATGAAAAATAGTAGATATATTTCAGTTATTTTTTTATTTATTGTATTATTTTAAATCTTGGAAGTAGAAACATTAAAATTCAAATCTAAGGAATCAAAAATAATACTTGTCCATATTTATTTATCTATATTATCTATCAGAATATTAAGTAGTATCTTATAAGAGATACACATGCTTCTTATTACTAGTATTATTTTAAATGAAATCAAACGCTAGGTTAAACTAACAATAATAAACTGCTATAAATAAAAATTGATCTTTATGCTGTAATACTATTACATACCTGCCAAACCTTCAATTAAAAAAAAAAAAAAAAAAAAAAGTAGGTTTTATAAATTGATATTTTTAACAATAAAGTCTGAATTTATATAAATATATAGTTGATGAAAAGAAAAAAATATGAATTTATAAAAGATTTTCTATAAATATTAATATTTTTTTAAATAAATCGCTAATCTTTCAAATGAAAAGCAATAAAATATTGAGATTATGTATATTAAAAAATTAATTTTAAATCCCAAAAATAGATTAAAAAAAAAAAAAAAAATGTTGTCAATAATACTTACTTAAACACAATTTTTTACATTGTTGTAGCAGATTTTGCTTTGTTAAGAAAAGAATAATTAAACTGTTGTTCATTCAACTTTTATTGCATTTAGAAATTAAAATATTCTCCAGATTTTCATCAGATAATGAGGATAAAAATTCAGTTTTTAATTATCTCACATGAGTGAAAATACACTCACAATGACTATGTAAATATATTTAATTACAAAAGCATTATTTAAAACACCGAAAAATTTAAGATTATTTTGAAATAATTAAAATCAATATTTCAATTTTTACACATACATTTAATAAGCCTCATTATACTAATATATTTATTCTCTTATCCTCCATATATTTTTTACAGGAAAATTGCTCGATTTTACGATATTTCTTGTAGGTTCCTAAAACACAGTAGATTTTTAACAAAAACTAGTAGACCAATAGAAATAGCTAAAAAATAGTAGTTTACTGGTAACAACACTAGACTTGGCTGGTATGCATACGAAACAATCTTTATAGGAAGAAAATCACACGAAATCCAGTAATTTTCTGTCAGGAATACAGCATTGACTACCGATTTCTTGTTATTTATTACAAAATAAGTATATCCTTTACAATAATCACTAAATATAAAATAATTAAATCAATCCAGGAAGCACGTGCATCACCACAATCTTAAGAACGCTAGCAGCTTTCGGTGAAACGAGAAGTTCAAATGCTCCCTCCTTTGATCACATGACATATGCTTGTTTCCTCAGCTGTCTTTTCCTCGCCGCCAGTTCAGATATATTGGAACATCTGCTACAAACCGCAAAATTCCGTCTAAAGTCCAAAGGAAGTCACGTTGCTATTGGTTGCGAGCGGTAGAAATAAATTTTTACAAAATTGTTGCTGTTATTTTATTAGATAGTGCCAGTGCTTGGAAAAAAACAGCAGAAAGTGCAGGAAAAATTACAACATTTTTTTACAGTGTAGTCTATCACTGAGACAATTTTTGGGGTTATAATAGTAGTTGAGTTAGTTAATAGTAGTTGGTATATAGAAAAATAAATAATGAAATATGTAAACCTGATCATGGTACAGCCTTAATACAGCTCCCCTTGGCGACTTTTGAAATTTTATCGCCACTTTTGACAAAAGTACATACTTTATGTGATTATTTTTTGTGTTTCTTTCTTTTCTTTTTTCTTTCCTTACCTGTTCTTTCTTTTCTGTTTTTCAATATTTTATAATTTATTTATATTTTTGATGCGCTACTTGGCTTAAAGTGGCTTTTGCGAAAGTGGAGTCTTTGGCGAAAAATGTCCGATCTATTTGAGCATCAAAATTTTAAAAGTTATAATATTATGTTAATGTAATGCTGAATTAGCTTTCATACCAAGCGCGATTCATCCGGGCCAAAAACATACTATTTAAACAAAAGAGGAAAAAAAAAACCTAAAATTGAGGTTTATTATTATTATTTAAACTCCATATTCATATTTTTATTTTTTCATATGCTTGAGAGGCCTAGGACACATCAGGAGTCAATCGGCCTTAAATCCTACAACCAATCATATGCTTGAGAAAATTTGATATTTAATATTTTTTTATTTTTCGCGTGAAAACATACACTAAACGACAAAAAAAAAAAAAAAAAAAAAAAAAGCCGCGCTGCAGAAAAAATGACTTATACCTTCTTTAATTGTAATAACTTCAAAATTAATGTTTGAAACAAATAAAACTGTCTTGTTTGCATAATACCAAAGGTATGAAATGATACCTATATGTATATTTTCGATTTAATAATTCGTTTTATTGCACTCTGCAAAGTACTTTTTTAAAAATCTGCATAAAATTTTCTTTTTGAACATAATGTAATAACCATACACTTTGTATTCTATTATGATTTATTATATGAAATAAACAAGTTATATTTTAATATATGAAATAAAACTATTTATTTGTTAGATCTAAGCATTTTTTTTATTAAAAATATGTATTCTGCATTGGGTTAATTCCGCCTTTATATGGAATTACTGCTTTAATGCACAATGACATAGTTTTATACAGTGTTTTAATATAAATCTCAGAAATTTCAGTGTACCAAATATCACAAATAATTTTTTCTAGTTCTGGCAGAGTTATAGGCTGCAAATTTCTAATCCTCTCCCCTCTCCCCCCCCCCCTTTTTATAGACGAAACATTTTCGAGCGGATCCCTATTAGGACTATTTCCATGTCTGGTAAAGAAGAAATTCTACTATATCCTTTGTGGGATTTAACTTAAAGTGAATAAAAATATGATTACTTACAGAATTATAGTTTCTCATGGGAATGGATAGGAAATTTTGACAAATTGAAGCGAATAAACTTACCACAGACACCGTGTAGTAAGGTGCATTATCATCTTGAAATGCTGTTTGCGGAAATGTCCACGATACCTCCAAAATAGTCAGTCAGGCACCACTTTTATGAAGTTTGTGTTTTATTTCGAGTTAGTTGATCCCATGAGCATAAAAATTTGCCCGACTGTTTGAAAAGTTATACACCTCTGTTCCGTACCATAATATGCGGAGAATGTGTCACTCTTTTAAAAGTGCGATTTTCATTGAGTCGGTCATATTTTCTTTGTCAGATCTGCTTGTTTTCTTTAGCTAGAAATAAGTTAAACTTGATTCATCAAAGAGAACCAGTTCAGCCCAATAATTAGCTAATCATTTTTTAATTTTTTTAGCCATCTGAGGTCTTGCTTTCCTAATTCTCTTCACTAAGAATGGAATTTTTTCAAATTTTCTGTCATTTAAACCTGCTTCGTTTAATAGTTGCTGTTCTGTAGTTAAATAAATTATGCTGCTAAGCACTTTTTCTGAATCTCTTTTGTGTTCTAAATGTAATACAAACCGATTTTTATAAGCAATGGCTTTTTAACTGACGGTCATCCCGCTTGGATGAGCAACATGGTCGCTTAAAACCAAATTTCCAGTTTAAACGACTAAAAAATTTTATATCTTGCTAAAAACCCTTTTACCATTATACCGTTAACATTTAATTATTTTGCCATCTGAGTATTAAAATATTTTTTGATTTTCCTTCAAAAATTAATACTTTTTGTGGCACCGTTAACTGCTTTATTCTTACCATTTTTGAAATAATTTCTAAAATTACAATTTTCCTGACAATTGCATTTTGTTTTTAACACTGGACTCAAAGCTAAAGTGTATGTGGAGGACAACATAATAAAATCTGTTCGAAAATTTGCTTTTTAAACGATAAAATTGGCGGTTGTAGAAGGGGAAAAGGAAAATATCTAAGTGCGGGTTTTTTTTTATTTGTCGCTTAGTGTATTTCATTTTATGCAAGGGAAAAAAAAAAACTTACTATTTCTTTTTGGCAACAATTAAAAATTTAAATGTTCAATTTTTAAGCTATTACCAGGTTATTATTTTCATATTTTAATTAATCTAATCAAAATTTCGTTACAAATAACGTACCAAATAAAAGGGGCGATTTTTCTGAATTCGTCGAATTTAAACAGCTCGGACGATTAGATTTTTTAAAATTAACTTAAGTATGAAAATTTGATGGCAATTTGCGTCCACACACAGAGTCCAAGGAAATCTTTTTAGCCGTCTATATATGTATAGATAATATCTTTCAGAACAATATTTTTGAATGAAGAAAAGAAAAAACCTTTAGCAGAAAATATTTACTTTTGGCTAGTACAAACCAACTTTCTTGGATAAAATGACTAAATTGTCAGGTAGGCATGAAGTCGCTGACTAAGTTTCATCGCTTTAGTGCTGCTATCTATGTACCAAAATACGAACCATAAAAAAAAAAGTAAGTAAATAAATACAATTATAGGGAGTGGTCCGTTGTACCCCAGTCTGCCCTATACTTTGATTTGAAATAAAAATTTCGGTAACACACCTTTTTGTTTTGTATCTTTTTTGAGAGTGCCTAAAAGTCAACCCATTCTATCGACGCGACGATATCGTTCTAATTTTCACGATAATTGCTGTATTTTTTTTTTTTTTTTTTTTTTTTTTTAAGAGTAGCTCTATGCATTTGGCCAAGAAATTATTCAAAATTTTGTTAATGCACGCGCAGTTAAACACTATTTAATAAAAACACTCGTATCTCGTCAAATATTTAGTACGTTAATATTTTTATTATAGTATGGTGTTTTTACAGTAATGTGTTTTTTTTTCTTTCTTTTTTTAAGATTTTCGTTATATGTTTGACTGTAATAAGATAAATTGAAATCCATCAATTACTTCATGAGATATTTCGAGCCGAATAAAGATTCTGCCTACTTTTTGTAAACGGATTCACATTCTCAACTGGCATCAAAAATGAACAATGTTGCCAACATTGAAATTACAAGTATAGGAAAATTAGATTATAAAAATAGAATGATTTTTACACCAAACCTCGTTTGCAGAACATCATACATAAAAATTGATCATGTTTACCGTGAAAGTTTTCGACCGATTTCCTTGCGGCTATCTAAATAAAACTGTAAGTTGTGGCCTGAAGCATTGTCTGTCAAACTCGAAATTTGTCAGCTGAAGTTGTCGTGTCTGAGCAGGGCCCGACTTAGACTACCTGGAGCCCCGGGGCAAGCCTATTCTGGGGGGCCCCCTTGCAGTGGCATAAGAGCTCTTTAGGTTGCAGAATTTCTGCATACGCCTGCCCAGGGCATTTGCCCCGTATGCCCTGCCGTTAGTCAGGGCCTGTGTCTGAGGCTGTTCAGTACAATCCGAGAAGACTGGTCAGGCAAAGGGAAATAATAATAATAATAGTAATTTTGACTATATGTCGTCTAACAAGGAAAGTCTCCTTAAAGCGCATACTCAGAATATTATATATATAACTATTGAGACTTCTTACTTTCCTAATATAAGATCAGTCAAATTTTTCAGCGGAATCCCAATAAAATAATACAGGGAGAAAAAAAAAAAAACTTTCGAGTATTTAGCGCGAAAAAGCCAAAGATACCATAAGATTTTGCGAACAACTTACTTTCTCGCCGAATGCAAGTAATTTTAATAAATTTGAAAATTGCTTGCTAAGCAAATGTTTACCGAATAGCATAGTATTGAATAACTTTAAAATTAGCAGATGAAATAGTTGATTAATTTTTTATATAAGCTTCTATAATGTATACTGAAGTGATTTGTGAAAAAGTATTTAATTTTAACTCTTAATTTTTTAATCGTATAATAATATAATTAACAATGTTTAAGTCACATACGCTTAAGTTATACGTATATTTAGTATTTTATATTAATTGAAAAATCTTTTGAATTTTGCATAGATCTTACTTTAAAATCTGAAAAAGATAATTTTATTTTCATTTTTTGCTGAAAATAACTGTTTTAGAAATCAACATTCACAGTGTTGTCAAAATGTAATTCGGAAATCTCTTTCATGTTGCATTTGGAATTCAAGTTGGACAGTGGTAATTCCCATAGCAGAATTTAGGCGACACAGTGACATTGTCGCAGAAAAGAAATTGTCACTTGCAAAAAGATTTCCTCATAAAAATTGGTATTCCTAAATTTCAGCAGAAAATAGAAATTCGCGTCTTATATTTAATAATTCTTCAACAATCTATTAATAATATTGATATCTTTATAATTATATGCACATATTATGTGTAAATTAGAAAATGTGAATATTGTCTTGCAGAAAAGGTTTGCATGAGCAAAGCTTGTTGCAGAAAGTATAAAAAACTTCTGTCATAGGGGTTGTAACTATTTTTTTTGTGTGTGTGTGTGTAAAAATAACCTTATTGTTTCTAGCATATTTTACTGATTTCCATTTACAAAATTAATATATTTCGTAAAATTATTAAAAAAAAAAAAAAAGAAAGAAAGAAAGAAAGAAAAGAAACTTTTAATGAATTAAGACAACTATAGAAACAGGAACATTTTTCATTTTTTTATATTTTAGCAAAAATTATGTTTTAATGCCTACCCCTCATCCCCAAATAAAAAAAAAAAGCTCAGCCATAAAAAATATTCTTTCCTTTGAGGGAATGAATATGGAATATGATCACATCTTGAAATTAAGCACATTTTAATATCAATCATTATTCTAATACAAATAATTTTTTTTTTGTGTATTTTTTGTTAATCAGAGGATTTTCGATACTCTCCCTCACATTATAAATTAAATTTAACGTGTGCTCAAAACTTTTAATTCTTCATAATTTTCCATTAAAAAAAAAAAAAAAAAAAAAAAAAAAGATTTAAAATTTGAATAAATTAACATTGCATAGCGTAGGTGCTCCAGTGATTGGCATGCTCCAGTAATTGACATCCATCCCGAAATAATTAATAAATGAGAAAAATAATAAAATCATATTTTACATATAAGAATTTTAACATTTTATGTCAAACACATATGCATAGGGTTCTAATAACTGGTAAAGTGAATAACTAGCAGTGTCAAACACTGGAACATAGGGGGCCAATTACTGATAAAATGAAAAACTGACAGTGTCAATTACTGGAACATTGAGTGGGTGTCAAATAAAAATTCATATAAAAAAAAAATTGTTATCAAATGTATATATTTTAACATATATGTGGTTCTGAATGTGTTTCATGCCATATGTACTAACTTAAGATTTCTAAAAATATTTTCTGATGACTAGAACATTAAAAACATCAGAAATCTAAAAGTGTCAATCACTGGTGCACTTACCCTATATACATATTTCAAAATATTATACTGATTAAAATGTATTTATTTGTTACATTTATTTAAACTAATTTAGCACATAGAATTTAAAAAGTATTTTGGTAAATTTTATCCAACCCATTTTTTTCTTAACCAGTGTTTGATAATTGATTGGTATTTTTTCATATTATTAGGGGGACCGGAAAGTAATGCCGATATTCGATTGTCTTTTTATTAGCTTATAGTATTATTAAACTTCTGCCAAAGACATTTCAAGGTTAGAGTGACTTGTTTACTCGCAAATAATTAAAACTTAACTATCTTTTGCAATTTATAGTGAAATGGCCATCCAAATACTAGAAGAGGTGCGTATCCGACATTGCAGGCTTTTTGGCTTTCGAAAGAGTAGTAACGCAACAATTGCTACCAGAAACATTTGCGATGTTTTATCGAAGTGCATTAAACATTCGTAAATGCCAACGGTGGTTTTCTAAGTTCAAATCCGTTTAATTTGATCTTTCCTACTCGTATTCACCAGGATGACCAACAACTTTAGACAATGACATTTTAAAAACGGAAGTGGAAGCAAAACCGTATCAAAGAACTGTAAGACACTCTTAACCAACCTTGGTCTGGTCGACAACTCCAGAATATTTGCAGCTGATTGGTAAAGTACGTAGAGCAGTTGTTTGCGTCCCGCATAATCTGTCCAAAGAAAAGAAAGCCTAATCGATCGACCACATGCAACTTTTTGCTTCAGCAGCCCAATGCAGAAGCGTTTTTTGATCGCGTGATGACTATAGATGAAAAACGGGGTTTATTATGATAATCTAAAAAGCAAAAGGCAGTGTCTCCCTCGGAATGAATCGCCACAAAGTGCAGCTAAGTCAGATATACACCACAAAAAGACACGTTTGTGTCTTTGGTGGAGTATTCACGAGGTTGTTAATTTTGAAGTGATGAAACCTGGACAATTTGTGAATGCAGACCTTTAATGTGAACAGTTGGATCGAATAAATCAATCTAGCAATTGTTAACAGAAAAGGCGCTACTCTGCAACATGATAATGCAAGACCGCACTAATCAAGACAAACTCTGGAAAAAAAATTATTGGGGTGGGAGTAACTGCTTTACCCACCATACTCACCCGATATTGCACCACCGAATTTCCATTTATTACGGTCGCTACAACATTTTCTAATTGTCAAAAAATTTGAAAATTCATTTGATGCCCAAAATGCGACCTCGCAGATTGTTTTGCTCAAGAACCAATTGATTTTTTTCGATTTGGCATTGAAAAACTTTCACGCAAAATGGCAAACGGATGTTGATAACGAAGGTGATTACATCATTGATTAAAAATAAAAGCTTATTAAAAATTCATCTGTTTGAATTTATTGTAAAAAATAAAATAAAATAAAATAAATAAATAACTTTTTGGTTTCCCAAATAATTTATTGTGCAATAAAAAAGTATATAACGGTTTATTTTAAGCTATAGCACGCAAATCTCAAATAATTTTAAGCTAATGTAAGTGTTACGCAATTTATAAAGGTTGTTAATGTACGATCATTAAATTTCAATTTACACATTCATCCTTCTCTTATATTAAACGAGTTAATCACGTGACTTGTTATATATATATTTGTCTTGGGGACCTGGTAAACGGCTCTAACGATTTTGATGAAAGTTCGGGATTAAGTGTATTTTGATGTATAAAACCGATTAGACATATCTTCATCTTCAGGAAAATTCGCGTTCGCTGTTAACCATTTACCCGCCGGTTGCAAAATTTCGTAAAAATTGGGTTTACTCGGAAGAGGATATAATGGTTTTGATGAAAATGTTGGGTTAAAAATTTTTTGGGATGAAAAATCAATTAGACTTATCGTTACATTCAGAAAAATTCGCTTTTAATGCTAATCTTTTAAATGTCGTGTGCAAAATATGGTAGAAATTGGATTTTCTCGAAAATGGATATAACGATTTTGGTGAACGTTTGGGGTTAAGAGTTGTGTGAGATGAAAAATTAATTGGACTTATCCTCATTTTCAGGAAATCTTGCGTTCGCTGTTAATATTTTATCCGGATGCAAGATATTTCTGAATTTGGGTTTACACGGAAATAAATATAACGGTTTTGATGAAAGTTTGGGGTTAATGGGGTTTTGAAGGGAAAATTCGATTAGATATATTCTCATATTAAGAAAGTTCGCGTTTTCTGTGAACAATTTAGCCTCCTGTTGCAAAATATGGCAGAAGTTGGGTTTACTCGGAAATGCATATAATGACTTTGAGGAAAGATTGAAGTTAAGGGTTTTATGGGAGGAAAAATCGATTGAACTTATCCTCATTTTTAGGAAAATTCACATTCGCTGCTAATCCATCTGCTACGCGCTGGTTTAAAAATATGGCAAAATTTAGGTTCATTTGACGATTTTAATAAAAACGTAGGTATAAAGTTTTTTTTTTTTTTTTTTTTTTTTAATAAAGAATTGCATGTATTTTTATCTTTAGAAAAATTTGTGCTCACTGTTAAGCCCCACTCTGCCAAATGCAAAATATGACAAAAAAAAAAAAAAAAAAAAAAAAAAAGCTTTTTTTAGAAATGAGTCGAAAAATTTTGGTAAAATCTTAGTCATTTCTTGAGACGACAAACTCATCTGATTCCGATTTATAGTCAGAAAAATTAGCCTTTATTGTTAACGCTCACTCCAACCGTTAAAAAATGTGGTAGAAATCGGGTTTACTTGAGAATGGTTCAAATGATTTTGATAATTTTCCAAATAAGGCTACTTTGAGACGACAAACCCATCTGATTTTCTTCATCTTTTGGAAAATCAGCTAAAATAACCTTTATTCCTCCCGCTGAAAAATGTGGTTGAAACTTGGATGTCTGGGAAGTAGCCTATAACCAGGGCTCCAGGAATTTGGAAAAAAAAAAAAACTGGTCGCCCAGCAAAAATTTCTGGTAGCCAGTAAAAAAACTCCCCTCCCCCACCGCCTTTTTTTTTTTTTTTTTCTTTTCTCAATTTTGAAATTTACTTAAATATACAAATTTTAAATTTTGTGCATAAAAACCAAATATTTACGAAGACAGAATGCAAAAATTTCTGGTAGCCAGTAAAAAAATTCCCCTCCCCCAACGCTGTTTTTTTTTTTCTTTTCTCAATTTTGAAATTTACTTAAATATACAAATTTTAAATTTTGTGCATAAAAACCAAATATTTACGAAGACAGAATGATACATTAAGATGATACACCATCGGCATGGATACTGTATAGGTAGCACCAGGTCGCAAAGCGCACGCAAACAGGAGCACTGTAAACCAATTCCCTAAAATGGTGCACTAATTTAACACAGAGTTGTGGAACATGTACGTAGGAATGTGGTGTATATCCCTTAATGATGTATTGATTCAGCAGAGTGTCGCAAAACGTGGTGAGATGAGCGGGAAACAAAACGGCGAGAATTAACCTACATTGGGAGTGGAATCGGAGCTCGATTCTTGGACCAATTTTTTCACCAAAATATTTAAAAATAAATAAATAAATACATAAAAAGTTGAGTTCCCATAAAGTTGAAAACATAGTTCTCAGTTAATATATATTGGTCGTCAATGGCGACCAGGCGAATAACGTAGAGTTAAGTGTTTTTTGAGCTGACAAATCCATCTGACTTTTCCCCTTCTCCAGAATTAGCGTTCACTGTCAACTCTCTTCCATCTATTGCAAAATACCGCAGAAAACTTTGTTTTCTTGAAAATAAATTTAACGATTTTAATAAAAACGTAGAATTAAGGTTTTTAAAATGAGAAACATATCTGACATACCTTCATCTTCAGGAAAATTAGCATTCACTGCTGTGGCTAACCCTCACTCAACTGTGGCAAAATATGTCTGTAATTTGGTTTTCTTGGAAACTGCTCGAACGATTTTGATAACACTGCGCTACAAAAAAAAAAAAAAAAAAAATCGCGCCCTGATACCATTTTTGCTGATTCTTATGTAAAATGACCTCCTCAACCCGATTATGATCCCCATTTTGCCCAATCACCCACCTTTTTCTCGGGGCGTCACCTTCTCCCCCAATTTTTATCACTGTTCAGTAATTTTGTGGCCATGAATTTGATTTGGAGAATGGAAAAGAATTATTTTATCACTTAAAAACATAAAAAATAGAATGTTTAATAAATAATAATTGATTAAAAAAATATATAATGTAATACATAATTTCAGTGGCAAATGCTCCCCCCCCCCCTAAATTTTTTCCTTGCTGCAAGTGTTCATGTTTTAGAATTTTCCATGTCTGTAGCCCCTCAGAAGATATTTAACAGTTAAAATAATCATTTCCCTCCCTACAAATAAAATTTATAGCCATAAAATCACCGAAAAGTGGTAGGCGAAAATAGGCATATTCGGTTTCAGGTCATTTTACATAAGAATTTGCAAAATTGGTGGTGCCGATTTTCATGCCGAGTAGTGTTATTAAAGGTTTGGGTTTTCTAAATTTTCCGTCTCTTCAGGAAAATTTTTCTCTGACAGTTAACCCTCATTCTGATCGTTGCAAAACTACGGAAGAAACTTGGTTTTCTAAGAAATGGCTCTCATGATCTTGATAAAAAATTGGCATTAGGGGTTATTATATGAGAATCTCATCTGATTTATCCTCATTTTCATGAAAATTAGCATTCACTGTTAACCCACATTTCACACGTGGCAAAATATGACAGAGACATGGTTTTCTTAGAAACTATATGAATGATTTTGATGAAAATTAACATTTTGTGAATTTTTGAGTTTACAATTGAATTCTAAACACAAAAATCTGATATTCTCTTTAGAACATTTAGTGCCCATTGGTAACACGCGCTTCCCTCAGCAAAAAGTAGCAGAATTTATTTTTATTTATTTATTATTACTTTTATTATTATTTTTTCAAGTACTCACGCGAATGATTTTGATAAATATTTAAAGTTAGTGGGTTTTTGAGATCACATTTCGATCTGAAATACCCTCATCTTCAGTATAATTAGCGTTCACTGTTAACCCACCCTTCACCAGAGAGAAATACGGCATAAACTTTGTTTTCGTGGGAATCATTGGAATGAATTTGGGAAAAAAATTTTTTAGAGGTTTTATTACTTTCTTAGATGAAAAACCCATCTCACTTATCTTTTTCTTCAGAAAAATTAGCCGTAGAAATAAATTACTTAAAAACAAATCATTGTTTCTACAATACGAGTGATTTTTACAGTAAGACCGAGTAAACTCGGTCATTAAATAAATATGTATGTAAAAAAAATATAGTTATGTGAAAGCGTTCTTACTTAAATTATTTTAGTGTGAGCAGTATAGAAAAAGATTTTCGCTTATGGGGACTTAGCACTGCTGAATGATTCATAATAAAAGCTTAATTTCCATTTAATATTTATAAATTGAACTATTTTAGATTTGTTTAGTAAAATATATATTCAGACAATTTATTGTTATTATTTTTGATATATTTCTTACAGGTTTGAAACCTTTAAATTCCTTTTCTCTGTATGCATTTTTTCATGAATTCGTGATCTTCAAAATGCTCGAACTTCTGCAGATATTTAAGAAAATACTTTATTATTATTATGTTTAATAGAGCCTATTTAAACAATTAGGGGTGGATTTAATATCTTCAAAAGAAAAAAAGTATTAAAAGTAAAAATATAAATAAAATCATGTTTATTTTTGCAAATTTTTACACACACATTAACATGCACTTTTTAAATTTTTTTCTCTCAAAAACTAATCAATAAATTTCAAAATCCATCCTTAATTCTTTTGATTAGATTCTATTAAACATCCCAAAAAATTAAGTCTTTTTTTTTAAATATCTATGTTTAAGCATTTTGAAGATAATGAATTCATGGAAAAATTCAAAGTGAAAAAACGCAATTTAGAGATTTCAAATGTGTAAAAAGTATACCAAAAGCCATAAGAATTGTTGCCTAAATATATATTTTATTGAACAGAACTGATATAGTTCAATTTATAAATATTAAATGAACTATAAGCTTTTAATTAAGATTAAAAACTATTAAAAGTTTAAAATTAGAAAACATTTCATGTGTATATATAATATATAAAAGGTAACACACCACTTTAAAACACGTAGATAAAATATTTTTATTAAAAACAACACAGATAAAAATATTTTATCTACGTGTTTTAAAGTGGTTTGTTACCTTTTATATATAAGCTTTTACTTGAAACCTTCATTGATGCCAAGTCAAAGGTGCCCAGTCCCATTAAATATCCCCCCCCCCCCCCCACAAAAAAAAAAAAGTTTTGTTTCAAATTTCTTTGTGTCGCCGATGAGCAATAAATATAGTTAAGAAACGGACATTTTATTTGTTTATTTTATTTTACAGACAATATATACAGATTCCGCTAAAAATTTCTTTAGAAACATACGTAACTCCATGAGAAGAGTGTTCTGTAATTTTTTCAATTTTTTTCTGGGTATGCGCATATGGAGAGAGTTTCCTTGGGAGTAATAGAACGATTTTAAAAATAGTCATTTTCCTTGAAATCACAGGTAGGCCACAAGTTGTATTTTCCACTGAGTGGATTTTTGAAAGTAAAATTTGATTTTTGTATCAAATATCATTTAATTTTCATCTTAAACTAAGAATAGAATCTTACATAAAACTATATTCGCTTGAATACCGCTGTTAGTTTAAATGCGGGGAATATGTTCTCTATTACATATTCGTGAAGAGATACAGCGATAAAAACTCTTTCAAGGCACTTCTAGCAGATACTATTTTAGCTTAAAGTACGCTTTGGATAACGAAATCGTAACCTTTTCAAAACTACGATGTCGTATTTTGTGTGGATGGAGTGACCTTGAAATAAAATACTTGGTTTGCTAATAGCATTTCTTTAGATAACTAATGAATGAATAGCTTTGAGTTTAGAAATGCTAAATTAAGGAAATTTTGAACAAGAACAAAACTATAAAGTCGAAAATTTCAGAGTTATATTATTTATTCAGAGGCAAAAATTTAATTCGAATGAACTGGACTTTTATTTTCGTTGTCGATTGTGTGTGTGTGTGTATATAATATATCTCGGAATTTACTTAGTAATTTAATAAACATTTATTTTTATATGCTTACCGAAAAATAATTTAAATTTTTAATCAGTGATTTTTTTTCTTTTTTCCTTAATAAGTCTAATTTTTCTAATAATCTTAAGAGTCTTAAAAAATAAATTTTGGACTCTCTATGAGGGAATTAAATTGTAATATGATCCTAATCTCAGTCCGTTAAAGTATTTTGAATATATGAATACTGTGCTTAGTTTACTACTGGGTGGCAATTGAATATTTAAGCAGCTGTAAATGCTGCCTATGATGTAGGCGTTAACGAATTATTCTACCTAAAGAGCCAGCAATTCTCAAGGTCAGTGCTAATCTTGCAACGCAATCCTAAGTCACGTGCTTTCAATAGAACTTCATGCCTGTCCATATAAACTGGACGGCAATCGTGTCTAAAAGGGCGAGACTTTTTTTTATTTTGTGGGAGGGGGGGGGGGATTAGTTTTCGCAACTTCTTCAACGTAATGATAGATGATGACAAAAGTATCGTTTAAGTAAAACTACTTTTTTCTTCTTCTTTTAACAACTTCTGAACTATCATAATTATCCATAGAAACGTTTGTTATGATTGTCATCATCCATCATAATAATGGAGGTAATAAGGTATTGGGTTAGTTATAAAAAGGTAGTAAGTAATCTTTAAAGGTTATCACTTTCGCACTTTTGCTTGTTTCAATATTTAAAGAGCATCAATGATGATACTTTAAAAAGAATTTTATTGTTTTTGTAAGCTTTCTAGTGATAATTATTATAATGAATTATGGAAACATACAAGAAACTATCGAAAATAAAGATATTGTGTCGGTAGACACCCAGTAGAGGTCGCACGGGCCGAAATTTTCAGGCCCGGCCCGTTAGAAAGGTTTGCTTGCCCGGCCCGGTATGAAATCGACAAATTCGGCTCAGGCCCAGCCCGGCCCGTTTCTTTTTTATTAGTGTACGGCCCGGACAAAATGCGATAAAATCAGGCCCGATCCGGCCCGATTCAAAAATATGTAAAATTACAAAAAAAAAAAAAAAAAAACATACCTTTCAACGAAAAGATTTTTAGAATGTGTTTTGCAGAGGATTTATATAGCTAAGCAATAGAATGTTCTTTAACAAAACTGCTGAATGTTTACAAGATATTTATATATAAACGGTATTTCATTATTACAGACGTACAGAAGGCACAACGACAGACAGAAAGTCAAATCGAAAATATTAGCATTCCTCAAACAATATAGGAAGATATTTAAAATGGTTAATAGTACTAAAAATACACTTTCAACCACTTCCTGTTATATACCGTAATGTATCCAAATCTTTCATGTGATCCGGTAAACAAAACTTTAATGCTAATCCAACCATATTCAATAGAAAAGATGCTTTTGCACATGCTAAAATTCATGCTACTTCATCCAGTACCCCGGAGAAAAGAAAACGAAGCCTCAGAGGAAAAGTTACAGCGGAAGGCTTTTTATAGCCTTCATACCACCTAAACACTACAGACCATAGAAAACAAAGCCTTATATACAGTAGCGTATATACTTTCTTTTGTTTGTTACATGTACTCAAACTGGTAGTAACATGCATATTATTTTGAATTAGAAGCCATCTAATATTACTTTAAATAAAATATATTAATTTCGAGACATGTTTAAAATATTTGCGGAAAATCAGATCGCGAACAGTCAAGCTGATAGACAATTAAATTGTAGTTACAGACACCTTTTAACAAAATAAAATTTTATGTGACATACCAGACTGTAAAATTATGTAAGATAAATGACTGAAAAAGTATTTTATCATATTCCTTTTTCGTTGATTAACGAGGGATTTAGAAAAAGATTTGGGCGGGGCTCGGGTTTAAAATTTCCTCCAGGCCCGGCCCGGCCCGAGTATACACAAAAAATATTGAGCCCAGCCCGAGCCTACAAAAAAAAAAAAAATTTAAGCCCGTGCAGACCTCTAGCACCCAGTATTGACAAAAACCAAAATGTGATAGAGAAAAATTGGCTTCATTTTCGGTTTCATCACGCAAGCTAGAATAATTAAATCAAATTTTGCCACATTATATTTTGTAGATCTGTGTTATTTATTATTATAGTAAATATTAAAAAAAAAAAAAAATATATATATATATATATATATATATATAAAATTACATTTTTAAAACATTATCTTGCTTTCCTAAAATAATGTGCATTCAAATAACCCAAACAGGCCAATAGCACATAATTTCTGCAACGTTAAAATTTGCCATCTATGACATCTTAAAGTGTTTTCTATGGGTACTTTTTTTTTTTCTTTTTTTTCCTTTTCGGAGAAAGAGGTTATTATCAATATATCCTTTTTTTACATTTTTTATCTCAAGTATTCAACAGTTTTTAAAAACATGCTTTAATGAAATACTTTCTTTTTTCTAAATACATATTTTTATTACCACGAATATTTTATTTTTAATTGATGTGGAGTTGAAAAGATATTTTTAGCATAATGTTGAGAATAATACATTGTTCAAAAAGACTGAGTTTTTTTTACATTGTTATATATATTTCCATACATTCTGTATAAATACATAGCTGTATATTCAATTAAATCATAGTCCAAGCTTTCACAGCCCGGCGTACTGTTTAAGCTATTTCTGACTTAGAATTTGTTAAACTCCATTATTTTAATTCATTGAGCTCATTTTCGATATTACGTTAAGATATATTTCAGAACGTATTTTCAAGTTAGTGAAAATTCCCCATGACTGCCGTATTGTGCGGTTGACATAACAACAGACTTAAAAGATCCAGAAAGTTTATCACCATATTTTAGCTTAATTTAAAGATATTTAATAATTTAATTAATGTTTCATTGATGAAAAAATTACAAGATAAAAAGAACTTTTTATGTACCACGTATTTAAATTTTCTGTTGAATCATATAAACCTGACAATTCTATGTATTAATAAATATTTAATTTTTTGATGAATTATCTCATCAACTTGAAAGAAAATGATCAAATACGCAATAAAGAGAGCAATTATAAGAAATTTTCAAACATTTATTAATTGAATTAAAAGTATTAAAAGAATGCATCGTCATCGTGTTCTGACTATTCTAAAAGTTTCGAATGTCTAACTAGTCTGGAAGTTAGTTAAAAATCGATTGCAAGATTTGTATTGGACAAACAAACAAGAAAGCGAGTTAATAAAAACATGGTAAAATAAACTTATTACTTTGACTATCACTTACAAGTGTTTAATTGATGTTTTTTTTTTTTTTTTTTTTTTTTTTTTTTTCTTAAGTTGTATATATATTTTTAATGAGAAATTAGCGCATGAAACGGGGACAAAGTTAACTGTATTTATTTAATAAACTTTTTTTTTTTTTTTTTTAACATTTTTACAAAATGAAACATTATAGATGATGATCCTCGTAACGAAATCTTTTTAAATATTCAAAATTATTTAACCCCCGATTACCTGATAGACGGTTTTTTTTTTTTTTTCTTCTTCCCCTTTCTGAGGGAAAAATAACTGACTTAAGAATTCTCAAAAAATATTAATGCATGCATTACTTTTTCTATATATAGAGAGAAAGTATTGGAGTTGTGAAATTTTTCGAACTAGTTTTCGATAAATTTATACGTTTTAGGATGTCCTGAACGCGATTTCACTGTTTTTAGAAAATGTCTGTGTGTGTGTGTGTGTGTATCACAAATTTTGTGGACGTTGTTTCTCACGAACCAATGAACAAATTTTTTTTAATATCTTATTTGGACTGAATGTGGAAACTTGGGTATTCTAAAGAATATTTTTGCTCGTTGTTGTTGAATAAAAAGTTGAATCACATCAGTAGTTTCTTTTTGTTAACACTGGAATACTGTTTCTTATGTTAACACTGTTTGTATGGCTATTTTTGCTACATTTGCGTTGTTTTCATGTAACTTTGTCACGGATCTAGAGGTTGTTTTTTTAATAAGAACTTTCTTTTCTGTTTATATAAAAATTATTTCAATTACCGAAAGTAGTCTTTTACTTGTTAATTATAATGCACCAGGCTGATTGTGTGTAGGATTGTTTCCTGATTTCCTGATTTTTTTTCCCTTAATATATTTTTTCATTAACTGTTAAAAGAAGAATTTTGATAAGTTGAAATTAAGGAATATCTCTTGTAATTTCGAGTATATATTCAATTTTATAAAAACGTTGCATGTATTTTATTGACCATATTCGTAAAAAAAAAAAAAAAAAAAAGTCTATTACTTTTCATGTAAATTCAGGCTTTTTAAACTCTGGTCATAATCAGCCCTGCAATAAACTCCTAATCATTTCCTAGAAATAACGATTTCAAAGTTTATTTACATAAAAGAATATTTTTTTAAGTGCATACTTAACTTTTTTTTTTTTTTTTTTTTTTTTTTTAAGATCAATGTAAAATATAGCGAAAATTAATTTTCCTCAAAATATATTTCATAATTCTCTCAAATTTTGTGAATTTGTTTTATTTTATCTTTTTTTTTAGTGAGACTCTGCTCGGAAGTTTTAAAAAGAAAAGAGAAAAAAAGAAAGAAATAAAACAGAAACTTCACCAAGCTTTAAGTTAATTTTGCAAGTATTCATTTCTTTATCACAAATCTTTCTCCTATCTTTTATATTTTCAATATCTCGTAGCAGTATGGTTAATTATTATTTATAACAATAGTAATGATAATAATACGACTAGGCGCATACTCGCGAGACAGTTAATCCTGTTATCCTACCAAGCAAAAAGGGGAGGGGAGCAGAGCAATCTCGGCAAATCTTTATCTCAGCGCTATGCATGATATTTTAATTTACTGTGTTACGGTATTATCTCTGCCACTTTTCATCGCTACACAGCGAAATATTAATGCAGTGCAAGTTTTCATTTCTACATCGTATTGCTTGAAAATAAAATTTATTTAAACTCCTTATCTTTTAATACAAGATATCTATGCATTTTGAAGCTTAACTGCGTGCTTATAAAATTAACTAAATCGTTCTGTTGTTTACAGAAGACATGCAAGTAATTTCATTTTGTTCTGAAAAGGTTTTATCATCTATAATCCTTTTAAAAATCTTTCTAGTATATCTTCGAAATCTTCGCATATAAATTAGGAAGTAAACGATTTACAAATTTCGTTTGACTTCATAAATCGCTTTCGAAAATGATTTAAGGATCAACCAAGCCATTTTAAATCTCATTGATTTTCAGAACTCGCTTTTTAAATTCTTTGCTACATTTTCAAATTTTAATTGTTTTCTGATAACATAAAAATTTAATGCTTCATGGCTTATCTTTTGCTAAAATGACGTATTATTTGAAAAATTGCCATTGTTGCTTAATCACGTATTTTCCGTTTTCATATTGTCTAGTCCGAAATTAATCTTTAATTTGATAGCTTTACAGATACATTGTATCGCGCGAAGTGTGACATGGATTTTTCGAATTCTGGTCTTAGATTTTCTGTATAGCCGGCTTCTAGGTTAAAAAGTATGAATAAGCCTAAATTTTAAGAAATAAAATGTATTTTTCTTAGTAAGTTTCTATTTCTTTGGAGAGTTTCTGATTTATAGATTTCTTATTAATCATTATTATTGATTGCAATAATTACGTTAATAAAATGCCATTTTAGGGCATTTTGCTACTGCAGAGTTTTAGAAAGAAAAAAAAAAAAAATCATAAGATTAACATATGTTAATAATTATAGAATTTGCCAATTAATAAGTGTAATGTTTAGTTTATTTGAAACAACAGTAATGAGGATGATGATGATAATGTTACAGATTTGTAGTAAGTTAACCACGCAGGGCTCCCAAATGGTCCTCTTTTCCCTCCAAAGTCCGTTTTTCATAGTGAGGTCCGTTTTTGTCCTCTTTTTAATGTTTTGGTCCTTTTAGTCCTCTTTTGAATGACTTAAAAATAAGTTTTTAAAAATGCTTAACTCCAATAACGATCACTGTTCAAACGCTCCATGAAAAACTTTAGATTTTCAATCTTTTTCCATCCAAAATATAAATGTCAATATTCATTTTAAACATGCTTTATCAGATTCTATAACATATAAAAAAAACAGAATTATTCAATATTTCTCACTCATGTAATTTTTTTTGTCCCCCCCCCCCTTTTTCATCTCTAACCATTGCCGATCAAACATTCTGTGGGAAGCCTTTTATTTTTGAATATTTATCCATCCACAATATTAATTTTAAACTTACTTTATGATATTTTAGAACCTATAAAGAAGTAGAATTGTGTTTAATATTTCTCTCATGAACTACTTTTTACCCCTCCCCCCTTCTTTCCCACTTTCCACCACCAGCCAATGATTAAATGTTGATTGCTAGCTTACGTTTTTTTTTTTTTTTTTAACTCATAATTTATCGTGTTGATGTGCATTATTCTTTTAGTTTAATTTGTCACTTTTAAAATATTTTGTATAGTTTTTCCTGTGAGCATTATTTTTCATTTGAAATAAATTTTATGAACGTACATTTGTATAGTTTTCCCCGCGAGCATTACTTTTCTTTTAAAATTAATTTTATGTACACGCGTGTTTCCTCTTTTTTAAATTTTCTGCACTCTCATGCCTGAATCTTGAAAGACCTACCTGGCCATATATTCTACTATATTATTTATTCTACATACTACTACTATTAAGAGGTGAAGGGAACTCTGAAAAGTTAATTTTGATGATGATGATGAGTGTAAAATAATTTTTCTCCACCCACAATGTAAATGCTACTTTTAAATTTAGTTTATTATAACCCCAGAACCTATAAGAAAAGATTTTTTTCAGGGACTACAAATATTTTTAATTATTTCCAAATAATCTCACAGCCTTCCATCTTATTTATTTATATCATTTAGTAAAAGTGTTATTTCATAATCTGTGTAACTTCCAAATAATCTTGTATATATATATTTTTTTCTTTTTGGAATTTCATTATATCATTTAGAAAATCAAATGTGTTATTTCATAATCTGTGTAATTTCCAAATAATCTCACAATCTGCTGCGTAATTTTCGTTTTTTGTTTTTTCTCCCAGTGTATCATTGTAGAATTATAAGAATAAATCTTTAATAATTAAATAAGTTTGGAAAACTTACTCAGGAATTAAACTGCCTTACTTTTTCTTCAAATAACTACTACTACTACTATGTTTTTTTTTTTTTTTTTTTTTTTTCCCCATAAATTTAAGAAGTTTCCAATGCAGCAGTATAGATGCCTTTATAAATGGTAAATAAAAATTATTGGATTTTTTTTCCTCGTTGGTATTAGCTATTGTTATGTTATATTTAATATGTTTTATGATTAAATGATTGTTTAACGAGGTGTTTAAAACGATGATAGTGTAAAATGTTTACATTTGTTATAATTTTTGGATAAAAGAAATCCCTCTGAAGTCCTCTTTTTTTATTATAAATGGTCCTCCTAAGTCCTCTTTTCAACTGTAAATGGTCCTCTTTTACCCTTTTCGGTAGCTAAAATATGTTGGGAGCCCTGACCACGGAGTACGTTTAAAGTTTAGAAATCTATCTATATATATGGGTACATCCACTTACTAACTCAACACGACCCTGGAGATTCTATAGGAGATGGATTCACAAATATTGGTGCACAGGCTGGTTTTGGGATCCTGACACCCCCTCTCCCACTAGGGTGAAGCTTAAAAGCCATGATTTGATTTTTTATTATTGCTATTTTTATAAGTCTCACTCTTTTAATTTGATCCTTTTGATACAAAAACACTATATAAAAAGTTTAAGGGCCCTCTTCACTCACCGCCGCCGGAAGCCGAAACTAATGCTATTCTATGGGAAATTTTTCTTTACAAATAACTTATAAACGAATACATATTTTTAAATTCTGTTTTCACATTCTGAAAGTTCCCGGCTGTAAAATTGACGCACCTTTTCTAAAAAATTATTTTTATATTTTTTTATATTTTATTTTGAAGCTGCAAAATACGAATTTTCAATATGTGAAATTTTTTCATTTTGCAATTTCGAAATAAAATATTAAAAATTAAAAAAATACATTTTTAAAAAAGATGCGTCAATTTAACAGTTGGGAATTTTCAGAATGTGAAAACAGAATTTAAAAATATGTATTAGTTAATAAGTTATTTGTAAAGAAAAATTTCCCATAGAATAGCATTAGTTTCGGTTTCCGGCGGCGGTGAGTGAAGAGGGCCGTTAAGCAATAAATTTTAACCCGATCAAGTTATCGTGGGTCGTTGGAGACCCGAGCCATTTTTCTTTTGTCTCAAACCTAAGAGTCCATATATAGAAGAAATACCAATCCATCGTGTCCATGATTTTTTCCGTACAAATACCATTTTTAAATTTTATTATGCAATCTGAATTTTTCAAATATCTCAATTTGTTCAAAAGTTATGAATAGAAGATCCATGATAAACTGAAAAGGTGCCTAAAAAAGCGATAACCTGATCGGGTTAATATTTAATGGTAGCTCAATTGACTCAAAATTTATAAAATTAGAAAAAAAATAAGAATATTAGCTATACTGTAACAAATATGTACTTACAATGTATTTATTGCTTTAAGTTTAACAATTTATTTACTTTACTGTACAAATTATTAGCTTTTTATTTTACATTAAAATTTTATTGCCTTTGCAAAGGCTGAGACAGTTTTATTCCTGCTATCTGGGTACATTTTGCGTTGATCTTCAACAACTTGTAGCAGGAATTGTAGTTGTATTTCATCATAAGCATTTCATCAAACCACTGTATTCTTGAATAGGTGCAACTGCACGTTCGGCATGGTCATTTACTACTTGTTGGGATTTTATTATCCCTTTAGTCTGTTTATAGTCCTCTCTTGACTCCCACAAGTCAGGATCAACTTCAGGATATCCAACTGAAAGTTCGAACAACTGAAACAATATCATTGACTTGGTTGTCACAAAATCTTCCAAGTTTTTATTCTTGAATGAATGAAGAATAATACTGATTTGCTTACAGTAATTTTTAGCTTGATTTCCTGCATTAGAATCATTCTGCAAAGCATTAACCATGCTTCTTTTGGTTAATAAACTAACACGTCTATCAAATAAAGATAAGCCAATAAGTCCTCCTGACAAATTCCACAAGTGATTAGCAAATTTATGTGATGATGACTTCGAAATTACTGAATGTATTGATGAGTATTCCAGTAGTGATTTGAGCAACAAGTCATTATAAGGGGTACATGCAGCTTGAAGTGCCGAGATCCAAGCTTTCAAGTGTACACGGACTATGAAAACACATCACGTTTACCTTCTTCCTCTTCTGAAGTCAGTTTAAATTGAGCCTTGAACATCCAGATCTTGAGACAATATATCACTTTGGACATCTAGCGGGCATGGTGAATTGCACCTGGTGACATAAATTTGAATCCCCTTCCTGGGACAGCACCAAGAAAGATAATTACAAATTCTAAAAATTCTTTATAATCCCCTATTACCTTTATTTCTCTTTGTTCTT
This sequence comes from Salticus scenicus, assembly GCA_963930645.1. Classification (NCBI taxonomy): domain Eukaryota; kingdom Metazoa; phylum Arthropoda; class Arachnida; order Araneae; family Salticidae; genus Salticus; species Salticus scenicus. The sequence continues at coordinate 178,874,358 of OZ005651.1, forward strand.
TTAGGTACTTCTTTGCATGTATCTTGCTTTATATCTTATACTAAATTTGCGACATCAACAAATGAAATTCGTGGTTCGTACTTTTCTCTATCAATGAAGATCCAATATTCTTGAAAGCGTTTAAATAGTGCAACTTCAGGAGAAGATTTGACTGCGATACATATTCAAATACAGTACTAATTATCAGTTCCATAATGTGATGCCTGACAACAAGTGATAAGAGTTCTTTTTTTTAACTTTTGCTCTATAAGGACACTTGCACCAGAATTATAACCAGTATTTGAGCTGGTAGTGTCAAAACACATTGCCCTAATATTATCTGCAATTCCCCAGTCTTGAATGGCTTCAAAGACAGCTGCTGCCTGTGCCATTCTTGTTGCAGATGGAATCTTGGCAACAGTCAGTAGTTGAAACGCCTTTCCCAGAAACTAATACTGGTAACCTATGAATTTTTTCTTTTCCAGTTGGACCATAGATTAATTTTCCATCCCAAAGAATGACAAAAGTAATGTTGCTTTGAAACTTGATCTTTTTTTCCCATATTATTTAGTTCTCTGAAACATTCTTTGTCGACGAATTGAGTCTTTGTTTATAGTATATTCCTCAATGCTCAGTCCTAAACTGGCAGTTTCTGATAATACAAAAACAGCCTTTTGGTCTGACACTTTTTAGTACGATCTAGTGCTGCTGCAAGATCTGGAGTAATTATGGTTTTACGTCCTCGTTTTCTTTTCCGTACTTCTCCAACATGAACTGCATTGTTTTCAGTTTTTTCCAACTTTTCTAAATCGCTTTCTGCTGAGATGTTTTCAGACTTATTATCAGCAGATGACATACTTTGAAGGGTGCAATTTAATTTACTTTTCTATGACATAGCATATGTATCAGAGTATGCGTTCATTTATCATTGCATACATTATAAACTTCATCGTTGAGCTACCTCTAAATACTGTTCAATTGTGCTATTATATCACCTGAATTTTTTTTTTGGTGAAAATGTTGCACATTAAAAGACTAGAACTGAGCTAAAAAAAAAAAAAAAAAGAGGTGATTTTGGAATTTTCAGTTTCAAGGAGGGGAAAGGGAAAAATCGGTTTCGGGGGAAAATTTGCAAAATCGGGATTTTTGAGTGGAACTCTACCAAAAATGGTACAAAGAGATTTGAAGTGTATGTCGTCTTCAGGATATTTCCAATTTTTTTGCAATTTTCGCTTTATCAAGGGCAATTATTACAGCAGAATAATAAATTGTTACTGAGACAGTGATATATGAAATCATATAAAATCACTATCATTGCCCAGCAACTCAATGATTTCAATAATGAAGACAATATTTTCTTGCTAGGATAGAAGCTGCTAGATTTTCAAATTTCTCAATGCACTTAGTATAAAAATGTTTTCTGTTATGTGCAGAAATATTATTTAATATTTTTTCTTTAATGTGAAGTAGAATAGTACTGACGGTAACGCATACTGTAGTTAGCTAACCATCACACCAAAGTGTCATTTATGAAAAGGTGATGTAAAGTAGTGTTTAAAAATACATAGTGCCAGCTTAGAGTCAAATTCTGAATTTTCCCCTGGTATACGGAAAAAAAAAGTCCTATTAAATATCAAATGTTTATAAGCAATCATCTAACTAACTATTCCTTCGATTTCTTGTAATAACGTGGTTAAGAAATGTTATAAACAGGATTCACACCAGCATGGCTACAGAGCAGCATTAATTAGGAATACTACCAAAAATTACACCTTGAACGACAAAATTGTCACCTGAAGTATTTTTATAAATATTTCTTATTTAAAAAAAATATATAGAAATATATTCGGATATTTTAAAAATATCAGAACAAAGTCTTAAAAAAAAAAAACCCCAAAAAAGTAGAAATCGATGTGATAAACAAAATTCCAACGCCAATTTTTATTGTTTATTTGTTAAATATTGTTAACAACTGAGTAGCCGACTTCAAGTTTCTCTACCAATGTTTCATTTGTAGCTGCTGCAGTGAGTTGTTGCTTGCATTCTGCACTGTTGTCTACCTAGTGCTTCATCAGAGGTCGACTGATTATTTTTATTCGAAACAATTGTTGCGTGTTTTGTAATTAATTGCTTTTTCTTCCTTCTTCCCGTTTCTTAACAGCAGTTTGTCGGTGCATACTTGTCTTTCATAATTTACGTCTTTAACCCATTACCTGCCATTGTCCTTTTTTGGGACGTTACATTTTTAATTGATTTTACAATATTTTAGACAATGTATTTCGCAGTTCTCCCAAAATGGTAATTTTTTTTAAGTAATATATTTAATTGTTTAAAACTGTTTTGACCCAGTAATATCCTTTACTGAAATTTTAAAATTTTTAACACGTTGAGCGGCCACGCGAATTCTTAAGGAAATCCCCGTCAGGCCACGCGCGCTGCTTAGAAGTGCGTTATGTTTACCGTGTTTCAATAAAATCCATTAAAATTTCTTAATGATATAATCCTGATATAAACAAAAATTAAGTAAATTTTAAATACATTTTCAGTAATTACTTAAAATAATGTAATTTTTTTAGTTTTATATCATATTTGACACTGTCAGCCACCGGTGTTTGATGCCGCCTAAACGGAAATTCAGTGTCAGCCACCGATGAGTGACATGGCACTCAACGTGTTAATCATTTAAAAAAAAAAAAAGATTTAAAAGTTTTGACAAACAATGTGTTAAATGATTTTCTAAAATTAAACTTTTCCACTTTTGCGGGAATTGTATTAATTAAACTGAAATACACACACACACATAGACAGTTTGTGTTTAATATATCTTAAAATGCTTGTGCTGTTTTCAGATAAAAGCACAGATAGTAGCAGTAAAAATATGTATAAAAAATGTGCACTTATGTGTGCGTATATATATGGGTATCATTATATTGTTTTGGACCACTAAATAATTTCCATGGCAGGCATAAACCCTACTTTATAGACCTCTCATTATTAAGTGTACAAATTAACTGTTGGATTTGGAAGGTTTAAAAATGCAATCATTAGCAACATAGGATAATACTTTCAGACATTATCAGAACTCTGTAACCTGTTTATTTAATAAATATGTCGTGTATGTATTGTTTGTGCATGTATATATTATGTGTATTATAAAATGTATATATTGTGTGAGAAATTTGATTTACTGTTATAAAAGTATATAAAAATTGATATAAGTATGAAAAATGAATGATATCTGATAAATGCAAATTGACGGAACGTCCATCTGCATTTAATACAAGTACGTAATAGGATGTGGGGTAGATGAGTACGTATAGGGGAGAGTGGGATACAATGAACCAATTTTGGAAAATTTAGGTGTTTACTCACAAACTAATAATTTCTCGCCTTTGAAAATATGTGTGCATATTACATATATATTGGGTCTTATGTGGTACTCAATCAAAAGCAATAATTATGTTTACTTTTTTTAATATAAATTTTGTAATAACAACTGCGCGGGGTACAATGGTCCATGACATGGGGTACTATGGACCACAGGTCAAATTTAAAAAGCATACTAATGTAGTATGTTTTTTAATAGTATAAAATGTAGAATATATTATATTTGTTTCTTTATGTCTTCGATTCATACAAATAATATAAATTAATGAACATTAAAATTAGAAAATGATACGCTAAACAATTTTTGTTGTCACTGAAAATCTGCTGTTTTCTTGTGAAGTTGTAGGGTCTGGAAAACCCATCATTACAATAGCTTGAAAATTTACAAGAGATATAGCAACACTCGTAGGAGAAAATGTAGAGATCTTAATTAAGTTTTCGTTGCATGAATCTCACAAAAACAAATTCTTTATCTTTTATTTCTGTGATTAAACCAACAAAATGTAAAACCGTCTTTTACGTCAAATTTATTTGTATTATTATTTTTTAATTGCATTATTTAATTTAGTTTATTATAGCTGTATGATATTTGTATATATAGGAATACAAAAGTCACTGAATGGTTATTAAAAATAAGTAAGAAGAAAACTCAAAATAAATTGCTTTCTTATTCATCTTTGAAGACATAATAGATCTAATTAAGGTTAACTCTGAAATTTTTATATATAATTTATAGCTAACAGTTCAAAAATGCAGATTTCGTAAATCAGTTTATTATGACAAAGAACTGAAGTAAATGGACCATGATCCATTGTACCCGTTTCTTAGTGGTCCATTGTACCCCGTCTGGACCTCAGAGAGCAAATGATTAAAAAAAAAAAAAAAAAAAAAAAAAAAAAAAAATCCTCTTAAAAAAATATTTTAATGAGATATATTAATAGATGACCTTAGCTTTTTATTGTGCTAAATAGCCTGTTCCAGATCATTATTCCTGAAAAACGAAAAGAAAAAATGTTTAACTAAAAATATTTACTTTTGGCTACCGTAAACTAAACTTCACGAATAAAAATGGCTAAATTGTCAGGTAGGCATGAAGTTGCTGGCCTAGTTTCATCATTGCAGTGCTGCGATCTATGTACCAAAATACAAACCATAAAAATAAATAAATTAATAAATTAATTATAGGGAGCGGTCCGTTCTACCCCGTGGTCCATTGTACCCCACTCTCCCCTACTTAAGATGAGTGTGTTGTAAATGAGTGCAAAATCTGATATAAGTGCGTTAAATGTAAATGAATATTTGTAATCTGCATGATACTGCTGTATGTGCTATATGAATACATCCTAGTTACAGAAATATAGAATATTAGTGTTAAAACCCTCTACTGTTTATATCTTGAACTACAAAGATTCAAAGCCATCGGTACTGTCAGGGGCCGATTTACTCACTTGGAGGTCCAGGGCACTCATTTTCAATGGACCCCTTTTCCTTGTACTTTAATATTACAACAAACAAAACAAACTGCATATTTTTGAACCTCGGATTTTGAACCCGTGCCTCGGATTTAGTTAGCCTTAGCAAGAGTTTGGAATGCAGTATCGGTAGTGTGCAGTTGTATTTGCGTTTAGCGAAAATATTGCAATTTTTTCGATGTGCTGATAGTTTCCTTGTAAAAGATCATACCGCCGATTTATAAAACAGTGTAGTAATACAATTAGTAGTATATATACAGTAATGCAGTGCAACATAAATTTTAATAATCCATTGACGAAAAAACAAAAAACAACGATCATTGTTGCAAAATTTGGAAATTTTTTATTTTAACTATTTTTTTAAATGTAGTATAATGGAATTTCTTGGAGGTCCCCTCAGTGTAAGGACCCAAAGCACATGCTCCCGAATGCCCTGCCTTAAATCAAGCACTGGGTACTATTATAATATAGAGTGCGATCAATTTAATTGAAAAAGCGCGAGCATTTTTAATAGTATGTAAGCTTTTTATGTTTGTCCACTACTTGTACAACAAACTATCATCTTTTCCAGTTGTGGACAACACTGTCCATTACTGATCATTTTATTGTGAGATCTTATATTTTGTTTGGGTTAACTTTGAAGACAGAACCAGTAGTGGATATAGAGTCGTATTCTTTCAAATTCGTAATAAAAAACCGAATGTGAATTCAGTTTACTCTAGATCGCATAGAAATATCTTGATACATTCACATGACATTTTTTTTTCTTTTTTCAAAATTTAAAAAAAAAAAAAAAAAAAAAAAAGATACGCAGAATTCTAGCAAATAACTGAGTGCAATACTGGTTAGCCTGGCTCTTAAAAGGCACACAAGGGGGTGATTAAAATGTTATTTAGAAATGAAGGATCAATTTAAATAAATTAAGAAGCACTGCAGTTAGATTGTGTCATTTTAAACGGCTATTTATTCTTTTTTTTTTTTTTTTTTTTTTTTTTTTTTAAGCGAATTGTTCTCAATTTATGGTACAAATTTATATATATTTCTCTAATCTCTTAATGCATGAAGTGTAACTGTGAAAATATCTTTAGTTAATTAAATATTATTTCAATCAGTTCGAATTTTATTTTGCTTTTTTCTGCAAAAGTTAAAAGGTATCCGCTACTGAGTTTTTACGCGTTCACTACTGTCGCATTTTAAACTCCATGGATTTTTTTTTTTTTTTTTTCGTTTGAGTATAAAAATGATTGAATTAGCAATTGGCATATTTCGTTGTGCAGTCATTTACTTCCACGAAATTTATTTCCACGATGACACTCTAAAAAATTACGCTACTTTTTACAACAGAATGTGCTGGCAAAAATGGGTGCCAGTACATTTTGCTGTCAAAGTAATTTGCAGCATAAACATCTGTAAAAAGAGCCTTTTTTACAGATGTTTCTGCTGTGAATTTTTCTATTTTACCACATAATGTATGGCAAAATGGGTGCCAGCACATTCTGCTGTAAAATGTAACGTAATATTTTACAGTGTACTCATTACCTAACGTATTTTTTAAATTCCGTTTTCATATTCAGAAAATTCGCAATCGCTAAATTAGTACTCGTTTTCGAAAGATCGATTTTTCACATTTTTTAATATTTTATTTTCCAGCAAAAGAGGGGGAAAAATGCACCCGTGTTTTTAACTCAAAAATAAAATATTAAAAAGTTAAAATTTAAAAAGTGAGAACTAATTTATAACGGTTGTGAATTTCCTGAATGGGAAAACGGAATTTTAAAATGTACTGAGAGTGATTGTGGTAGCAAATTTTCTCAATAACATAGGCCTTGACTGTCGGCAAGATTAGATGTTGTCCGTTCTTAATGTCTAACACCAGCACCAACCTATTGATAAATTGATTGCACCAGCTTCAAATTGGTTTAAAAAAAAAAAATATATATATATATATATCCTGGACAGAAAAGTGTTTGGCAAACAGATCTCGACATCTATCACTGTGATGAATGAATTTAACATCTGGTAAAAAAATTCGAATGCGGAATTTAAAAAGAAGACAGTGCGATATGGTTGTACATAATATCGAAATCTTACCATTCTACAGAAATGCAGTGATTTCAGAAATGCTGCAGAAGACATAAATGGTCTGCATCAAATAATGCAATGCAATTTAACAAAAGTGGTTTTATAAATGTGACTAAGTGTATTTAATCTGATGTGCTATTAAATACTAATTTATTTACTGGATATAGTTCTGAATGAGAAACATCGCATGTGCATTTTTTTTTTTTTTTTTTCTTTTTTTTGCAAAATTTGGATCCAAATACCCTTCTAATCAAAGGCAATTAATAATTGCATGTCAAATAATTTTCAACTGATCAAACAAATGAATAAATAAACAAATAAAAATCTGTGATCTGTTTTAGTTTTAATATTCATACCTTAGTAAAAAATAAAATTAAATCGGATGCCATTTCCAAGAGATGAAGCGGTTGTAGCTATTTTCTTTTATTCATTTAATTGGTGAATCTAATCTCAACAAATTTTAGTATGATTTTTATATGCGCATGAGTGTTATAATCCCTTGTAAAATGTTGTAAACCCCTTAAAAAAAAAAAAAAAAAAAAAACCTTGTTAATATGTAATTTAATGTAAACTCGTTAATATGTAAAACGTCTTACAACTAGTAGATGCCTCTCCTCAACCCCTATGAAAGAAGACAGTCGGGGCGATTTCTGTCTAAATTGAAATTTTAATCTCTTAGAACGTAAATCAGAAAGTTTGATACTTCTCAATGTACATTCGCAGCAATACTTTGAAATTACGAACAAAAGTAGTTAAATAAATACTAAAAAGGTTTTAGTTTTATACGTTTAAAAATTAAGAAATTATATAAATCGTACTATAGTGAAATGTTATGTTTCAACTGTTAGTGTTGATTTAAAACATAGTTGCAGTTTTAAAATTTTTCTACAAAGCGTAATGCATAAAGTTTAATTAAATTACAAACATAAAATGTAGACTGCTAGTGTTCCTATTAAAATTAACCCCTTCGGTCCTGAATTATGAATTGGGCAGATAAAAAAAAAATAAAAAAAAATCTATAAATGGTTAGATATTCTACAATATGTGTAAGTATCTTAATTACAAAATACTGTAACATTCTGCTAATTACCAAATTAATTAAAAAATGTTTTCATAATAGGGCACTAAGTTATAATTAACCAAAGAAAAAAAAAATGTATAATTTATAATAATTTTGTATGAAACATTTTGAAATAAATTTTTTGCGCGTGAAAACATAAAAATACTGCACATTTCTCACAAAATGAAGTCGTTTTAATTGAAAAGATGTATTTATGGAGTGTTAATCAAAATAATGTATTTACCTTTTGGGTGGAACTGACTATAGACGCTTCCCTTATAGTCCAGGCAACGAAGGCCAAAATTTGACGAATAGAGGAAAAAAATCGTGTAGTTTTGAAATTTTACATACTCATAGCCGAGAGGGTCCTGAACAACATACTAAAAGTCCCCGCCCGTGGGGGGGGGGGGTGCGGGGGGCAGGGGGGGGCATTTAAGGGGGGGTAATTTTCAGTTTTTATTAAATATCTTGAAAACTATCGCATTTAGGGAAAAAATGTCAATTACAAAATTAATCTACGGACAATTTCCTACAAAAATGTATATTACATTTTGTTTGTACGATCATTAGTTTAGAAGATATAGGGAGATGAAATAACACATTTTCTTGAAAAATTCTTTTTTGCAATAGTAAAATCAACTAAAGTATGCAATTAAAAGGGTTCTGTCAAATATTTTCTAATGTAAAAAACAAATATATACATAGGGAATATGCAAGGATAATACAGCATGTTTTGTACGTTTTAAATAATTTTAAGGCTAGTAGGCGTAAGTGGTGGTTTGAGTAAAAATCCAGATAACGAAGACCCAAAATCGATCAACATTAAAAAATATCGTGTAGCTTTGAAATTGAGCACAGTTATAAGGTTAAGTTTACTGAACAACATACTAAAAGTCCCCAACTCTATTCTGTGTTTTTTATTTAATTTTTTATGTTATTTGCAATAGTAATAAAAACTATATTTCGTAATTAAAAAGGTTCAGGTTAAATATTTTTTACTCATACAAATAAATATTTGTATATAAATATTTGTATGTGTGTGTGCGCGCAATGCACCAAGTTTAAAGAGTGGAAGATAAATGTAAATTTTTTATACTTTAAAATAAATAGAGAGTAATCTAAATATTTATACTAAAATATTGTTAATTTTTTTAATGCATGCTTGCTATAAGTAATTTTAAAGTATTTTAATGTATCATAACATTCACATTCTATGTATTTTATATCTACTATCACTTACAGAGGATTTAAAGAAAATGCAACTTTTAGTATGTTGTTCAAGACACTTAACTTTATAACTGTGCTCAGTATCAAAGCTATAAGATTTTTTTAAATGTTGATAGGTTTTGGGTCTTCGTTATCTGGATTTTTACCTAAACACCACTTGCGCCTACTAACCTTAAAATTATTTAAAACGTACAAAACATGCTGTATTATCCTTACATATTCCCTATGCATATATTTGTTTTGTACATTAGAAAATATTTTATCAGAACCCTTTTAATTCCACAATTTAGTTGATTTTACTATTGCAAAAAAAAAAAAAAAAAAAAAAAAGAATTTTTCAAGAAAATGTGTTATTTTGTTCCCCTATATCTTCTAAACTATTGATCATACAAACAAAATAGAATATACAATTTTTTTAGGAAATTTCACGTAGATTAATTTTGCAATTGAGATTTTTTTCCCCTAAATGCGATAGTTTTCAAGATACTTAATAAAAACTGAAATGTGCCCCCTTTAAATGCCCCCCCCCATGGTTAGGGACTTTTAGTATGTTATTCAGGGCACTTAACTTTATAACTGTGCTCAATTTCTAAGCTACACGATTTTTTTTTTTTTTTTTTTTTTTAATGTTGATCGGTTTTGGGCCTTCGTTATCTAGATTTTTACTCAAACCGCCACTTGCGCCTGCTAGCCTTAAAATTATTTAAAACTTACAAAACATTCTGTATTATCCTTGCATATTCCCTATGTATATATTTGTTTTTTACATTAGAAAATATTTGACAAGAACCCTTTTAATTGCACACTTTAGTTGATTTTACTATTGCCAAAAAGAATTCTTCAAGAAAATGTGTTATTTCATCTCCCTATATCTTCTAAACTAATGATCGTACAAACAAAATGTACTATACATTTTTGTAGGAAATTTTACGTAGATTAATTTTGTAATTGACATTTTTTCTCTAAATGCGATAGTTTTCAAGATATTTAATAAAAACTGAAAATTTCCCCCCTTAAATGCTCCCCCCCCCCTGCCGCCCGCTCACCCCCCACGGGCGGGGACTTTTAGTATGTTGTTCAGGACCCCCCTCGGCTATGAGTATGCAAAATTTCAAAACTACACGATTTTTTTTTCTATTTTTCCTATTTTGACTAGACTTATCCAGATTTTTACTCAAACCGCCACTTGCGCCTACTAGCCTTAAAATTATTTAAAACTTACAAAACATGCTGTATTATCCTTGCATATTACCTATGTATATTTTAAGGCTTTTTGAAGCTATGTATATTTTAATAGTTTTTTACATTAGAAAATATTTGACAAGAACCCTTTTAATTGCACACTTTAGTTGATTTTACTATTGCAAAAAAGAATTTTTCAAGAAAATGTGTTATTTCATCTCCCTATATCTTCTAAACTAATGATCGTACAAACAAAATGTACTATACATTTTTGTAGGAAATTGTACGTAGATGAATTTTGTAATTGACATTTTTTCTCTAAATGCGATAGTTTTTAAGATATTTAATAAAAACTGAAAATTGCCCCCCTTAAATGCCCCCCTGCCCCCCGCTCACCCCCCACGGGCGGGGACTTTTAGTATGTTGTTCAGGGCCCCCCTCGGCTATGAGTATGCAAATTTTCAAAACTACACGATTTTTTTCTTCTATTTTTCCTATTTTGACTGGACTATTATCTTCTCTGCTGGGGACGCCCTACAATCTACTGAACAAAAATGGTAGCATACTGCTATTCCTGTATGTATTAATAGTAGGACACTAAATTTTGATGTTAAAATTCTTGAAAATAAGGAATTTCGAGTAATGTAAAGATGTGTTCAATGCTTGGATGGTAGGGCTGAAGGGGTTAATAATGAAACGCGTTTGAAAAAGACATTTTAAATAAAAAAGAAAGAAATATTTCTATGATACGGTATGCAATAAAAAATCTAAATGTTGTTGCTTTATATATATATATTTCATGAGAATAAACAAATATATGTATTTAAAATAAAATCATATAATTGAATTCTACTTTCTAACATTCATCCTACCAGTATAGATAAAAATACATACGACGAAATAACGCGTAGCAATATGGATTTAGTAACATAAATATATTTTTTGCTAGTAATATTAATTTAACTGTTTGCTTTAAATGATTTGTTCAAATAAAATAGATTCTAAATAAAAGTTTTATAAAATTGTTTCTGTAAACAAATGCGTAGACAGGAATCGAGGTTTGTTAAAGCAGGGGTCGATCCAGGCAAAATTTGGGTCCCTTTTGCGGCCCCTTCACAAAATTCCCCATAGTAAAAAGGGACCCTTCACAAAATTCAAATTCATAAAAAGGGACCCTTCACAAAATTTAAATTCATAAAAAGGGACCCTTCACAAAATTCAAATCCATGAAAAGGGACCCTTCACAAAATTCAAATTCATAAAATGAGTCCCTTCACAAGATTTTTTTTTAATAAAAATGATCCTTTTATTAAATGTTTTCATGTTTTCAGTATTATTTTTAATTAATGCCTTAATTTGGCTCAACGAAACTATTAACCTGATATTAAACATTACATAAAATGATTGTAAAGACGAAAAATTTTGCACAGTATTTTACTTTTTCACAAAAATATTTTATATTTCACAAAAATAAATAAAAATTTCACAAAAATATTTTGTTTTTCACAAAAAGGGACCCAAAAATTAAAACCTGGATCGACCCCTGGTTAAAGTGTTTATCTTAAATGAAGATTAATTTCTTTTATTATCTCGCATCAAGAGTTTAGAGATCTAGAGTTTAGTTTTTTGTGAATAGTCATTTTTATGACGAAATTTATAAAATTATTACCTAGACGGTTTTCAGTTTTTCATTTTAATATGAAACTGGATTATTTCAAAATATAAGTCACTTTACTTGAGATATAGATGTTATCTTCATTCTATATAAACATTGTTGTGTTTTATCTTTCATTATGATACAGATAGAGTAGATCGGAAGCGGCTTTATTTGATACAATGCATCCCAAGAATTTAGAATTTTTTAACAGAGAGGTCAAAATATTTTATCAGGCGAGTTCCCCCCCCCCTTCCCCCAAACCTTTTGCCATGGCGCCTAGTCAAATAATTAAGATGTCGCCACTAGCGCTAAATCTGCGATAAAATTGGCTGTTACTTGCAATTGAAGTTTGTTTTTATAATTTAATTTTGTGTATCAATTGACAATTTTTTTTTTTTTTTTTTTTTAATATGTGTTATTTTTCCTTATTGATGAGAAAGGGTACACGAAGCTCAGTCTGTATGATAAACAGATTTAATAAAAACTTTCATTAAGTCCTAATAAAAATTTTACATCAAGTCCTAATAAAAATTTTAATCAAGGCTGAATTTTCGTAGCTCCGATAATATTATAAAATTATGTTTTTTCATATAGAAGCCTTTTAAAACACATTAGTTTGTTTTGCATATACTTCAATATATTAATGAAACGAAAAAAAAAAAAAAAAAAAAAAACTTATAGAATAGTTAAATCACACCAATAAATTTTTTACTAAATTACACTAATAAATTTTAACAAGATAACACTAATAAATTAATAAATAATTTAATTATACTAATTAAACTAAATAACATTTTGCATATTTAACACTTTTTTCGACTTGTAAAGTAGGAGGAAGATCTCTCTAAGATCGAGAGAATATGTGAGTTCCATATTTAGAGGTGAGAACATTTCTTTTTTATATTAATTATGGCTAGATAATTATTTTAAAATACTACCAAGGAAATTTAATTTCGTATTTAACTGTTATTTAAACATTTTCTAATCTCTGAATATTTTATCTGAAATAATAATTCAAAGTTCTCGTGATCATGCATGTATAGCTTTTCACATTTTATTCCTCCCCCCCACCCCTCTCATTTAGAAATATTTCTAAGTCTTCTTTCCTAATTGCCTTTCTCAATCTTAAGCCGAATCTCGAGATTTTACATCCGTCCTTGGATCCGACTAAATGTATTTAATTGTCGTGCATGACGTTGTACCTGCAGTCTTTTTGAGTGTCTGATGGCAGCGAGGCTCCTCTCTCTTTTATCGGATTATGAAAAGTGTTCATCCCTGTGCAAAAGTATGGATTTTCTTCGTCTTTTAATCTGTCGATTTTGAAACTTAGATGAACAATCCTTTCGAAGACATCTTCCCTCCTCCCTAGTATCGTCAGGTCGAATCTTTGGTTTTATGCCGGTGCGCGGGATTAGTCTCGCCTTCGCAAAATGTCCAATCCTTTCAAAAATTTTCTGTGAAATCTGATCTTAATGCCGCCGCGTGCTATTGTGATCATAGCATATCTGAGAAAAGATTAGCCCGACTTTGAAAGCTCGTGACCGAGATCTTATCTACCATGATCAAGCAATCTTCGCCCTAATCCTCTTTCCACTGATCGCATAATTTTGGAGAAGGATTACCTGAGCTGCCATCTGAATGCTTTTTTTCTGTTTCTTTTTTTCAAATGCATTTAAAGTAAGGATTTCCAGCTTCCTTTGTTTCGTAACCATACCGATTCGCCAGGTGAACGAACGTGTACAGTGTTCTGCGATATTAATGTCATTTTTTTACTTTATGATTGGGGATTCTAACTCTGGAAAGAAAGATGCAAAAATGGATTCGATTACGTACAAATCAGATAATTACCACAGAAGATGAAGAAACGATTCCATTTTTTAATAGCTTATATCATCGATTTCAAATTTTGCTTTAGGGTATTTGAACGATTTTCTTTTTTCGTTTTTCTCATGTATATGTGTCAGTTTAGTTAAATTATTTTTCCAAGAAACTTTGTTTTAAACTACAATCATGTATGTATTAGTCATGAGTATTTATATAACGATTATGTAATTTTCTTTTACTTTGGTTATGCAGTTAATAATGGCGTTGTTTTCTTTTCATTGTTTGTATTTTTTTTTATATTTTGTCTCTGCTTTGCCGCATCGTAGAGTACACATATTTATTTCATTTATTTATGTAATAGTACCTATCTAAATAAAAAATTGGAGGTAGAAACTTTTTTTTTCTTGGGGAGGGATAGTGGTGGAAATTCTAGAGTTTTTAACTTTCTTTTATCTATACATATAAAAGAGTACTCACTCACTCACTGACTCGAAACTGGGTCAGATTATAGACCATATAGTATAAGCACCCCCTAAGAAGCGATTTTGCGAAATTCGCCCCCCCCCCCAAGGGGGAGTAGGGGGCAAAATGTGATTTCACAAAAACCTTCATATTTCAAAGAAAAAAAAAAAGATATTCATAACAATTTTCCTTTAAAATATAGCTAACACAAATATCTAAAAACCAATTTCTGGAATTTTAGAAAGTCTGTCCCTAAGGGGAGAAAGGGGGCAAAACGTTATTTCACATGCACAAAATGTGGTTTCACTTCACATACTCCTATATATCTTAAAAAAAAAAAAAAAAAAAAAAAAAAAAAACACATGTTAAATTTTGCTCTAATATATAGCTAATACAAATACCTAAAAAGCAATTTGCAATTTCTGGAATTTTAGAAATTCAGCCGCCAAGAGGGGGGGAGAGGGGGCAAAATGATTTGAAATAATCCTTTATATCGCAAACAGAAAATAAGATATATGTGAGATTTTTGCTCTAAAATATAGCTCCTTACAAATACATAAAAACTAATTTCTTTAACTTTAGAAATTCGTCCCAGGTGGGGTGGGAAAGAGGGGCTATGGGGCAAAAAAATAGAAATACAGTTTAGACCGTTCAAAATTGGTATTGATAGGTTTTCCAGGCCTTCAAGTTGAATGAGGATATTTTCGAAAGTGTAAAGTTATTAGGAGGGTGATAAAGGAGGGGGGGGGGGTGGAGGGGAAAAAATTGTTAAACCGTTCAAAATTGGTACATGGAGGTTTTTGATACCTACAAATCGATTGCGAATATTTTTGAATTTCTAATGTTATTAGGAGGGGCGGGCGGTGGGGTAAAAAATAAAAATAGAGTTAGTTCGTTCAAAATTGGTACATACAGGCTTTTGATACTTACAAATCGATTGCGGATATTTTCGAATTTGTAAAGTTATTAGGAGGGGTAGGAAGGGGGGCGGAGGGGCAAAAAAATAAAAATAGAGTTATGTCAAAATTAGTACATGGAGGTTTTTAATACCTACAAATCGATTGCGAATATTTTCAAATGTGTAAAATTATTAGGATAGACGTGAAGGGGTAAAAATATATAAATAAGAGTTAGAGCGCTGAAAATTAGTGTTGTAAGGTTAAGAGGCCCGATGCGGATATTTTCGAAAGTACAGAATTATTACGAGGGCGAGAAGGGGGGCGGGCGAAGGGGTAAAATTAAAGAACTTCAGATAGAATGTTGAAAATTAGTATTATTGGGTTTAAAAGCCCGAGAGAGCGATTGCGAGTATTTTTTAAAGTCTAAAGGGGCGGGAACGGTAGGTGAAGGAATATGTGCGCCTGTATACGCTGCCGAAGACAGTGGGGGCCCGGGACCGATTATTCAACCGATGGGGGGATTTTTTTATTTATTTATTTATTTTGCATTTTACATTTATGTTTTTCCTTTACGATAGTATAGTGATTCATTAAGAGTGTCGAACATAAACCGGTGCGACATTTTTTCCAATCAGAATTTTTTTTCTCTTTTTTTTTTTCTCCCATGATAAAAATTAATGCAATTTTGAGAATTCATTAACTCTTGTGATTCATAAAAAAAAAAAAAAAATGACCAGCGAAGCGGGCGTAGCCTGCTAGTATTTAATAAAAGAAAACATTGTTTTCATAAAGATTATTTTCGACTTCAAGTTTTCGATGGATAAACACGTTTTGAAAGGTCTAGAACACGATTTGACCATTTTTAGAAAATGTCTGTCTGTGTGTGTATGTGCGACAAAAAATTTTTGGCCCTGTATCTCAGGAACTATTACACAGAATTTCATACAAATTGATATGTAGTTGCATCTTGACATAAATTGGTGAAAATTGTCCAGCAGGTGCCATGATGCTTTTTCTAAATTTTTAACGTAGCGATATAGGGCAAAATTTCCTGTAAATGTGCACTATGACAATTACTTTTAACAAATCATTATTAAATTGAAAATAGTAAGAGTCTACTAGGAAAAAAATTTTAACACATAGGAGCAAGGTTTATGCCGCAAATTTTCAATATGGTTATCTTTTTAAAAGAGCTCGTCAATACCTTTAAAACGAATGATTGAACCATTTATCTGTGATAATTTAAAACAAAGATTTCGATTTTATTTTCGTTAAAAAGAAAAAAAAAAATCAAAGTAAAACAGGAAATGGAATTTCTTTGGATATTTAATGTTAATTTTTCTGAGGAGAAAATCGTCAATATACAGTGGGTGATCAAATTATTAGATTTATTTATTTATTTATTGGCCATATTTTCGATTCTTTAACAAAACAATGGATGAAATGGCTTGGAACTTCAGACTTGCAAAAAGAACATTTAAAAACTCACATTTTCCACTATCGTTTTAGTCCAGACTGTAATTAAGTTCCAATCACAAATTATAGCAAAGCGCAAATACTTTGAATCACCCTGTATCATAAAAAGCTACAAATGACTTGTAACTTTAACACATTCTTGCACATACTACGTACAATATTTCTATGCTTTGTTTCGAGATTTGCACAATTGTTTAGGCAGATATAAAAATTTCTTCAGAAGTTATTAATTTTTTTGGCAAGTTTTTGTTTAGAACGTATTTCCATAAAATTTTACAAAACTTGACAGAACATTAGAGAAACATTATTCTGAAACGTGTAAATATTCATTGAGATATGAGCATTTTGTAGTAAATATGTTTTCACTGTGCATGTGCGAAAGATAATTTTTTTTTATTACATAGGCTGAAAGCTGGATATATTGGGCAACTTTTGTCAACAGTTCATTTGAATACAGTAAAAATTCAGCAGATTGTCGGCATAAGAACGAACTAAATTTTAGGTATTTTCCAGAGTTGAAATTTCATAAGGGGTTTTTCATATGCCGCGTACTTGATTTGAAGAATCAATTATTTCATACACATTGCAAAAGTTCTTTTTTGTAAAAAAACCCTTAAGAACTCACAAATTTTAGTAAATAAATAAAACTATTTATTTGTAGCACACATACTAAAAGCAATGTATAACTTTAGCACAACTAATTCAAAACATCTTTATTAAAAATATCCAGTTAGTTGAAAAATTCTGAGCTTTCGACTCATATGTCTTCTTCGGAGTTTTTATAGTCAGGCATGAGAATTTTCTGCGGATCCGCGATTATCCGCTTTTTTGCGATTTTCGTTAATTCTGCGGTTTTTTATTTTGTTAAAATCAAACTCCAATAACGATCAGTGTTCAAACACTCCACGAAAAACTTTAGATTCTCAATCTTTTTCCATCCAAAATATAAATGTCAATATTCATTTTAAACATGCTTTATCAGATTCTATAACATAAAAAAGAACAGACTTATTCAATATTTCTCACTCATGTAAATTTTTTTGTCCTCCCCCCCCCCCTTTTTTTTTTTCATCTCTAACCATTGTCGATCAAACATTCTGCGGGAAGCCTTTTATTTTTGAATATTTATCCATCCACAATATTAATTTTAAACTTATTTTATGATATTCTAGAACTCATAAAGAAGTAGAATTGTGTTTAATATTTCTCTAATGAACTACTTTTACCCCCCCCCCTTCTTTCCCATTTTCCACCACCAGCCAATGATTAAATGTTGATTGCTAGCTAACGTTTTTTTTAAACACATGTTTGTTTGTGTTGATGTGCATCATTCTTTTAGTTTAATTTGTCACTTTTAAAATATTTTGTATAGTTTTTTCCTGTGAGCATTATTTTTCATTTGAAATAAATTTTATGAATGTACAATTGTATAGTTTTCCCCGCGCGCATTATTTTTCTTTTAAAATTAATTTTATGAACACGCGTGTTTCCTCTTTTTTTTTTAATTTTCTGCACTCTCATGCCTATATAGTATTTTAAACATTTTCGTCAAAAATATATAAGATAAAAATGTAATCGAAATGTGAGTCCATAAATATAAAGTGCATTTAAAAAGTAGACCAGTACATTTAAAAAGTAGTAATCAGTTCAATAAAAAGGTAGATTTCATATGTCTTGTATTACTATGTCAATAAGTTCAAATTTATAATTCAACAAATCTTGGTGCTGATAATTATCTTCGAGAATTACCGCTGAGTACTATATATGCACATGTTTTATCATTCTAAAAAAACTGTTCGAGTTATAAGCCTATAAGGGGTTTTCCACAAAAAACTTTTGCTACGACGTTGAAATAATTACATACACTGCGTAAAAAAAGTAGGAGGACAGTCGATTTTTGTAAATTATTTTCTGTATTTTTATCCTGGGTATTAAATTTTTATACAGATTTTGTTTAACAAAGTTTTCTTTAATTTCACGTAAAAATGAAATCTCTACTACTAATGCTAATTAGTGGGTTGTAGAAAAACCAGTATTCGTGATTTCAAGAGTGTAAAAAATGTAGGACACTTTCCAAAATTTGTTATTTGGTAGATTGTGGCCGAGTAAAAAAGTAAATATTGAATTTTCTTTAACTGCTTTTGTTGAGGAAAACGTATTTTGTTAAAAATTGCATTGTTATTTTCTTTTCAGACTGCCTAGAAGAATACCGTTAAATTATTTCCAAAAAAGGCAAATTGTTGCATATAAAATTAACGGTGAAGTTGTTAGACATGTTGTTCGTATACTGCACGTCAGCCTCAATACACTTTCTAACTTTATCAGAAAGCCAGATAGAAATAGGAAAAGAAAGATGACTGGTAGGCCTAAAAAGTTAACGACTTGCGATGAAAGAAAACATGCTCATAAACTTAAAAAGAGCAGCAGTAGTATCGCAAAGACACCAAATCAAGCAGAACTCACTCATGTGTCAAGGCAAACAGTTTACAACTACATAATAAGATCCAAATAATTAATTTTCAAAAAGCGTAAGCATCAACCAAAGTGGAAAAAAAACACAGATTGATTACCGTTTGTGATGGGTTAACTAACAAGTGTCATGGACCTGAGATGGGATTTTTATAATATTTTCGTACGAGAAGAATTTTAACTTAAAAGATTTAGATGTTTGCCAATAATACTGGCACGGTCTGAAGAATGTAGAACTTTTTTATTCAACTCGACAAATGAAGGGGGAGGGTGATGATCTAGTAAGCAATTGGACATGGTAGAAGAACAAGTCTGATCTTTTTCAGTGGTATGCAGAAACATACTGGCTATATTGAAGTGCTGAATTCTGAGCTTCTTCCTTATGGCTCTGAATTACGAGAAGAGTGGATGTTTCAACAAGATGAAGCCCCCATTCACATCACCATAAAGTTAAAAATTGGTTTGCTGCAAATAATGTTCAGGTTTTACCTAAGTAAGCTAAAAGTCCTAATCTTAACACAGTAGAAAACATCTAACCAATGCTTGCTTGTCAAGTATATGCCAGTAGGAAAATGTTTAACATTCTTACTGAGCTTGAGTAGCTTTGCACCTCGGAGGAAGGATATCCTTCCTCCGAGCTTTGAACAGCTCATAGGCTAATTTTTGTCAAACAAGAATCCAATCTTTGTATGATTCACTACCAAGTATATTATTCGAAATCATAAACGCCAATGGAAAGATTATACCTTACTAATATTGTTTGTATTTTATGTTTTGTATTACTGTCCTACTTTTTTTAGAGAGTTAAAAGAAGTAGAAACTGTTTTTGTTGCCATTAATAATTTATTTTTGAAAATCATGGTAATGATACTGATATTTTATTGTTAAATGGTCTGCGAAATGTTACACATAAAAATAATTTCATTAAAAATAAAAGGCACCCTTTATTTCTAAAAATATTTAGTGTCTTTCTACTTTTTTTTACACAGTTTATTCTAATTAAATACGCGGCATGTGAAAAACCTCTTATGAAAATTCAAATCTAGAAAATGTCTAAGATTTAGCTCGTTCTTTTGCTGACAATTTCCTTAATTTTTACTCTATTCAAATAAACTTTTGACATATGTTACCCAATATATCTAGCTTTCAAACAATGTAATAAAATTCTATCTTTCGCGAATGCGCAGTAAAAAAATAAAAAATAAATAAATACTGTAAATGCTCCTATCTCAGCGAATATTACCCGTGTGAATTTTATGTTTCAGAATAATGTTTCTCAAATTAATGTTTTGTCAATTTTCTGCAAGTTTTTTTGAAATTTTATGGAAATCCGTTCTAGTTATAAGCAAAAAACTTGCCAAAAAATTAATAATAAAAAAAAAGTGTATATATATTTATATATATACACTCTATATATATACTATTTATATATATACTATCTAAATAATTGTGGAATTCTTACAAGTATATATATATATATATATATATATATATATAAATAAAAATAAAAATAAAAATGTACATAGTATATTATATATATATGCACGGATAGGGAAGGAAAAAAAGTCACCGCCCTACTAATTTCGCCGTAAATTATCGTAGAAACATACAGCTGGTGCCGGTTGATTCGTAATAACGTATAGTTTATTAATGCTATATATAGATATATTTTGCTACGGGGTCACCTACATTTTAAAATTTGCGTCTAGTTTATTTTTTCGAATGCTAACACCATTTTTTGATTCTGTATTCGAATTTTTAACATCAAATCAATTCGAAAAAAGTCAGTTATATACTTTTTATTAATTCTTAATAGAGATTTAAAAAGAAGTGTTAGGGATTCATCTATACATTTGAAAAATTAGGTTGTCGCACAGAAATGTATTATATTCATTCATATATTAACCGGGAAATAAGTATGACAATTTTAAATATAAAATAATCTAAAATATAAATAAACTGATCTAATTAAGAAATTGTAAGTGAATCTGAACTTAAACTTATTTGAATCACAATTTTAATTCCTAAGTATGTAAAGTTATAGATGACACAAATGATAACATATGACGGCCCCTAATACCAATAAAAAATTAAATATCACTAACTGGAAAAACGATAGAAATGAGCTGTAAATTTGAAAACTCCCGTTTTGATGATGCCTATCTATTCGTGTAAAAATTAATATAGAACAATTCATAACTTTTTCGAATATGCATTTATTAATTTTTATAATTAAAAATAATTTTTTATCAAAATTATGCATAGAATATGTCTGGGTCACTTAATTCTAATGCATAATAATTTTTTGGGTATATATGAACTAATGTATGTCATATTCATTGAATAGTAGTATCATGAGATTTTTGAAAGCTTATAGCTCTATGAAAAATTGAGAGAAATATATAAATCATACCATTTGCCGGGCTGATTTTATCCAGTTAACCCCCCAAAATTATCAAAAAAGGGAGCATATCATTTTGAATTAGACATTATTACTAATCTATCAGCTCAAGCTTCATTATTTATACACTTTTCGGAAAAATTAGTGGGAGGCGGTGTGTGTGTGTGGGGGGGGGGGGGGGGGTAGTTATTATTATTATTTTATTTATTTATTTATTTTTATTTTTTTGCCTTACTGTACATGACATTTTATGGCAAAAATAAATAATACCCCTTTTCAAAGGTTTTTATTAAAATCCTTACTTTTTGTTTCTTTCACCAATTAAAGCTGAAGTTGTACCCCTTTCTAATTGTGTACTTGCATTTAAAAACTGGTAAACATATCGCACCCATGCAAGAAAAGTGACACAACTCAAAAGAGCAGTATTTGAGAAAAATCAAAGATAATCATAAAGCATTTACTAGCATTATAATAAAACTGTCACAACTGCCTTTCAGGTGGATAATTTTTGAGATAAAGATGTGAGGCTTTTCCTGCACATTGGGGAAAATTTATGCACAATTTTTGATGATATGAACTCAAAATTACCATTCTTTGAAATGTGTCATTTTCTTGTTGGAGTGCGATATGATAACGCTCACTTTTGTTTGTTTTTACTGAATTACGGGAATTCCTAGTTTTTTTTTTTTTTTTTTTTGAAAAGATTCGTCAGGGTTTTTGTCCACTTTTTTGTGAAATGTCCGGGACACTGGACTAAACTGGAAAAAAAACCACACTAAACTGGACAAAAGATAATCCATTGAATTGTATATGTTCAATGCAAATTATTCTATTAAAGCAAATAAATTATATTTATAACTTTGCATTAGCAATTTAACAATAGAAATATTTTATTAAAAATTAATAATTTGATTAATAAAAGGCGTGATTTCACTTTAATCATGATTAATTAAAAAAAAAAAAAAAACCTTGAAGAAAATACTAATTGCATAGTTATATTTAGTTTTTATGTAAAAAAGTAAATCTGTTGACTGTTATTACATTATCATACTGGATATTATTATTATTATAAATTGAAAGTAGAAAAAAAAGTTATTTCATGCTATACCATACCTAAATCTTCAAAAACGAAAGAAATAGACAAGACCGCAGCCAGAAAAAAAATTTCTTACATAATGTTGACTTAGCTTCAGGCTTCAATGCATAGTGTTGATAGTTAAAAATTAAGAATAACTCAACCTTCCAACACTCCTACCCCCCCCCCCCCCTCCTCCATCTATCGACATGTGTTTGAAATTCTGTAATTTCTCTCCAAGATATTGATCCATGTGTTATAATGTTTGAAACATCTTATTTCCAATCAATTTTCCTTAAGTAAATATCTGTTAAAATAAATTTTGCCTTACAATGAAAAGTAGGGGTGCACAACCTTTTTGGCTGGAGGGCCACTCTCGCTGTTGAATGGGACATGAAGGGCCACAGATAAGATAATACAAATGAATAAACTAAGCAGATATATCCATCATGTAATATATATATATAATCAGGTGCCTGTATGCAGAACTTTAATTTGTATCATATGTTACTTTATATACACTCCTTCTCATATTCATAAGGACACTTTGTTTTGAAATAACTAATGTAAAAATAATTGTGAACACAATTATACTAAGTGTACTTAATATATCTAGTATTCTAAAAACAAAAACTTATAATTTTTTTTAATATGAAACAAAATTAATAAAAAATAGTGCAAAATATTTTTTTCTCCACATTTTTATATGTTCATAATTATAGGGACAATCAAGATTTTTTCGTTTTATTTAACTTACTAGCGGATAAATTACAGTTGATATGCGAATTTGTTAACTACTGGGCTAGATTAATTCATATACAAGCCTTCAGCTTTCCTTAGACGGACATTACTGATAATTCCTCAAAAAAAAAAAAAAAAAAAAATTAAAAGAACATTCATGTAGTGAAGTATGATAAATGTGTTTTTTAAGTGGAGGGATAATTTCAATCCGTCGTATTTCTAATGAAATTCGAAGATCTAAAATTGCTGAAGGTAATGTGATCAAACGCTGAACTGCTGTTTCGATAGGAGAGAGATCTGATGCAAAAATCAGAGTTGTTTTACAGAGATCGAAGACTCATAATTCCTCTTACTGTTCAAAATTCCTCTTACTCAAAATAACTGCTGCTAAATTTGCTCGTAATTTTTAACGAAATGTTGGGGTCTACATTTATGCAGGTTTAAAATAATTAATAATATGTTAAAATGAATAAAAAAAAAAAACTGTAATAATCAATAAGCATTCAATGGAGGAAAGAACGTCTGTGTTAAAGTTGAATAAAGACAATATGGAATGGTAAAATGTTGCATTTTCGGATGAAAAACATTTTATTCTTGATTAACCAAATGGTTTTAACAGTTACTGGCACGATCTGAAGATAGCGGAAGACAGAGCAGATTTTTTAAAGGCAGATATGAATCGGGCATTTTAAAGATGGATCTATGGTGTTCTGGGGAGAGCTGTTTCTTCTGAAGGCACTAATGAATATAGTAATTTTTTCTATTATGAACATCAAGAGAATATCCGCAAATTTTAAACGTGGAATTCTCAGATTTTTGTTAGATTTTAGAGAGGAGTGGAGTGGGGTGGGGTGTAGGGAGGGTGGGGGGGGGGGATAATTTTTTTTTTTTTTTTTGAACAAGACACATTTTTGCTCTACTTCTAGAGCAATAGAAAATAGTTTGAAAAAAGATCTGTATTATTGCCTTTCCCGTGGCTTAAAAGTTGAAAAACTTATCATATTAGAAAAGTGCATGCAAGTGGAAAGCAATTTTAAATAGTTTAAATGTATTCAAAATATCATCTATGCTGTATGAAATGGTATTGAAACTGAATATTAAATATATATATATATATATACCAGAGAGAATGTCTGACTGTTTCACCCTAAAGATATTATAAGATGATATATTAGGGGGACCGGAAAGTAATGTCGTTTCTGCGCATGTCGATATTTGATTGTCATTTGGTAGCTCATTACGTACTTGGAAGGCGTGTCAAAGAGATTTTGAGGTTATTGTATCATATTTGCTTCTGAATAATTAAGTATTAGACTTTTTTTTTTGCAATTTGGGGTGAAATGGCCAGACAAATACCAGAAGAGCATATCCGGCACTGTATGCTTTTTGAGTTTCGCAAGGGTAATACCGCAACTGCTGCGACTAAAAACATTTGCGATGTTTATCCAAGCGCATTGGACGTTCGAAAATGCCAAAGGTGGTTCTCCAAGTTCAGATCAGGCAATTTTGATCTCTCGGACTCCCATCGATCAGGAAGAACAACAACATTAGATATCGACGTGCTAAGGGCAGAAGTGGAAGCAAATCCATGTCAAACAATTGAGGAACTCTCAAACAGCCTTAACCAACCTTGGTCAACCATCTAAGAACATTTGCCGCAGATTGGAAAAATAAGCAGAGCTGGTGTTTGGGTCCCCCATAATCTGTCCGAACAAAATAAAGCCAACCGGTCCATCACATGCAACGTATTGCTTCAACGGCACCGTACAGATCCGTTTTTTGATCGCTTGATCACTGGAGACGAAAAATGGGTCCTGTAGGCAGTGGCTCAGCCGAAATGAATTACCACGAACTACTACAAAGCCGGGTTTACACCCCAAAAAGGCACTTCTGTGTGTTTGGTGGAATACACGCGGAGTTGTTCACTTTGAAGTGTTAAAACCTGGACAAACTGTTAATGCAGATGTCTATTATGAACAATTGGAACGAGTAAACCAGTCTTTGATTGAAAAGTATCCGGCAATTGTCAACAGAAAAGGAGTTATTCTGCAACATGACAATGCAAGACTGCACTGTGCAAAACGGACCTTAGAAAAAATTAACGAATTGGGGTGGGAGGTACTGCCTCACCCACCATACTCGCCCGATATTGCACCCTCGGATTACCATTTATTCCGATCATTGCAACATTGTCTTAGTGGCAAAAAATTAGAAAATTTTGATGATGACCAAAATGCTGTCTCGACATATTTTACAGAAAAACCGATTGATTTTTACCGCTCCGGCATTGAAAATTTGTATACTAGATGGCAAAAGGTTGTTGATAGCGAAGGTGAATATATTGTTGATTAGAAATAAAAACTTGTTAAAAATGTAGTCGTGTGAATTTAACTTAAGAAAACGACATTACTTTCCGGTCCCCCTAATACTTAAAATATTAATTTAAAGAATTACCGAAAAAAAATTACCAAGATTCAAGCTGTCCTTTTAATTGTGAATACCTGAAAAATAATTTTTTTGACCGTATTTAAAGTTTTTTAAGATAGAAAAACGATAAAACTTTTTAAATATCGTCTATTAATGAAATTCAGATTAATAAAAAATATATTTGTTTAAATAATAGTGTTCAGTGTTTAGTTAATATAGAAAAACGTGTTCCTTATAATTATGAGAACCAGTGTATATCGTTTTATAATAATTTTTCAATTAGCAAGTCAAGTGAATCTCGATGTATTATAATCATAAAGTTATTGAATAGTAAGCAAAAGAATTAAATGTATCATATAAAATAGAAAAGGATAAATAAAATAAACAAAAGTATGCTTTGCAGGAAGAGAGAAAAAAAAAAAGTTACATTAGGAATCTTAAAAAAAAAAAAAAAAACTAACACAAATGTAAAGTCAGAGGGTTCCAAAATAAGCATTTTTAGTATAGGTAAATGAGTTTGAAAATATCGTTTTGAGGTATAGAATGGCACTGGCAAGATCTCATAAACCCCCGATCCCGATCAACCCCCATAAATCATGAATGATTGCCATCAATATCACAGTCTGTTTTTATGAGTTCTATAACAATTTTTTTTTTTTCTTTTTAATGTCATTAGACTATAAATTCGACTAACTACACATCTGAATTTTTTTTTTTTTTTTTTTTATGCAGGGTTTCCAGCGGAGACTAAAAAGCAACTATTTGCTACTAAAATCAATCCCATGCTACTATGGCAACTATTTTTATGCATAAGGGGCTTAAAAGCTACTATTTTCAGGTTAGTCAGCAGGTCAGCACTATTTTCAGAAAATGGAGATTATTTTGGACAGAAATTTGTTCTTTCTTTCTTTATTATTATTTTCATTTTCACTCCCTTTTTCTTTCTTTTTTCTTGTTACTCTTTGTCTATCTGAGACTCAAGTTTCTAAAAAAGAAAATGGAGCAGGAACCCCTTCTCCTCATGAGCTTTTTTTTTTTTTTTTTTTTGTTGTTGTTTAAAGAAAGAGAAAAATGTAAGTGTGATTATTACGAATGGAGATAAGGGAAGATATTTAGTCAATTTTATAATAAAGGATGCTTAATTTTTTCCAGAAATCTTTATTCCTGGTTTATCTAGTTCTTCATGTGGTACTTGGTTTCACCTACTGAAATTTTTGAAAAGGTTTTCATTATACATATATAAATTTAAGTTATCATTATAAGTTTTAGCATTTAATAGATACATGATAATACCAGTACCACAAAAATAAAACTAATTGTATCACAGTATAAAAGCTTGCACAGAAATTTTTAAGATTCATTTTTAGTTCGAATTAAAAGACAAAACCAATTTAAATTACTTGCGCCTACAGGAGTAAAAAGGACCATAAAACTTGGACAGAGAAAATTGATGAAGGTTCTCATTAAACTGATTATAAAAATTGAATCGGGAAATAAGAATTGAATTAAAAAGTATGAAAAAAAAAAAAAAAAAGACCACAGGAATTAATTGGATTAATAAATGTTTAAAAATAGAAGTTTTAGCTCATCAGAGAACATGTGCTTCTTAAAGCAAAAGAAGCTGCAAGATTTCGTAAAACTATATAGCTCATTCTTGCAAAAGTATAGCTCATGTCCCTGTCTTGCAACAAAACCATTTTTAAAGAGGAATGAATTAAAATATTAAAGCAAACCATCAAGGAATCCAGAGAAAAATAAAATAAAATTCAAAGCTGTAACCACATGTCAAGCCATCACACAACACATAGAGTAACATGTTGCCATCATAACAATGATAATAAGAATAAATTCCAGACATTTCATCGGTTATTCGATAAAGATTTTACAATTGAACAATTTCAATAACAATTGAATTCACTTTGTAATTTTATTTTTAATTTAGTTAAATTAATTTTAATTTTTTTATTAAAACAAAAAACGTAAAATCTTTCATGGATAGAAATTTAATTACAGCAAACATTAATACATCTCTGTGCTAGTGCCATCTATCGTGAAGCATGATAAACAGTAAAAGTCAATTAAAAAGTATTAGGATTAAACAAGCAATTGCTGTTTTATCAAGTATTTAAATTGTTTTGAAATTAATTTAGGTTAAACCTGAAGTAATTAATCTTTAATCTTAATATTAATTACTAGAATTAAATTTTAAGATGTAAAATTTCTCAATCACAAGCAATAATCCCAAAAAGCACACAAGTGAGGATAAGCAAATCAAGACTATTTTATTTATTTATTAATTATTTTTATTTTATTATTATTATTTTTTTTTAAATGGATATTTTGTATAATTTAAACAAACATAGGAAAACCACCAATAGCCAAAAAGCGTATAATTAAATCTAACGAGTGAAAAGTTCATAATTCACAATATCAACCAGAAAAAATAATAACATATCTTGCAATAGCAATAATCCCTCCTGCTTTTTTTTTTTTTTTTTTTTTGTATTTAATTCAACAACAAACCCTCCCAACCAACCAGCCGAACACCACCAACCTTATATATATAATAATGATCTATTAAGCGTAGAAAAGCCAAGCAACAGATACAAGATCACTGAAACCACAAAGACCAATAATAATGAATTTTTTTTTTCTTTCGCAGGAGAAGCTCAGAAAGGTGAAAAAAAAAAAAAAATCATCAGGGTATGAAATACACATATTTAAAGAAACCAAATTTATTAATTAACAGCCTGCAAAACAAACGAAACAATAAACTAACTCAACAAAATCTTAACAGAAAAACTTAAACTGAAACGAAATTTATAAAAAAATAATTTAAGAAACTTAAGGAAGGAGGCAGGCGGCAAGACTTGTGACTTGCCTATGGGGTTAAACTAGTTTCACGCCGGCAACACTCCTCCAGCCTGCCAAGACCAGAATAAGTGTCATATGGATTTAAAAAAAAAAAAAAAAAAAAAAAAAGCAAAATTTCATAGCATATAAAGAATAATGAAACTATGAAGAAACAATGAAATTCATTGATTACTTTGTTTAATAGTTTGATTAGAATTTTAATAATAGTTGACAACTCAGCAATGAAGAAACTAAAAATTAATGGAAAAAGAAAGATTGCATTTTAATACAAAGTAAATGCAACAAGCCTTCTGTTTTTTTTTAAATTTCATTTCACAATCCCATCCAACCATCCAGCCAAAAAAAACACCACCCATCCTCCGTAATCAAACATCTGCCCACCCAACCGCCACCTTTTTTATTGTTTTGTTATTTTATAATTTTTTTGTTACGATGCACTAAAGTGTACACATTTATATATATATATATATATATATATATATATATATATTTAATTCCTCATTGTGTACATTTATTTTTGTCCTATGCTGTCTTGTTTAAAATTGGTGAGAAAAATGGAAAGACAGTGTCACTTGTTGAGCGATAGTCACCCAATATTGATAGACACTAATTGATGTCAAGGTGCAACTAAATGTAAACTTCCATAAAATTCTATGCAGTGGTTTTTAGTTTAATACTGCCGCAAAATTTTTGTCACATCTAAACATCAGACGTCATTTCAAAAATGGTCGTCTAATGGACTTCTAAAAGAGAGGATTATATAGCAGAATTTGGGATACCAATTTTCAGTCTCATTTCTAATTTTCACCAAAACTTGGCAATCTCGCCTGTTCACCAGAAACCATCAATTCTACATAAAAGGACATCTAAAAGCCAGTTAATTGGGCGAGTTTGAAGAAAATACATAGTTGGTTTTAAGAAACTCACTTGCGAGACTTAAAATTAACTTTTCTATTCAGGATACCTGTGAATTTACCTGAAGTAACCAATTAATGTATAGGAAAGGATATCTAATAATATATTATAGTTTTAAAAAATTAAAGAACACGCTTTTATAGAAATGTGAACTAAAAAACACAAAATATCTTAGTATTAAAATGCAGGGTAAGAGAAAATCGTGTGAGTGACACACCATAATATTTACATACATTTAAATCTTTAATTAAAATAATTTAGAATTAAACAAAAACCATTTTTTAAAATATCTCCCCTGACTGGGATCGAACGCTAGATCTTTAGGTTCGTAGCGCGGAGCTATACCTCAACGCCACGGTGTTCACGTAGAGAAAGTCTTTTTTTTACAATATAGATTTTTTGTTTGCTCCCAGAGCAGTTACAAACATACATACATACATACAGGTGAAGCTAATAAAAGCGTGTTAAAAAGGGTTTAATCTGGCAACATTGAAAAAAAAATCACAGTAGTTTTTAAAATACGGACTTATAGTCTCACTCCCCCCCCCCCTCATTTTCACTGAAAGTTAGCAAAATTATCTACACATTGACTCTGTCCTAATTAGAGATGTAAAATTTCCGGAAATTTTGAGGCAGTGGAAAAAAACCAGTTTTTTTCGGGTTTTTTCTGGAAAAATTGAAAAAAAAATGGGAAAAATTGAATTTTTAAAGATTAAAATAGGTTTTCTTAATAGTTATAATATTTTAGAAAATATGAAGTGTTAAATATTTAAAAATGCATGCATTCCATATTATTTTTTCTTAACAGAAACATACAGAAAGCTTTTACTATTAATTTTTAACCATTTATGTGTGTTACGTACTTCAAGAGTACAAAAAATGCGTTAAGTTTAGTATATATATTTATATATATGATTTTTCTTTGTTTATTGCCTTTCTGCAATATGTATTATGTA
The DNA here is from genome assembly GCA_963930645.1 of Salticus scenicus. NCBI lineage: Eukaryota > Metazoa > Arthropoda > Arachnida > Araneae > Salticidae > Salticus > Salticus scenicus. The sequence continues at coordinate 178,904,923 of OZ005651.1, forward strand.
TGCAATAATTTGTGTGCATGTATATTTAATCATAGGAATATATAGCATGTTTATAATTATATCAAACAAATTTCTGTTTATTATGATAAAATTTTTTGGAATATGTCCTTAAGTTGACCCAACTCATTAACAGGGAGGAGGAGCCGCTCACCACTCCAGGAGTGGTGTCGAGCGATTCTAGCTATGCTAGGCCTCTCCTCCGGAACGTTTATTAAAAAAAAAAAAAAAAAAAAAGGAAACTTAAATCTAACCCGCATGGAAAAAATTCAGTCAGCCTAAAAAATAATAGACAAGTCTAAGGATATGTATTTAAAAAAAAAAAAAAAAAAAAAAAAAAAAAAAGATGAAAGTATAAAGTATAAAGGAACTTAAAAACAATAAGTAATTTCAAATGAATGTGATGGGAGGGGGAGGTCATTGTAATGCTTAAATATTTCAGGATTACCATTTGATTACATGGTTAAAACTTTATTTTTGAAATATGAACATTATCAGAGTCAGTTTTTCATGTAAGATACTGAACATGAAAAAATATTTCACAAAAAAATCATTGGAATGTAAATATTATAAATTTTTAAACACGGTATTTTATTCTAGAAATTTCAAAATTTTCAATTTTTCCAGGCGGAAATAAACCCCTTCGGAAAAAACCCGAAAAAAAAAACTGTTTTTTTTTTTTCCCAAAATTTCCGGGTTTTTTTCCGGACCATTCCCATCTCTAGTTTTAATTAGAGAGATTTGTCATTTTATTTATTTATTTAGGTGACATGATAATCAGAAGATTCCCGACACACATATGCAGTTTCCACGAACCACTTTTATGTACTTTAAAATATGCAAATAAAGTCCATATAAAAACTCAGTATCGAAATTTAACCAAATGCAGTACTTCCGTTGCCTGGGGTAGTCATAGCAATTAATAGAAACATAAGGCAAGTAAATTTATTTCATTTAAAGAGTTATAATTTTAATTATTGGTGTAATTTTATTTTAATCAAAGACTACTATTTGTATTGTAGATGCTATTATTTTGGCTACTATTTCATACGTTAAAGGCGACTAAAGCAATTTTTTTAGAGCGTTTTTTGTGCTAGGAACCCTGTAAATGGAAATTAATTACTACTATAAATTTACACTTCATCATTAATTTTAACACACGCAATTATATTTTGAAGTTACATATTTTTTTTCATCTTTTAAAAGTGGTGGGGGGGGGGGGAGAAGGAGGAGCTTTAACATACCAATTGTTACATTTTTCAGTTTTTAATCTTCTCAGATAGATAACGATATAATCCCTTACCAATAGATTATTTCATGATTTTTCCAAAAAAAAAAAAAAAAAAAAAAAAGGAATATACTGTGGATTACATTATTGAGAAATAAAATAAAAAACTTAGTTTTCAAACTGTAATATATATATAAACCAACATTTTTAACCCCCACCCCCACCCTACCGCCACTACCAAAAAAAAAAAAGGGTTTTTAAAATGCCAATTTTGTGAATGCGACAAATATTTTTTCTTTCTCTCTTTTTTCTTTTCTGTTGATGATTGATGCCACCTAAAATGTTGGGCCTTCTGCGGGCCACAAATTGATGGCTACTGGGCCGCAGGTTGTGCACCTCTAATGAAAAGTTTGCTAATTACGTAAGTTCGGTTTTAAATAATTGATCTCTCTCGTTTATATATAAATTTTATACATGTAAGTCTGATTTTTTTTTATTTTTTTTTTAATAATAATATTATTGTTATTATTATTAAAGATAATTATGTTTCTTTTTATTGTTTTGTTAAAAATTAAGAAAGAAGAAGAAAAAAAGAATTAAAAAATTATAATCCGTCGAAATTTTTACTTTATTTTTGATAGTTGTGAAACTAAAGAAATGAATCGCGCATTGATTATCTTGAAATTTTCGGTAGTAAAATAATTATTTAGCCGCACGAAACTGTTTCGCACATCACAAATAGGAGATCAAAGGTTGCTTCCGGAATATCCTTTTCCGCCAATATTTTGCCAGCATTTTTTTTTTTTTTTTTTTTTTTTTTTTTTGCGAAACAATACATTTATATAAAATTTATGCTTATCTATTACAAAAAATGCCATGTGTTAACACAAATACATTAAGTTTAAATAGCCAGTCACGTTTCAGTTTACTAGGGAAAAAAAAAAAAAAAAAAATAGAAAGATTATTATATTTAAATTCAGCAAGAACTGTTTTCTTTCGCAGAGGTACAATTTCTACAGACTTCTACACACTATCAAGTTTAGCTTGCCCCGAGCGTGCACACGAAAATAACTGTTTCTCGTCTGCCTCGATTGGGATAGAATGATCGAAAATTTCATGGCACAGGTGATAGTCCACAAATTTTCTATTTGATGTGAATTTTCGCCATGGAATACAAATCTAGAATTGTTGATCAGCAATTCTAAAATTTGGTTTGAAAATCACTCTTTCTCAGTCCTGCATAGGAATGTTCCCTACACATCGCGAGACACCTTTTCATATTTAATTTTGACATCTGTGGCTAGATTTGTTATATATTTGCGATCTTGAGAAAATAAAAGTGATATGTAACTGTTTGAATAATTATGGACCATTGAAAGAACATTAATGCCTTATACGTATTACTTTGGGAAAAAAAAAAAAAAAAAAATCCAGTTTTGATCGGTATCATCTCAATAGAGATTAACATATTTTCTCAACATCTGTATTTAAAATATATACTGAAGTTAAAATATAGTCTTTAAACATACCTATTGCGATTTTGCAAATAATGCCGAATTGTCCCTAAGTGGATTTGGTTTATTAACCGATTGCCCTTTTTTTTCTCTCCCCCTTTATCGAATGCAAACGCGCATGCAAAGATAAACATGTGAATGCAAAATGATCTACAATATTCCAAGAATCTCCGAGAGGTTCTTTTGAATGTTAAAAAACTTCTTCGATTTTTGGAAGATAATTTTAGATAATGCACGTATTTTTATTGTTATCGCTATCGCTTTTTTAAGCGATTCAGTCTCATTCCCCCCCCCCCTCCCATCCCCACTTCAAATAAACTTTTGTTCCCCCTTCCCTCTAAAGAAATTCATCCCAAAATCTTATCTCAACAGTAATAATTAAAATAATAAATATTGACATTTGCAAGTATTCTTCACGCGAAAACAATTTATAGAAATATAAGTTGTAATTTCACCATGTTCATCTCATCGTGTTTGAATTTTTTTTTTTTTTTTTTTTTTTTTTAAGCATCAAAGAACTGTTCAACTTTCATTTCATTAAATCGTTGAGCGGATGTGAAATGTTGTAAAGAATAGAAAAAATTAATTAGAGGTTATAGTCTTAGGAGAAGATCAAATTGGAATTGCTAAAACCCCTCTCGTCAAATTGCTGCGTGCTAAATGTCTTGTTGATAGCAACATGTTATGATCGTCTGTTAAATTATGGTGTGATGGGATCATCAGTAATTTTACAATGAAAATATTTTGCTGAGTTTCTGTATTTAGTTTAACAAATTGATGATTGCACTTGGAAGCAGTATTGCTTTACATTGTTTCATTAGATCAAAATTTTATATTTTCTGGTTACTTCGGTCTTCTACAAACATGAATCATTGTATAACACGTTAGCTACTATGTGATTCTCTCCAGTAATACCTCATCATGCTCATGCAGTGGATGTCGATTTCAGATTTGGGGTGATCAAATATGCTTCCATTCAAAGTGTCCCAATAAATGCACTTTTCGTTTCCGCCGCTGATGCCTGTAACAGTGATTGCCATTTACCAAATATTTAGCCAATACTATGACGTATGCTCTCTTTCGGATCCCCTTCTAAAAATACTCATGGACTGCAAATTACTGACCGCACTTGACTTTTCGGACGTCTTAATAGTTTCAAAATTGATTGTGAGGCATTCACTTAAAGTTATTGCTCAGCGTGTCTGCGAATTTCAATAAGCCTAATATTTCCTGAAAAACGATAAATTCATCCATCATTCAATTAATACTAATATAAATATTAGACATGCTTTAAATTCAAAAGTTTTAATCTTAAATATATCTAGATTTTTTTTCTTTTTTTTTTTAAGGTTACCCTTATTAATGCCATCATCTATATATTAACATGCAAACATGAAATTTGTCATACGTTTTTAACACATTAGTTATCGGAGTAGGGGATTAAAAGTGGTATCGTTCGAAAGCTACGGTTAATATGTGAGAGAGAGAGAGAAAAAAAATTCTTATGATGTGATGTCAAGAACGCATTCAATAATACCTTTATTTTTATGCTTTTTTTTCCTTTTCCATTTTATACGCGTTATCTTTTGTACAAAAAAAAAAAAAATCTATAAAAGAAAGCTGTTAAATCTGCACGTACATTTTCGTAAAATTCAATCAAATCATAGACATTATCAATTGTACAGGTTTAGCAGCATAACTTATGTTCTCGACTACATATAATTCCTATAATATTGTAGGAATTCGCATTAGCCGCCATCTTTTCGCCTCGGAAGATGACGGCTTTCCCGCTTAGCTCGCCTTTATTGCCTTATTCTTCATCTCGCTGGATCTGAGGGAAATATAAACATTTTTTACCTTTTTCTGGGGGTGATTTTAACAAATTATTGATGAATAACCTCTTTATCACATTTTGTTAAGCTAAAATTACAAAAAAAAGAAACAAAAAAGAAAAAGTAACACATGATGTCTTAAACAGTGGCTACCGCTTGATAATCTACAAACTCGCTGGGTACATGTGACAACCCTAAGACTGACTTAAAAAAAAAAGAAAGAAAGAAAAGATCCAGCTCGGATATATAGGAGCCTTACGTCTACAGATTTTTGATTCTAAGAGCCAATAGCCATGCGTAGTAGAGATGCTTATTGAGTGAATGGGAAGTCGATCAAAATTTTATACTGTTCAACATATACGCAAATTGAAAAAGGATTCGATTAATGAAAGTTCAATTATTTATTTTTATTTATTTATTTTTTTTTAATTTATTTGTGATCTATTTTCTTTTTTTGTGATTTACGTCAGCGCTAATTTGAAGACATAATTTTTAGATAAAAAATAATGCATTTGAATGAACTGAAATTGACTGCTTATTAAAAAAAAAAAAAAAAAAAAAAAAAAAAAATGTGGATTTATTACTATCTTTTGCGCATGTAAGAAGAAAGTACATGATTCATGAAAATTTTCGATTTCCGGTTTTCAATGAATTTACACGTTTTGACATTTACTGAACATGATTCGATTTAAAAAAATGTGCGAACGCTGTACTTTATGAACCAATGGACTGAATTTAACTAAACTTGATATTTAGTTGGATTTTGACTTGAATTGGTGCTGATTAGCTTTTGGGCTACATCACCAACTGGTGGCGCTACCATGCTGCAGTTTGCTCTCATTTCAGGGAAGGCTTAGCATCTGCAGTGGACCAAACTTAGTAAAAGATATATATGTTATGTGAAACTCTGCTGATTCAATTTGTGTGCATATCGCGAGACAGGTGGCGCTGCTGTATTGCAATTCAATCCCATTTACGAAAAGGCAATATCCCATTATTTATATAATATATAAATGCTAAAAACTTGGTATGTGAGATGGATAATTTGTAAAACCATATTGATACAATTTGGGTGCATATCGGAAAAAAGTTGACGCTGCTATGTAGGAGTCAAGACTTACAATTTTTATAAGTGGCCAGTGGCCACTCGTGAGCGGACGTTATAAATGGTATTCACACACATAATTAAAAAATATATATGCATTACACATAAAGGCTTAAAACAAAGATGATATGGTCGAAAAATTAAGAAATAGTGGCCTTTATTGTATCATTTTAACAGTAAAAAAAAAAAAAAAAAAAAATATGCACTTCCACCAATTAAAAAAAAAAGTCTTTAAATATTGTTTGAAAATAAATATTTGAAATGAAAGGGGATGGGAGAAAGACAAAATAGGCTGAGAAACCAAATCATTGAAAAATGATTTGGCTTTTGAGAGAAGATATGACCTCGTCTGAATTTCCTTTGAGTGCTTATGATTTTATTCTTATTAGTGTCTTAAGAGTGAGTTCTATAAGCGTATAGGATAGTTATAATAACATATAATGCAACTTTTAAATGCTATTAATAACTATAGTATTAGAAAGAAGATTTTAAAGTTTTAGTAATGAGAAAAATATATGTACTTTCATAAGTTAAGTATTAATTTCATTTTGATACAGAAAACAGCAGGCTATAATGATGACACACTAACAAAATAATGTTATTTCTCATACACAATTCGAGTTTTTCAAAAATATTTACTTTGTGTTATTGAAAAATAAATTAAAAAATATTTATTCCTTTAATAAATTTCGCCTAGTGTGACATCTCTATCTCCAAACGTAAAATAGATGTGGTTAGAATTATAAGAAAACAAAATTGTTTTGAGTCTGAGGGAAGGGGGGGGGGAGCAGAAAGTCTGTTTTGGCATATCATCTGAAATTTAATTTTATTAACAGACATGCAATTGCTAAAATTAGAAATTAGCTGAAAATTTTTTGCTAACATAATTGTTTGGTTAATTGATTGAACACTGATAATGTCACTTTTAATAAATTGACTACCTAAACAGTTATATATATATATTTATAGCTCTTATCTACACGAAATATTTCCAGGATTTTTTCATTCACACATTTTTCTTTTAATATAACTGCAATAACTTTTATAGCCACATAAAACCTTATTAAAATTCCATGCAAAAAAAAAAAAAAAAAAAAAAAAAGAAAAAAAAAATCAAACAAATATAGAATATGATTTTTATTTATGTACATTAATCATAAATATTAAAAAGAGCAACAGTAGCTAATTATCAGTTTCTAATATGCATAAAACCAACTGATTATTAATTTTCTTAAATTGATTTAGAAAAAAAAAATTTCCTACCTGAAAAATTTATTCTACATTTTTTTTCCTTGTTTACACATTTGGTATAGATATTAAATATAAATATTTAATTTAATTGAGGAAAAATAAATAGATTTATCAAGTTCAGTAATGAAGTCTGAAAATAATTACATATGTGAGAAATATTGAGCACTTCTATCTCTCTATTGTTTCTAGAATTAATCACTGATCACTATCTGGAGATGTGGAGAGGGAAGGGGGGGGGGGAGTAAAAAAATAATTACATGGGAGGAAATATTAAACTCTTTCAGTTCTACTTCTAGAATCTAACAAAGCAAGTTTTAAATAATATTGACATTTATGTTATGGAAGGAGACAGATTGGGAAACGAAAGAATTCTGCAGAACATTTGATCGCCGATCGCTAGTTGGAGATAAGAAAATGGACGGAAGGTTAGAAATAATTACATGAGCAAGAAATATTTAACAATTCTATTTCTTTATAGGTTCTAGAATCTCATTAAGCAAGTTTAAAATGAATACTGACATTTATGTTGTGGATGGAGAAAGATTGGGAATCGGGTGGCTTTCGTAGCGAATTTAATCGCCGATCGTTAGTGAAGTTTCGTTTTTTAAAACGAACGATATCCGCGACTTTTTTTAAAAGCAGAAGAAGTTAATTTGCGAAATTCCGCGAATTGTGGGGGAAAAATCACAGATTTCCGCGAATTCGCGAAAAAAATCGCATGTCGGATTTGCAATTACAGCAATTTTTTTGGATCGCCACTTTTTCAAATTAGGTCGCCACGTGGCGAGTGGCGACCGTGAATCTTGATCTTTTCTGCTATGCAGCAATTTAATTCCATTTATGGAAATAGTATATCTCAACATGTTACATATACAACAAACTCGCCATGCATGTGTACGTTATATATTACGAAAAATTATGCTGATCAATTTGGGTGTATAAACCCCACATAAACTCACACATCTGAGTAAATAAATAAAAATTTGTTAGAATAATTTGTTACAAGCCTATAAGGGGTTTTTCACAAAAAAAAAAAAAAAAAAAAAAAAAACTTCAGAAACGTGATTGAATTAATTGAATCTTCAAATTAAGTACGCGGCATGGGAAAAACCCCTTATGAAATTTCAACTCTGGAAAATACCTAAAATCTAGCTCCTTGGCTCGGTCAGTTAGAGCGTCATGCTTGATAACGCAATGGTCGTGAGTTCGATCCTTGAAGGGTCGATGTGGTAAATTTTGCAGATAATTAATAGAAAAGGTATCAGTTGATAAAAGGAATTTTTCATTGTTTACACAGTACCTGAAGAGTTTTTTAAGAAACTTTTTTTTAGTTATTAAAAAGCTCGAAATAAAAATGTGTGTATACAAGGTGTTCGAAAAGTCCCCCCCCCCCCCCACCAAAAAAAAAACTCGAAAATGACTCGGAATTGTAAAAAATGGCGAAACATGTCTTCAATAAATTCGAGAGGGACCTCTTTTGGTGTAAAAAGTTTGGGTCCTGGGGGGGGGGGGGCTAGGGGGCCCGCTAGGGAGGGCAACTTTATGTCTTGTGATGCATCCCTGGAAACATCTGTTCAAAATAATGAATATGATAGAAATAATTTCGCCCTACGATGATTATTAAAGAAGATACTTGAGAGACTTTCGAAATGTGGATATTATACTTATGTATCCCCTTTAATAAATCATTGCAGTACAAAACTATTTATATCAAATTCATTGTCTTGAAGAGACGTTTCCAGGGATGCATCACAAGACATACTTTCCTGTTTGAAATTTTAAAGTTGCCTTCCCTAGCGGCACTACTACTACCCCTTGCCCAGGCCCAAACATTTTTGGGTAAAGTATGGCTTGTAATACATCCCTGGAAACGTGTCTTTAAGACAATGAATTTGATATAAACAGTTTTGTCCTGCAATGATTATTAAAGGGGATACATAAGTATAAAATTCACATTTCAAAAGTCTAAAAACTCATATATCTCCCTTAATTAATCATCGTAGGGCAAAACTATTTATGTCAAATTCATCGTTTTGAAGAGACGTTTCCAGGGATGTATCACAAGACATACCATCCTATTTGAAATTTTAAAGTTGCTCTCCCTTGAGGCCCCCTGTCCCTCCCCCCCCCGGACCCAAACTTTTTTCACCAAAAGAGGTCACTCTCGAATTCATTGAACGTATATTTCGCCATTTTTCACAATTCCGACTCATTTTCGAGTTAGGAGGGGAGGGGGTTGACTTTTGGAACACCCTGTATATATATAGTCAATTGATAAAAAAAAAAAAAAAAAAAAAAAAAAAAAAAAAAAACCATTTTCTACACAGTATTCTAAGAAATTTTCATTAGTTTTTTAAGAAGCTTTTTATTTGATACTAAAACGCACAAAATAAAAATTTAAGTAAAAAATAAGGGAAGCTTCTTATTGTGGAGCCCTAAAAAGTATAAAGTAAAAATTTATTCTTGCATGCTATAGAAAAACGAAAGTTTCACCAGTAAGAAAATTTTAAACAGAGATATTGATATTTCACTTTTGCAAGAGATAAAAAGTCTTAAATATTCAAAATATTAAAAAAAAGCATTCGAGAACAATGTTCTTTTTTTTTTTTTTTTTTTTTTAAATATGTATTTGTTACATTTTTCTGGTATGTTTTATGACTTTTGGCTAGAGTGTCACTCATACTGATGGTGCGATGGTTGTTGGTTCGATCCTCGAAGGGCCGATGGCTTAATTTTTGGAGACATTTTATAGAAAGGTGTCAAATAATAATAATAATAAAAAAATCCTTCAATATTATAAAAAAAGATAGCTTAAAAGTTTTTAAATTTATCTCTAATATCCAGAATCGTAGACCCTCGTGTAAGAAGAATCCGATTGCTGTTGAAAATAAATTATTATCTTCTGATAAAGCCATCGCAAATGCCTTTAGGCAATCCTACTCCCTGTCCCAGCGAAAGGGAAATTATGCAAGGAAAATGTCACGAAAAATTAATGCTGAATGGAAGAAGTTACTCAAAATGCAGAGGACTGATGAGGAACCCGGATGGAGAGCTGTTTTCGATGCTCCCTTTGGTGCACAAGAACTGGAACTTGCTCAAAATGAAAAATTCTCGTGGTGTGGATTATATCCATGCAGAATTTCTTATCCATTTGGGCAGTGTGGCAAGAAAAACAGTACTGAATGTTCTAAATCGTGTATGGGAGTCGAGTCAGATTCCGGCGCATTGGAGAAGTGCTATCATAATTCCAGTTCTAAAGAAAAACAAGAACTCTGGACAGTTGAATAGCTATAGGCCCATTTCACTAACGAGTATCCTTGCAAAAGTCATGGAAAGACTTGTGGTTAACCGTTTGAACTGGTATATCGAGGAATATAATATATTAGATACAGAACAGGCTGGCTTCCGAAGAAATAGGTCAACGAGTGACCAAGTGACAAAATTTAGCCAATTCGTTAAAGATTCATTAGATAACAGAGACATTTTAACAGCTATTTATGTTAACTTTAAAGGAGCATATGATTCTGTCTGGAGGGAAAGGCTTTACCAGAAGCTCTTGAATATTGGAATTTCTTCCAAATTATTTCACTGGATTGGATCTTTCACAAACCAGAGAACATGCAGGATTAAATTCGGTGAATCTTTCTCCAAAAGCTTTAATCTTCAAACTGGGCTCCCTCAGGGAGCAGTTAGTAGCTGCACCTTGTTCAATATATATGTCAATGATCTAATTTCATCACTTAAATCAATACCTGATGTTAAATGTTTACTATTTGCTGATGATTTGGTAATCTGGACCCAAGCACCAAAAAATGTTGCTAAAATGTTATTGAAAGTCGTTTAAATAAAGCCCTGCACGTGCTCTCGAAATGGTGTGAAGAAAATAATATGGCTGTAAATTTAGGAAAGACAGCTTCACAGTCTTTCTCCTTAACCCATGAGGCTTTCCGGACAGAGTTAAAGTACCAAGGCTCTTCGATCGCCAACACAGACAGCTTTACCTACCTGGGAATTACTTTTGATAATAAATTAAGTTGGAAGCTCCATGTTGAAAAGCTTACCGAGCGTATTTCAAATAGAATGAGTATTCTTAAGCGCTTAGCAGGATGCACTTGGGGATGCGCTCGGTCCACTCTTAACACTACTTTTAAAACTTTTATACAGCCTTTAATGTTGTATTGCTGTGAAGCTCTGATCACAGCCCCACAAATCGTTGTCAATAAACTGGAAGTGTTGCAAAACCAGGCTTTACGCTCGATCACAGGAGGTGTGAAGTCCACTCCTATCGATGCAATGTTATTATTGACAGGGAATATACACTTCAAAGATATTATGAAATTGAAGGCCTTATGTCTCTATGAAAAGCTACTGCGCTGGAGGGACTATGTGACCAAGCCAAGGAATTTAAAAACCCAAAATGGATTTATTCAAATAGTCCTAGATATTAAGAAAGATCTTGTAATTCCAGGTGATATACAACCACTTTTGACACCCAGAAATCCCTTGGAAGTGATAAATGTCGATATGAGGCTGGATCTAGTTGAAACTATCCATAGAAAGAAAGATGTTGCACCAAGTGTGTTGAAATGATATGTGTGACCTTAGAGACCATTGCGGCCAGATATCCACCATCTCAGTGGCTGCACATTTTTACAGATGGTTCCCAGTTTGATTGTCATCTCAATGTAGGGGCTGGCGTGTTCGCAGATCTTTTTTCTTTCTATGCCCCTGCGGGCTATATTGGTACCTCCTTTGATGGTGAAGTTATGGCGATACGTTTAGCCTTAAAGCAACTATTAGCTGTCCATTGCAAGTTTGAAAAGGCGGTCATTCTTTCTGACTCTCAGGCAGCCATCCAGTCAATAAGCGCTGTTGATCATCCATTAACACCGGAAATATCCCAATGTCAAGAATCATTAAGAACTCTCACTTTAAAGGGGAAACAAATTGTTCTCCAGTGGGTGCCCGGCCATTGTGGCCTTTGAGGCAATGAACAAGCGGACTTCCTTGCAAAAAGAGGTGCCACCTTACTACAACATCCCAATACAGTCATTTCTTACTGGAGGATTAAACTGTTTTTAAAGAATTTATCTGCATCTAATGCCTTACGAGATCTTGAGAATCGTACAGCTCTAAAGAAATGGAAGAATTTAAGTCCTTCTCTAATTCCTGATAAACCAAGACGTAAGGCAGTTGCGACTTTCCGCCAATCTACAGGACATGACTGCCTTGCCGCTCATTTGAAGCGCATAGGAATCTTAAACGACCCTACTTACCCACTTTGTGATTCTGGAGAAGTAATGGACCGGGACCATCTGTCCCGTTGTAGGGCTCTTCGATGTTCTACAGAAGAGTCGAGATATTGGGAGACAAGATCGCTCCTTAGGCAATGACTTCGGTCTTTTGTTCTATGTTATATTGTCTATAATTTGTTTCGTATCTTTATAGTCCACTGTAACTTTTCCCAGCAAAACTTATACTGGCGGGCTCGTTATGGCCTACTGCTGGCATCCTGCACTTGCCATCAGTTGCCGGTTGCCCCATATAACTCCAGCAGCGGGCCTTTTATGGCTGCCAGCAGTGATGGAAGCCTAAAGCAAAATGGTCGGTGGCCCAGAGGTGGCACAAACACAGATGGCCTTATGCAGGCTATCACTACACGGCCAACCTCATGTTTTTCATGTTGTGGCCAGAAATTATTATGCCATAACCAATTTGTATGCATAGAGGGCGCTGTGATTCTTTTTCTGTTCATTTGAAATTCCCTCGCTTTCCGCCATTTCATACGAAGTTGTTGTTCGTTAATGTAGTCTGCGGGTGCGTCTTCGAGGTTGAAAATCTTGTAAAAAGAATATATGAGTAAGTAATTCCATTATTAATTTGTTTTTGTATTATTTTTTAAATACTATTTTTTAAAAATGTTTCACTCTAAAGCCATTGTTATAACAAAAGGATTTCTAGAAATATATAACAATTATCCAGTTGATCCGTTTTAGTAAATTATGATAGTCGCTAACCTTCTAGTATTTTATCATTGTTATTATTATTTTAATTGATTTAATAAAATAAAAATTATGGATTTTATTTTATATATTTATATTACATGGACGGGAGAAAGTTATTAGAACAATTATAACTATTTATAGTTTATGTTTTATTTATTTTTTCTTCCTTCAGTGAAGTTAAGAAGAAAGCATTAGATTCGGGAAAATTTTCGACATCCGGTTTTCGAAAGATTTTGCACGTTTTGGGTTGTTCTCATGAACATAATTTGAAAAATTGTCTGTCTGTCTCTTTGTGTGCGCTCAAAAATTTATGAAAGTGATAGTAGCCTAAAAAGTTTACTTCTTCCGCTTTTTTTCCCCTTTAATGTACAAACATTGCTTCCTCCACCCCTGAGGGAGAAGTATATCAGATAGAGTAAATTTCCAATATGAGGGCTTGGGGATAAAATCTCTCGGGACAAAATATCGTAGACGTAAATGAATACAAAGTAAAAAGAGTTGGTAATTATTAGTAATGATGTATAAAATTTCATGACAACACATACCTTAGTCAGAGCACTGACATTCTGACAAACCTACAATAAATTTTTTTATAAATTTTACTTAAAGAAGTTTAAAAACTATATTTATTTATTTTTTGTCAGAATTAGTCATAATGAATTCAATCGTGCTTATTAATTTTAAAACTTTTAATTCAAGTTTGTGAACAGTGTTCAGCTTTAATGTCAGCAATGATGTACACGATTTTTAAAATGTATTTTGAATAGTGAAAAGCAAAAGATAGAATAACTTAAAAATAAACATAGATAAAATAATGAAATTCAACTCTATGATTTATTTAATTATTTATTTATTTATTTTAATTAATTAATTAATATTTATAAGGCCCTGTGGCCCCCTCCAGAGATTACGCGTGACACAAAATCAAATTTTCAAATAGATCCTACTATTTTTTTGACGCGAGATTTTGTCCGGCGAGATTTTGTCCCGCGATATTATGTCCGGATCCCAATATGAGTATTTTTGAAAAAAAATTCGTTAATATCTTTAAACGAACGTTATATTATACATTTGTGATATTTTAAAGCAAATTTATTGATTTTATTATTTTTAACAAAAACTAGTATGTTGTGGCACCACAAAACATGCTTTTATATTTTTTATTATGTAAATTTGCGTAGTGCAAATAATTTGTTAAAATCATTTTCCTGAATGCATGGAAACGATTTTCATTTTAGAACAGTGTTTGTCAATAATAATAATAATAATAATAATAATAATAATAATAATAATAAATGAATTTTGTGCCAACTTCTGAAAAAATGACTTTTTCTTCTTCTTCTTCTTTTTTTTTTTTTTTTTTTTTTTTAAATAATTTATAACTTTGTTTTAATTTACCACAAATTTAATTCAGTCATTTACTTGAAAGTTATTGATGATTTTCTTTTGAAAAATATCACCACTGAAAATTTGAAGGGCGAGCGATTCCTCAACTTATACAAAAAAAGTTTCCTGGTTAGTTGTTAACAAGTGAAATTGTTTTTCTTGAATTTTTGCATGCGTGAGAAATCCTTCACACTAAATCAGAACAGAAAGCCATCTGTACTTCTTTCATAAAACAACAACAAAATGTAACTGATAATTGCTGCGTCAGCGTTGGTTCGGCTACTGGGCAGAGAGAAGATTTATTTATTCAGATAACGAAGAACTGTGTTCAGAAAATAAAATAAAAAAAGAAGAAAAATTAGTTAATTCATCAATTATTTTTAAATGAAAATTATTATAAGTATACAACTAAAAGTTTGTAGGTGTAATATATGTCACTATCGCACGAAATGTATAAAGATTCATGAAGTCCTTCTATTTTTTACGGGCCTATAAATAAGTATATTTATTTATTAACAGCTTATAGATTCAAACTATTTGAAGTACGCTATTAAACAAATTCTTCAATAACATATTGTTCTATCTGAAATTATGCTAGGATTTGTGTCAACTAATTATTAATATTATTATTCATTTTCATAATCCGAATACCGTAGATAATGAAAGCATTGTATTCGGTCAAAAATTTTGATATCGAGTTTTCACCTGATTTATATATTTTAAGGTCTCGTGAGTCAGAAAAGTGTTTTTTGGCAATTGGTCTGTGTGTTTGTGTATCTGTATTGTATATATGTGTATATGTTTCTGGAAATTTTCTGATTATCATATCTACAAAACTAATAAAGAACGACGAACTTCTGATTAAGACAGGTAAAGTGTACAGATGATTTTTCCAGCTTTTGATGAAAACTGGAAATCTCAAAAACTGGCGATTTTCTTCAAATTTATATAAACTTTGTTTTGGATGTCCTTTTGTACTTGTTAGTTCAGGGAAATTGATAAACGACCTATAAAAATACACAAATTTTTTAAGTCTCACAAGTGCTTTCTCTTAAAAACAGCTTTATGGATTTTCTTCAAAATCGCTATATTAATTCCTTTTTAGATATCATTTCGTATGCAATTGTTAATTTATGGTGAACAGATCAGTTTACTAAGTTTTGGTGAAAATTATCAGTGGGACAGTGAGCCGATATCTCAAAAACGACTTTAACTTTCTTCAAATTTACTACATAAACCCCTTTTTACTCGCTCTTTAGCATGTAATACTTGCTTAATACAGGAAAATTGACAAAAGTACTTATTAGGTGGAAGCAATTGCAAATCTAGGAAATGAGTGTTTCAAAAAACTGATCTAACGATTTTTTTTTTTTTTTTTTTTTTTTTTTGTTAATTCGCTATGTAAACTCTTTTTGTTATATCTTCATGACGCATGTACCAGTTTGCTTTGACAGGAAAATTATTAGATGTGTAAATTCATAAATCATTTTTATGTTTTCTGACCACTTTATTTAACAACAGCAACAACAATAATAATAATAAAATATAACAGGGGTAAAATATGTGTAGTAATAACTGATAAATTTCATGCAGATTACTATTATTATTATTATTATTTTAATGTGGGTCGGGTTGTCTGAACTTATTTTACTGTTGTCGGAACTATTCAAATTTTATTATCTAATAATTTTCTTGATAATCGCGAAACCCCACTATTGGAAAGAAATTTTGTAGCCTAAAATATTCTTATACATCCATTTATTCAACTTTTTATGTATTAAAAAATATATGAACATAGGAATTTTGATATTAACAAAATGACACAAAAAACGACACTTTTAAAAACTTGAATTTTTTGCAATTCAAGTTTTCAAACACACGTCTATCTCTAATCTTCGCTTTATGGTAAACGTAGTTTTTAACTCGGTTATCGACCTCAAGGTTTTGAAGACAAACTGTTTTTAAGCTACTACATTTCGTTGATGACATTATGCTGAACTTGTAGTCAATTTATCTTTTCCTGATGATGGGTCAAGCTTAATTATTTTGAGTGGAAACGACTGGCGTGTTGTTTCATAATCTATAAAATTAACTTACTTTTTTCCTTCTTCAGCACTAATTTTCCTGTCATTTTACTAAATATTCTCTAAAACCTTTCTAGCATAATTTCTTTTAATAAATTGAAAAAAAAATAATAATAATAATAACTTATCCAAAACAAACAAGAGAGAGACAGATTTTAAAACATATACTTATTGCAGCAAAAAATGTAATGAAGAGCTGGTGTTGAAAAAAGTAAATAAAGAACTTTGTAAATTTAATTTACAAAGTTGTAAAAAACATTAATAATAATAATTAATTAAAAAAAAAAAAAAAAAAAAGTTTCAGGTCGAAATGATTCCACGACCATTCATTATGTGAATAAAATAGGCACGAGTGAAGTAGTTATAATTGGCGAAGTATTGCTCTTTCATACATTTTGAAATATGACTAACTATTATTAAAATAAACAAACCAAAATGAAATATTAAAAAGTGGAAGTGATATTTAAACTTTTCAAAAACATAATTGCCCCATGGGATTGAAATAGTGCTAATGGCATATCTTAATACTATCTTCGGCGTGAAATTGCTGACAGAATTTTTGAGAAATGAATACATAAATATAGAATAATTATATTAATATTATTTATATTTTAATTATATTAATCATATTATAAATTTATAATATAATAAATGTATTCTAAATATAAATTTAATATAATAGAGCGAGGGATAGGAAAACTATTTTATGTAACTAAATTCTCTGATACATGGTACCAAAACTAAGATGTTTAATAGATGCTGAGTAAAACTGTAGTAAAACTGTAGTTCTTGAATAATAGTAGCATCGCCTGACTACCGATAAACACACAAATTGAACCTGTCGGATAAGGCTCTATCAAAGGCAGTGGAGACCCGGGTCGAACATTGCGCGAAAGACGAAGACGCTGCTAAAGCAGCGGAGAATCAAAACTTGGTTTTATGTGATTTCAGTGAACTTTGCTTTAGTTATTAATTTTAAAGTAATATAAAAAATATATATATATTTATCTATTGATTTTCTTTCCTTTCTTTCTTTCTTTTTTTTTTAATTCATTTAAGTGTAGGGACAAGAAAGCGAAGAAATCCTGATAGTAATAAATAGAAACATTTGTAAATAAACATAATCATTGCCCCCCCCCCCCACCCCAATGAAAAAAAAATGTATCATTTCTTTCAGGTTGAAATAATAAAACATCCCTTCGTGAGTCTAACAAACAGCGTGAATGCAGCAAATTATTTTTGCTGCACTCATGCACACATTGTTTCGCATGATGAAGAGCCTTTGGAGTATTTCGACCAGAAACAATTGCTGAATTTTTTTTTTTTTTTTTTTTTGAGTTTATGGTGTTTAGTTTTTTACAATGCTCTTTTTATAACAATTTTGGTTTCAATATTTTATAATTTTCACATGTAAAGTTACATTTATTTATATCAAATAACTTAACAAAATTAAACATATTAAAATTTGAACACTTAAAAAAAAAAACATAATCTACTTCATTCCAAAAAATGTAATGGATCAACTGAATATTTCTTATATGCTGTACTAGAAATCCTGAATTTATAGCCATGGTGTATGAATCAAATACTTGTAAATAGTATTTAAAAATGAATATGTACAAAATCAAATTAAATATTGGATGCATAGAAAAAACTGGTTGCTCCCTCATCAGAAAAAAGAGAGAAAAAAAAAAGAAAAAAAGAATGAAAGAAAAAGAAAAAAAGCACTAATAAAATTAAAGGTATCACCAATAAAATAATATACTAGGTATAACCAAATCACTGCTGGCCTATTAACGGCCTTCTTCACTTACCGTCTCCGGAAGTCCGAGTCAATGTTATTCTATGGGAAACTTTCTTTACAAATATCTTATTAATCAATACATATTTTAAATTCTGTTTTCACATTCAGAAAATTCCCAACTTTTAAATTGTTGGACCTTTTTTAAAGATGTATTTTTTTAATTATTAATATTTTATTTTGAAATTGCAAAATGAAAAATTTCACATATTAAAAATTCGCATTTTGCAGCTTCAAAATGAAATATAAAAAATTAAAAAAATAATTTTTTTTAAATGTCCGTCAATTTAACAGTTGGGAATTTTCCGAATGTGAAAACAGAATTTAAAAATATGTATTAGTTAATAAGTTATTTGTAAAGAAAATTTCCCATAGAATAACGTTGGCTTCGGCTTCCGGTGACGGTGAGTGAAGCGGGTCCTTAATAGGAAAATATAAAGGACCAATGAAGACTGCCGGGAGTAATGTAATTTTTTATGTTTGCCACAGCTGGCCCACTGTAGGCTGCCAGCAACAACGTGGAAAAACTATATTTGCCACCATATGGCCCAACACTGGCCCTCTAACAATTTCCAACCTAATGTTCGTTACCAACAGTGGCCCATTACATATTTTCATCATACTGCTAGCTGCCAGCAACGACCCATTCACCGGCCCACTAACTTATTTTTAACTTACTGCTGGCTGCCAACAATGGATCGGTTGAATACGGCCAACTGATGGCCGGCGTAACATATTCCCTGCGGCAACGTTAACTTTTGCCACCGGCGGGCCAATTGCAGCTGCTGCTGGCAACCAGCACTTGGCCTCATGCTAGCCGTCATTTGAGGTTTTGCTGGGTTGCCTAGCCATTGGAGAGAGAAAAAATATATACACTGATGGAAAAAAAAAATCCCAACACCAAGAAAAAATTATTGTACAATAATGAAATTTCAGCAATACATTTGTCTAGGTAACATATTTAATTGATTAAAGTTTCAAGATCACAGGTAGAGCCATTGGCGAGAGCAAGCATGCAAACGTGCATGCATTGTGTCGTACAGGTGTCGGATATCAGTTTGTGGGATGGAGTTCCATGCCTGTTGCACTTGGGCGGTCAATGCAGGGACAGTTAATGCTGGTTGTGGATGACGCTGGAGTTGTCGTCCAATGATGTCCCATACGTGCTCGATTGGAGAAAGATCTGGTGATCTAGCAGGCCAAGGCAACATGTCGACACTCTGTAGAGCATGTTGGGTTACAACAGCGGTATGAGGGCGAGCGTTATCCTGTTGGAAAACACCCCCTTGAATGCTGTTCATGAATGTTGTATCACTAGACTGACGTACAAATTTGCAGTCAGGGTGCGTGGGATAACCACGAGAGTGCTCCTGCTGTCATACGAAATTGCTCCCCAAACCATAACTCCAGGAGTAGGCCCTGTGTGTCTAGGCCGCAGACAGGTCGCTAGCAGGCGTTCACCTGGCGTCCTTCTAATCAACACACGGCTATCACTGCGACCAAGGCAGAACCGGCTTTCATCAGAAAACACAACAGATCTCCACTCCGTCCTCCAATGAGCTCTAGCTTGACACCACTCACGACGCAAACGGCAGTGGTTTGGAGTCAGTGGAATGCACGCTACAGGGCGTCTGGCTCGGAGCTGTCCTTGAAGTAACCGATTTGTAACAGTTCGTTGTGTCACTGTGGTGCCAACTGCAGCTCGAATTTCAGCTGCAGACGCAGTACGATTAGCCACAGCCATACGCCGAACACGGCGGTATTCCCTCTCAGTAGTGCCACGTGGCCGCCCGGAACCCGGTCTTCTTGAGGCAGTACCTTCCCTTGACCACTGCTGCCAACACTCATGCACAGTGGATACATTCCTGCCAAGTCTTTCTGCAATATCGCGGAAAGAAAACCCACCTTCTCGTAGCCCTACTACACGACCTCGTTCAAACTCAGTGAGCTGTTGATAATGGCTTCTTCGTCTTCTTAGAGGCATCCTTGACTAACATTAACCCACTACGTCAAATCTCAACTGTAAATAACGATCACGAACCTTACAGCGCTTATTTAAAGCAAACCTCATTTGCATGTTCATAGTGTCGCTACTAGCGCCACACTTATGCGCGTAGCTCGAAATTTGAATCGACGTCATCTTTCAGATGTATAAACACGCCTACCAAATTTCGTTTATCTAGCACAGCTCCTTCCTGGTGTTGGAATTTTTTTTTTCCATTATCTACACAGTATCATAAGAATTTTTGATTAGTTTCTTTAGAAGCTCTTTTACATCCTTAAGGAAGTATTGTAATCCCAATTTGCGAAATGGATTTTGTATTTCGCAAAACTCAAAAACGAATGATCGTAGGCTATTCAAATTTATATGTGTGATTGTCATGATGTCTAGTTGTACACCTGCAGCTTTGGTTTTAATACGAGCGCCCGTTTCAGAGATATCAACGACTTAATACGATTTTTCGTGACGTCTGTATGTAAATATGTGTGTGTGTGGTGTGTGTATCTCTCACAACTCAAAAATGATTCGACGTAGAACGTTGCAAATTGGTATATAGGTTTGTTGTAACATCTAGTTGTGCACCTCCCTTTTTTTAACTTTTTGTAATTTTCCATTTTGGAGATATTTAGGAAAATTATATTCATGATGGCCAAAAATGCAAAAATACAAAACACCTATCTGCATTGTCGTAATGTCTACACTTATCTCTTTCCCCAGGCCTTACGATTGTGCGGGTTAGGCATCCACGACATCCACTTACATTTTTGCATCTAGAACAGTCGTATGTAATAAAATCAGGAAATGAACGATCAAGCTAATTAGCAGAACGTGTAAAGTACAATTTTCAATCAACAAATGTCGGTTATAGTCCATATTTTTCTTTTAGTTTGCAAAAACAGAAGGATGTAATGTTTTAAGGTAAAAATGTTTCGGGTCGGGAAGGGTTATAGGGATGAAATTCCTTCCGTAGTTGGCTTACTACCATGATGTGTTTCACACCACCAGTTAACGCATTAATAATCTTACGTCTAACACAATTCCGAAATCCGCTTTTACAAGCTCTAACTTAATGTGTAAAGTTATTATATAATTTTTCTGTAATGTTAATAATGAGATGAGCTATTCCTTTTTATAATATAATTAAAGTAATACATAGTATTATCCTTTTATCATACACATTTATTTTTACTAATTTGTTTCACCTATTTTTAAAAATATTCACGATATTGTCATCAAGATTTTCCTCGGCGCGTATTTAATTTTGTAGTTATTGTTTGTTTGGTATATACTAATATATTTTTGTCGACTGAATAGACTGAATTTTGTTCTGTGTTTTATAATTTGCTCTTACTTATTAGAATGGATTATTATGGAAGGACAAATTTTAATGTATGAAGTTTTTGAAGGAATGGGGAAGAAATAGTTTTTGCAATTATGTTTCTCTCTCTCTTTCTCGTACGTATATATATATATTTTAAACACTTAAAAAAAAAGTACTTGAAAAATCTTTATGAAAAACAATCTTTGCTCTTATTTATTATACGTATCATTATGGAAGGACAAATTTTATGCCTGAAATTTTTGGAGAAGTGGGGAAGAAATAGTTTTTGTGATTATGGCAATCATGCTTCTTCCTCTCTCTCTCTCTCTGTGTGTGTGTGTGTATATATATATACACACACGTACATGCAGACACACACACTGTATTTCAAACATCTAAAGTATTCCTTAATAATCTTTATGAAAACAATCATAAAGAGGAAAAAAACATTCAAAAGAAAATATATTCTAAATGCGCTTAACTTTATTAATTATTTTTTCACACTTTTTAAATAATCACGAATAAGTGTAGCAATAAATAGCTTGTAAGATAAAAATTTATTTTGTGCTTTATAATTTTACTTTCTGTATCCTTTGCCATTTGAATTTAAGATTGTTTGCATTAAAATGATATAGAGAGATGAAAATGATTAAAAAACTCTTTAAAAATGCCGATGTTTCTTATTCAAATTAATAAGTTCTACTTATCTTTCTTGTGTCAAAAAAATCATATTAACAAAAGAGATTATACCAGTTTGCAGTTTTTGTACAACTTCTTGCAGAGCGCTGCAAAAATAACTCTCTGCTTGGAGATTAAACGTTGTGCTAAAAAAGTGCCAAAAATTATCTAGTGATTACGTCTGAAAATGAGGCACGACAAAATATTAATCCGTTTTAATATCAAAAACCTTGGAGAAAAAACAGCGATGCATAACGAAGGATTAATATGAAAACAAAAGTCTTAAAAAATTACTGACTGGTGATTTAAAAAAAAGTCTGTATTCGGAAGGAAGAGGCTTGTAAAAACGTTCGGGTAGAATTAGACTTTAAAGACTCGCGTAGCTAGGAGTGATTAAGAATTGCTCTGCGAGGTACCTTGGACCTAGCTGTTGATAGGCTTTGGCTGGCTGCTGGCTGTGTACATAGCTCAAAGGAATTCCATTAAAAACGGATCTTTTTCTTAACTTTTCTTCCTTTCGCGCCAAAAAACGGCTGTCTGATCCAGCAGCGTTAGGACTATCAGAGACTTCGAAAAGCATGGTTCTGAAATATAGCTAAGAAAGAAAAAAAAAAAAGATGGAAAAAATGTTTTTTTTTTCCCGTCCAAAGAAGCATGCATGTTATCTCAAATATACTCTCTTCAGTATATTTAGCCAGAAAGGGAATGAGTTTATGTACTTTTAAGTACATGTATTTTATAAACCTTATTATTATATGATAAATTTTGTGAAAATCTTTTGTTCACAAAATTTTCTCGATATTGTTAATATAAAATTTCGTATTAAATTGTTAAGAACGTACATGGTGTACCACTAAGAAATAAAACTCTTAATTGCGTTAAGGACTGGGATTACTCTGTAGAGGCTATTTGACTGTGAGCAGTCAGTAGTTCAGTGTTAACACTATATCCTTAGTGACAAATTTAAAGTACATTAATAATAATGAGTAAATGTAAATATTTTTAAGAGTAAAAACTGCGAATAGCCAACATCTAAAATTGTATTTCAATGCTGTTAAGACTAATGATGTAGAAGGTTTGGGAAAAAATAAGTTTCTGTGTTTCCTCCTCAAACATGCTTTTTATGTAAAGCTGAAATGTCATTCCATTTCAAATAAAAGTCATTCCATTAAAACAATTCAATGAAAAAATGATGTAGTTTATTCACATTACAGTTTATTCCTTGTGAAAGAAGTATAAAAATTATACCACATTATTATCAACTATTAAATATCTAAATCTTTTTTCCATGATAAAAATGACTGGAAAATGTTTTTGCTGAAATAGATTTCATCCCTCACATTCTTCTACAATATAATATGTAAATAATGATAGAAACTCCGTAACATTGGCCTTGGGTAACATTTTATCGTTTATGATTTTCTGATATTTTCATGTAGTGTTAATCGTATAAGTGGTGTCAATAATCTTATCAGAGCTATACAAAAGATAATCATGGATCAATCATTTAAATAAGAAATGTCTAAATTTTTTGAATAAAATTGAATTATTTTCTAATGAAAGTGAATTAACTTTTATAAGATTAAGTTTGTCCACTTTCTCATGGAACGTGGGTCGCAATTGTACAATTTATACATTTTACTAGCCTTAGAGTTGAGATATCCCTGACTTAATATAGTCCTCTCAGACTTGGATAAAAATTTCATTTTTCTTTCCATTCAAATACAGAAAAGCAAACAAATGCAATTATCTATATAACAAAATGTATGTAATCTGTATTTTTAAAAGATTTATCTCCTTATGAAATCCTTTATAAAATTTGATTGAATTCTTGTTTAATTAAAAATGTTGTTTTTCAAAAGCTTTGCCTATGGTGTTTACATATGTATAAAATAAGAACACTTACGGTATATTACTCACTTTTAAAAATTTTCTTTAGCGATCCTATTAGTAGTAGAAAGGCTAAACTCATATTGTACAGTCTAGTTGTACAATGCTAATTTGGATGCGAATTAGGATTTTTGTTTATGGAATACCTTGTGGATATAAATCATCTTCTGGAAAAAGATTGCAGATGTCTGCTTTTACATTGATTTGAGAAACAGCAAAATGATTTTTAATTGGATGCAGCTTACTATTTCCAAATGTGATGTGGTCAGTCTACAGTTAAGCAAAATGTCACAAAAATATACCAACCCGTTATGAAAAATGCAATGATCTTTCTAGTGGATCATGTAGATTTAACCAAAAGAAAATTTAAAAGAAAAAAGTACAGTTTTTAAATGAAATATTTCTATTCATAGTTAACTGATTCGAGCTAAAAAATGTGGATAAAAACCCCTTATATACCCAGAGAAAAGTTTTGTTGAATTAACAACATTTTGGTTGACACAACAAAAATTTCTGTTTAAATAATGTGTTCTAAAAGATATTTTGATTAGATTAACAGAGATATTCTCTCTCTCTCTCTCTCTTTTTTTTTTTAATCCAGAAAAAAAGAAAAAAAAAAAAAGGTTAAACAACAAAATAACCCTAACAAAATAACAAAACATATTTTGTAGTTTAAATCAATGTCTTTTTCTGAGTGTAGTTATACTTCAGTAATGGTTGGCTATAAATTATTAAAAAAACAATTGTTAAAGCTTGCGCATACGCAGTTAAAAATTTAGTAAAAATGCTCATATTTCATCAGATGTAGTATTTTTATATTTTGCAGTATGTTGTGTCTACTGTAGTATGTTGCAGGGCTGCCACAGGCGACTTTTTTTCCTCTTTTCGTACCACTATTTAAAAAAAAAAAAATATATATATATATTTATTTATTTATTTATTTATGCAAGTAAATCTACAGTTTACCCGCATAAACTTATTATAAATTTTATGCTATGGAAATAGTGGTATGATAATAATAATAATAATAGCAATAATAAAAATAAAGTCGCCTGTGGTAGCCCTGGATATGAAATTCTTTTTTTAATGACAGCATTGATTTAAAAAACAATGTTATAATTTAATAGTATATAGAAACACCATACCGTCTTATTTATTCACATTAGTTGAAAATCTTTTTTATTATGAGACATTCAATTAAAATATACATGTTAAAAAAAAAAAAAAAAAAAAAAAAAAAAGTCAAAATAAATACAAGTTTCGAAATTCATCCAAATTTCTTCATCATTTTTTTACGTATAATGTTGTAAACTGCATGTTATGAACAGAAAGGTTCGAAAACTTTTCGTTGTTTTTAAAGAAATATTTATATCTCTTGGAATATATATAATATTCACATACAAATGAATTTAGATAATTAACTGAAACACCATAATCACATGCTGCAGCTATAACGAATTTCAAGCATTACTTTTTGCAAGTGATTTGAAACATTGTTTTTTCTTCAATTTGTTACTGGTCCTTTTTACCCATCGGGGCAAAACTTTCACTGAAATATATCACGTATCAAATGTTCTTTACACATACACACTATCAGTTTGAAAACTGAAATGGAAAGTAAAGGCAGAAACTAAGGAAATATTAATGTTCTGCAGTGAGACTTAAAAAATTGTACACCTCTGTAGTTTAAAAATGAAAAAAATATTTTTCACTACTTCTTTTAAAAATAAAATTATTAATTTATATTACTGCTCATGAGGCTTTGTTTAAAAGAAAAAATATTTTACTGAAAATAGTATGGTATCCTCTTTTGAAAGATATCTATAAACTTTGCCTTTTAATGCACACGCATTTATTTAGAAAATGTATGTTGCAATCTACAATATTGTTTTTTACATTTATGTGCTGTGTACATGCTTTAATTTATTGATTTTTGAGGGTTCACACTTTTCATTTTCACATTAACTTTCACTCCGGGCACTCCCCTCAAGCCTAGGACCCTAGTGCAGTCAATCGGCTTTTATCCCCACAACCCAAGGCCCACCAGCGGCCGAGCGGTTCTGCGCTCAAAGCTGGTAGATGGGAGGTGCCGAGTTCGATCCCAGGTCGCGCTCATCGACCTAGCCGTTCGGAGTTTTCCGTGGTTTCCTCCGAAACTCGCGTAAATACGGGCTAGGACCCCTTAGAAAGACCCCCACGGAGGGCATTCCCCCTATAGGCCTAGGACACATAAGGAGTCAATCGGCCTTAATCCTCCAACCAACCAACCAACCCCACAACCCAAATCATATCGGGATGTTTCAATATACTCATAATAGCTTTTTTTTTTTTCTTTTTTTTTTTTTTTTTTTTTTTTAATTTTAAGAGAGTTGCATTTTTTTGGAAACGACACGAAAATTTTAGAAAATTTCTGAAGTAAAGTCCTGTTAACCTTCATGTTTATAATTTATCACACAAGGGGGTGATTAAAATGTTATTTACAAATTAAGAAGGTAGTTTACTTTCATTTTACATACAAATTTGCTTTTTTTAATTTTCGCTTTTTCCGAAAAATCCGAAGGCGTCCATTACTGGGGGGGGAAAAAAGGTACTGGATCTCCAAGTGTTCACTGCTGACGAATTTTACGCTATCTGGAAATTTTTTTCTACAAGTTTATTCAGTTAGCATTTTTAGCAGTACAGGCACGTGCAGAAAGAGTTAATTGAGATATAGAGCACTGGTTATTGTTACCTCTCTAAAATTAAGAACAGTACACAAAAAATAGCCGGAATATGTAATTAAAGTGTTCACTACTATTAAAGTTACACCTAAATTACAATAGTATAAAATATTCTAATTTCATGTAAATTTTCGAAAATTATGATTTGGTTTAAACATTATATTATTAATTAAATTTTGGTTTAAAAATTCTATTTATTATGTTGACTTTCTTGTGTGAGAAAGTAGTCCGTAAAGAAACAGGCAGGTTCTAGTCGGTGAATGCTCTTTATTCAACGTAACTTCTCGAATCTGTTCAACAAAATTGTGATCACAATGAATATTCTCGAAACAGTCTAATAGTACAGTTATTTCATCGAATATTCTAGTAGCAGTCCACTGAATCTGTCACTCGTGCCGCAAAAGTCACTATTCGACGAATATTCTGGAATGGTCCAAGGTAACAGTTATTTGTTTCACAGGAGTAAAGCAAATAACTTGAAATACTCCAGAGCAGAAAACTTTGCTAGCTCACGAACAAAGTTCAGTCGCTTATAGCACATTCTCCAAAGTGTAATCGCTCAGAATAGATATCTTTTTTAACAACTATGAATTGCAGTGACTATACACACACTCGCTGAAGTCAACTCTCTCTTAAATAGGAGAGACCTACATAGGAGTATATATAGACATATACCTTTTAACGATAGGGTTTAGCGGTAATTCCATCCAGAATGGCATAGAAAGTTCTAGAACATGGCTCCCATGCATCGGAGAGCTTCGAAAATTCGGAACCTTAAACTACTGTTTTTCGCAGAATTTGATAGCCAAGTCGCCAAATTCATTACAAAGTTTGTCGCCAAGGCTGATTTCACTGAAAGTGAGTGAACTGTCTCTTTTTCTTCCCTTTAACTAACTAATTTCACTGCAACAAGACAAACTATACAGGGGAAAAGAATTAATCCGTTGTAACAGTATAGGTTATATTATAGTAATCGCGTGGAGTTGTATATTTCTTAGAGTAATAGCACTAATTTGCTTCCCGGTGTATTCAATGTATGCCACATTACAAGGCAAAAATATTCAGAATTTTGATGATTTTATTTATGGGGATACATAAGTTTGGAAAAAAAAAAAAAAAAAAAGAAGCATATTTGGTCTCTTTGTTTGTTTCTTTTCTTTTCTTTCTTTTTAATAATAATAATAATAATACAACAAAAAAAAAAAAAAAAAAAAAAAAAAAAATTAAAAATTTTGAGCGTATACAGAGTTTATACCCATCAGGGAAAACCTGGAAAACAGGGAATACTCAGGGAATTTGAAATTTGTTTAAAAAAGTCAGGGAAAACTCAGGGAAAATAAAAATTTTCATTAAAAGTCAGGGAAAATCAGTTATAAAACCTGGAAAACCAAATGTTTTTTTTCCTCTCAAGTTAGGTTTTTCTTGATGATTTTCGTATCAAAATTTAAATGATTAAGTATTGTGAAAATACACATGTAAATAATGATTTCTACGTGAATTTCTATCATGATCGGCAGTAATATGACATCATACAATGGAAGTAGCAGTATTTTGTCCTGTCTAGAGGAGCGTTTCTTGTAATATGTCGCTAATACTTACTTGAAAATTGCCTGGGAACTCGGGGAATTTTTTTTCACATATTTGAGTATGAACCCTGGTATAAAAGAGCAACATTTAAACGATATTTTATGAAGTTTTCATTAAAAAATTAGGAAAATTCAGCCGGTGTTACTTGGTTTCCTGAGACTCTTCAGAAAAAAGGATCTTTTCAGTGGTCAGAATAGCTCATGATAGCTTTATCTGAAATTAAAAAACCAAATTGTGTTCAACAAATTTAAAAAGTGTTCAAATAATAATAATAATTAAATTTTTAAATAGTAGTAAAACGGACCTAACTAGGGGAATTTCCAAAGGCTCTTTCCCAGACTTTTACACAGATTAACTTTTAGGGAAAAGATTCTAGACATATTGTACTTAGATAAGATAAAAAAAAAAAAAAAAAAAAAAAAAAAAGACCCCTTAATGTAATTGGATATACATACAGTTATGTAATTTTTTAAATATAATTGCAAATTTGTCAAAAATTTACACTAATGCATAGTTGGCAGTTGCCATTAAGCTAGTTATTCTTCTATTTATTATTCATTTATTATTGGGAGTGATTTTCTAAATAGTGATTATGTTGCTAACTTTGTAAACGAATATAACTAATGTTGTAGGCCAGTTTTTTTCACTTTTGCTTGGTCTTCAAATTTTTAAACAAATTGACCTTGAGTGAATTCGGATGTTTTCTAACTTGAATTCAGGTAAATTTTATTGCCTGGTTTTTAGGAAAATGTGGAAGAATTTTCGTGGAAGGCCAGCAAATATCCTGTTCATTTTTACAGGGGGAATTCAACATTTTACCTATTATTATCACCATTCTTTCCTTTCCTTACTGTATTTTCTTTTCGATAGGTACATTCTTTTATTGACTGATAGATAAATAGATACTCATTGTACAATACTCGTTTCCAAATAACCGGATTTCTTTATGTGGAGAAAAATTAAAGATCAAGTGTTTCGAAGAATTAGAAATCGATTCGGCAGATTGTAAAATTTAATTAAAATATTTTTCAGGGATAACATTATCTATTCTTGAAGAGAAAGAGCATTACAGAAAGCAAATGATTAAATATTTCGATGGTAATAATAAACTAAATCATTTATAATGTTTTTAATTTAAAGTAGAAACAAGGTAGTTGGTCGCAAAGTAAAAATCGTCTGATTTAAAGGAGTAAAAAGCGAGAGGGAAAAAAAAAAAAAAAAAAAAAAAACGCACGGATTTTTATTATTATTTGTTAATTCACTAAAATTCATGAAAACTTATCAGTCGGGAAAATTTTGTATTTGTATATACGTGTATTATGATTATTTATTTATTTATTTTTAAATTTCGTTTTCCCATTAGAGACGTTTTTACATTGTAGGACTTTCCGTTTGAAAAGTGCAAAATTTGTCAGAATGCAGTTGTGCGCCATAGATTATATTTTGATTTAATTAAGCACGTGTTTAATAAAAAGGGAATTAAAATTAAAGCATGCAAAGGAAAATACATAAAAAAATAAAAATAAAACTGATATTTATATTAAATATGGGCGGTGGGAAATTAGATTTTAATTTTAATTTATTAAGGCTATACAGAATTAAAAAAAACAAAATAGCTGCCGATTTTGAAACATACTGCATATCAACTGAAACGCAACATCAGAATAAAATGCGTTTATTCCGAAAAAGGAACAGTTAACCACCACCACCACCACACAATAATGATAATATTAATATAAAAATAACATCGATTTAGAATTGAAATTTGAGAAATTTTAGTGTCTGTAAATGTTAGTGCTCATAGCTTGTAATAGCGAACACACATTTTCTGAATCTGTTCCTAGGTGTGTTTTGAAACTAATGCTGTGAAAAAAAAAAAAAAAAAAAAAAAGGCATTTTTACTTATTTTATTTTGTCAAGAATGAAACAACATTCTTTAATAACTTGTGATAGATGAAATAGTTAAAATGTCTCTTACATGTACGCGCCGTTAAAATGTGATTGTAATGTTAAATCCAGCAAGCTAGAAATTTTAAAATAAGGAGGCAAGAAAGTAAGGCAGATTTGGACACTAATCTAAAGTGTACATGTTAAAAAATTTGATTTTTTAGAATCTGTAAATAATCAAAAGTATTGTTTTATTATTAGTAAATAACTTCCCTTTTAATGACTAATTTATTGTATAACCCTTTATGTCCCGAAGTAGCTTTAAAATATCATTAGATTGAAAAGCGTGTGAAACGAATCTATTCAACGAATTTTAAAGATACTTATAAATTTAATGTTATAATTTTCATGCCAAACGTACTTGTGAGGATTGAACGCATATACTTCAATTTCCCACGATAGCACATGACGCTACTTGAAGCCCTCCCGCCCACTTTTTTTTTTCTTTGTTGTTTAAGAAAGGGTTTTATAGCATGACGTCGCAGTTTGACTGCCATTTTTCATGATCTTCACATGTACTATAATTAATTTATATATTGCCTCAAGAACATGCCATCAATCTTGTGAAAAGTATAAAGTTCACATATATTTATATATTGAGGGCTAGATCTATTTTCTACTCTGTGTACCAATGGCATCCTGTTGTTCTGTTTGGGTCTGTTTGACCCGAAGCATATTTTAATTTCTTATAAAACGGCAATGTAGAAATATTATCTTGATATGTTGTGACTCTGTCAATTAGGAATAAAAATGTTATCTTCCTGAAAAAGTTTAAATTTTATTTATATATCTTCTATATATAATTTAAAAAAATAATAATGTATTGTACAAAAAATGGGAACAGTACAGACAGAGTTAAAGTACCATTCTATTGAATCTTATTAATTATTATGATGTGGGGCGTTTTTTATTGTTTATATCTTTTGAAAATGCATCTTAATTACCTAAAAAATATGTTTGAAATCTATGTTTTGTTTCTTTCATAATTTGGAATTGAAAGGTTAAAGAAAGATAAGTTTTACTTCATTAACAAAAAAGTACGTTAATTTCGAACGCAAGGTCAAAACTCCTGCTTTAAAAGACGCGAAATATTTGTACCAATACTGATTATTAATGATAGCCTATATTTCTATTTCTAATAGACATTTATTTTTCTGAGGACAATTTCTGTCTATTTTTGGTGTTAACTTTCAAGATTTTAAGTTTAAATAACAATTAAAAAGTGTTAGTCTCTTTTTTCAAGTTTTATTTTATTTAAAGGGAGAGTGTTGGTTGTTAAAATGTGTTTGTTGAATGTGTCAACAATGGAAAATTTAAGTTTGAGAATTCTATGAAAAATATAATTGTTTAGATATTTATAAAACATTTAGTTTACATTGAGTGTAAGATTATTTATCTAGAAACCCATGAACGTTTGTTTGCTGTTAGTAACCATATCTGAAATGGTTTGACAAAAATGGACCTTCATTTTAAAACTAAAATGCGGATCCTAAATTTAATTTCAAATTTTTTACTTCCGTGTATTAAAAACACTGCAGTTGTGGGTAAAAAGTGTTTTTGGTCTTTGTTGTCATTATAAATAAAATTTTGAATATAGTACTGAATTATATAATATGTTAAATTAATCAAAAATAATCTATTTTTATTGAATGTCAATTGAAGTTAAAGTTGCTGTCATTAGTTTGTATATTTAAATAATCGAAAAGTGCTCCCTTAAAAAAAAGAAAAGAAAAAATTTTAATATACTAACTATTCCATTTCTAATTTTAGTTATTTTATCCACAATTTAGTAACTGCTAATACACATCTTTCGTATTAATTTATGTATATGAGCGTAATTTTATTTATGTATATGAACCTTTACATTTATTTTAAATTTGCAATATTATTCACAGTTATTATTTTTAGTTGATTTCATTAGAAATCGACCTATTGCAATCACTTCGTTTATCTATCTATCTATCTATACAATATATATAATGAAAATATTGTCATCATGATAACTCCCGAAATAATACTCCAAATCGAACCAAATTTGGACAGCGAACTTATCTTATAAATATCTTGGATGAGTTCGTTAACCAAGTTACTCCGCTATTTTGTTACTTTCTTCTATATGTAATATAGAGAAAGTATTGGATTCGCGAAAATTTTCGACCTCCGTTTTTTGACGGATCTACACGTTTTGGGATGTCCTGAACACGAATTGATAGTTTTTAAAAAATGTCTGTCTGTGTGTCTGTCTGTGTGTCTGTCTGTCTGTCTGTCTGTCTGTATCATTTTTTTGTGGACGCTGTATCTCACGAACCAATGAATGAAATTTAACCAAACTTGGTATTTAGTTGCACCCTGACATGAACTGGTGCCCATTAGATTTGGGGATCAATAGCTCAACAGGTGGCGCTGTGATCGCATTTTATAGGACAAAATTCCGTATAAATGGGCATAATGAGAGTTATTTTAAACTTGTGATTGTAAAATTAATATGAATTATTGATAATAGTAGTAGTTAACTAGGAAAAAAAAATTGTGCATGGGGGGGCATCGGTTCCCCCCCTGGGGGGGTTAAATTTTGAAGATGGGTATCATTCGAAAGATCTCGTCAATACCTTTAAAACGAATGGTTGAACCATAAATCTGTGATAATTTAAAACAAAGTTATCGATTTTTTTTACTTTTAACAAAAAAAAAAACTTAGAAAAAAAAATCGTATTTTTTTTTTTTTTTTTTTTTTTTTTTTTTTTTTTAATATTGTTACTGATTGAATATGTATAGGAAAATATAGAAGAAAGTCTTGTGGTGGCCACAACATACTAGTTTTCAAGTGGCGCCCACTTCAAAATTTCAAATCCACATTGTAAAAAGGGTATTTAAGGCAGGATTTCCTTGAATTTTGATGCAAATATGGACCACATAAGAGTCACAATAAAGTTTATTAATGAACTTTATCCGCCATTTTTAACAAAGTGTCGGATAATTTAAGTTAAGCGGGGCCACTTGAAATCAAGTTACCACTTGAAAATATAAAATCACGATAACTTCCGAAATAATATTCCAATTCGAAACAAATTTGGACAGTGAACTTATCTTATAAATATCTTGAATGAGTTTGTTAACCAAGTTGCTCCGCCATTTTGTTTTCAAATGGAGGCCATTTGAAAATTTCAAATTCACATTGTAAAATTCGTATTTAAGACCGGATTTGCTTGAATTTTGATGTATACATGCAGTCGGTAACAAAAGTATCCGAACACTAGCAAAAATCCCTATTTAAAAAAAGTAGAGTTAATACTGTTTTGTTAAATAAATTCTTGTCGAATCATGTTCTTGTCAGTCTAAGAACATGATTCGACAAGGATTTACTTAACAAAACAGTATTAACTCTACTTTTTTTATATAGGAATTTTTGCTAGTGTTCGGATACTCTTATTACCGACTGTAGATCATATAAGGGTCTCAATCAAGTTTATTAATTTAATAAACTTTATCCACCCTTTTTAACAAAGTGCTTATGTTATAAACTAAGCGAGATAACTTGAAATTAGCCTGCCATTTGAAAATTTATAGACATAACTTTTTAAATTCTGATTCAATTCGAACCAAAGTTGGACAGGGAACTTATCATATAAATATCTTAGATGAACTCACTGGGCAACTTGTTCCGACAGTTTGTTTTCAAGTTGCGGCCACTTGAAATCAGGCTGCCACTTGAAAATGTACCATCACGATAGCTTTTAAAATACTAATTTGATTCAAACCGATGTTGGATAGTGAACTTACAGTTCAAATATCTTGGATAAGTTCGCTCGGTAACTTGATCCGCCGTTTTATTTCCAGGTGGCTGCCACTTGAAAATTTGTCATTATAACTTTTATAATACTGAATCAATTCGTATCAAATTCGGGTAGTGGATTTATCATTCAAATATCGCAGATAAGTTCGCTGTTCATCTCACTTCGCTTTTTTGTTTCCAAGTGGTGGCCACTTGAAATCACGGTGCCACTTGAAAATTCTTTATTGCGATAATTTTTGAAATACTGAATTAGTTTGAACTAATGTTGGACAGTGAACTTATCATACAAGTATCTTGGATAATTTCGCTCGGCAAGTTGCTTCGAAATTTTGTTTCCAAGTTGCGGCCACTTAGACTGCCACTTGAAAATTTGAAATAACAACAACTTTTGAAACATTGCATTGATTCGAATCAAAGTTGGACAGTGAACTTATGCTTCAAGATCTTGGATGAGTTTGCTGGGCAAATTGCTCCGTTATATTGTTTCCAAGTGACTGCCACTTGAAAATTTGTTATCACGATAACTTTTGAAATACTCAATCAATTCAAACCGAAGTTCAAAAGTGAATTTATCATTTAAATATCGATGAATTCGGTGGGCAGTTTTCTCTGCAATTTTGTTTCCAAGTTGCGTCCACTTGAACACTGCCACTTGACTTTGTTATCGCGATAACTTTTGAAATACTTAATTTATTCGAACCAAAGTTGGACAGTGGACTTATCTTACAAAAATAATCTTGGATTATTTCACTTAGCATCTTGCTCCGCCATTTTGATCCAAGTGGTGGCCATTTAATTAATTTTCAACACGATGGCTTTTGAGATTCTGAATTAATTCGAACTAAATTTGTACAGTAGACTTATGTCACAAGTGCATTTGATATATTTTTTTGCCAACTTGGCGTGCCATTTTGTTTCCAAGTGTTTTCCCAAAATTTTAAATTCACATAAAAAGATATTTATGAACCTATTTCCTTAAATATGTACGTAGCCTACCTCAATATTTCTACCAAATTCACTAATAATTTGTAGCCGCCATTTTGGAACAAAATGGCAGCTACTTGATAAGAAAAAAGAAATCAACCTACCCTTCCGAATGACCTGTTTTTTTTTTTTTCCTGATTATTTCAATCATAGTTAGTAACCTTTTTATAATACATTACTGTGAAGATTTTTGTAATGGAAATTACGGAAACTGTGCTGAAATCCAATGACAACGGTTGAGAAAAATCAATTCTTAATTTAACAAAATTTATTAAAAATTAAAAAATCACGCTTTAAATTTTTCAGTTGGGTATTTCTCTCTTCTACTCTTATCTCTGCATTAATCAGTTTTATGCTAAATCTTGCCCACATATTTGTACACAAGTACTTTTTATTAAAAGAAATACTTTTAATTTCATTATAAAATTTTTTAAACCGATAAAAGCATTTCTGAAAAATTAAATGCGAAATTGAATTTTGTCAAATCCCCTCCCCTCCCCTCCCCTCCCGACCCCCACGTCACATTTATGCCGATATTTTTGATGGAATATGACCAAACAAACAAAACTTTTTAAATTATTTTCTATTAAAATTCACCGATTTGAAATTTTCAGTTTCAGTAGTTTTAACTATTATTAGCATGTTAACCGCATCCTCTTGGAAAAGCTCTTAACCGTTTAACGTTTACTATATATTTTCTTTTGAAAAATGCTAAACTAGTTTCAGAAATGGCTGTTAAAGACATGTGATCATAAATATGTTTTAAAAAAAGCATTTTTAATTTTTGAGAAATTTTTGGTTTCGAACATATTTATGTTAACCTGATTGAATTCAAGTAATAATTTAATAAATAAATGACTTTATAAGTGAACACTATAAATAATTGTTTCCGGTCTAAATAATAGTACGGCCCTTCATCAGGGAAATTAGATATTGAGTGCATAATCAAAGCAGCAAGATCACTCGCGCCTACTAAGAAATTTCCAGTAGCTTCTGCATTTGGCTTCTTAAACATCTTTTGTCAAATTTTTGAATAATGCTGCTATCTACCCAACAGAGAAGAAACAAAAATTTAAAAATCGATTAAAACAAGGAAAAAATAATGAAAAATTGTTGTATAAAAATATATTCAATGATGTCTAATGTATTGTTTCAGTGCGAATGAACATTAAACTGTTAAAAGATCATCAGGGGCAGGGCCTGATTAACGCACGGAGCAGGGGCGCTTGACTTGGGAAGTCCGAAATTTTGTTTACAGTTCAAAAACTTTTAGCTAAAAATTTGCAAAAATGCTCTTGAAAATAGCACTTAAAGAGAACTTTACGTCTAAATGAAAAATAAAAAGTCTTATAAATGTCGAATTTTACTCAAATATGCATTTATGAGTGCAATAGTGGGAAAAATTTTTAAGGCTTTTTTTTTTTTTTTTTTAGAGCGGTGAAAACTAAGGAAAAAATGATAGGTGGGGGGGGGGGGGTAAATACGTATCAGAGCCTAAGCCCACTTTTGGCTTGATCGGGCTATGATCAACCTGATTTCATGTATTTATTTTATTTTCAGTATCGGAATTCCAGTTTTTCCGATTGTTAAATTCATAAAATAAGACTAAATTATCATTTTCATATGACTGCTAAACTTAATTAAAATTTATATTTTTCATAATGAAAAGACTGGGCCTCCGCTGATCATTTTTAAACATAATATTTTATTACCAGAACATTATTTTATGTTCTTTACTTCTGGGTTCTAGGAAATTTTCCTCCTGGGTAGTGTCTAATAATCAATAAATGAAATTTTAAACTTTTCTTTAAAAAACTTAAACAGTTCTGAAGAATTTCCAGGAAACATATTTGCAGGTATTTATTTCTTGGGACGTTTTTTGAGTTAGGTTAATTAAAATTAATATTTTAATTTTATTAATATTATTAATATTTAATAATAATTAATATAATTATTAATATTTTCGTAATGAGGAGATTGATTCTCCGCTAATCATTTTTAAACATATTACCACAACATTATTTTAAGCTCTTATCTTTAATTTTTTTTTAAAGGGTTTTAGGAAATTTCATCCCTCAAAAAACGTCCCCAGAAATAAATCCCTGCAAATATGTTCCCTGGAAATTCTTCAGAACTGTTTAAGTTAAAAAAATAATAATAATAAGTTTTAAATTTCAGTTGTTGATTATTAGAAATAAGTTTAATATTTCAATATTTGATTAATTAAAATTATTAGAATACTTCAAATAGAGTATTTTAAAAAGTATCGGAATGTTTCAATAAGAACGTAGAATAAAATTTATTTTACATATGGTTTCACGCAAGAAATAAAACAATCATAAATTTGAATAAACTGTTTCTAAATTCCTATTTATATTCTTTCTTAAAAAGTGTAATCTTAATTGAACATTTAAAAATTACGATTATTTAAAAAATAATTTTTTTTTTTTAATTTTGAATAGTGTAAAACACTTGACTTGCAATATATAAGGATGAAATTTCGGAATATATAATAGTGATTTCTTTTACATAATAATGTAATATACTAATTCTAAAGTTCATTACTCTGAGAAAGGTTTCTTTTTCTTCTTTTTTTTTTTTTTTTTTTTTTTTTTTTTTTTTTGTTTCAAATATCGATGTTTTGACTTAATTTTAAAGTTATTTTAAATTAAACATTCTTGCAAATTTATCGTTCTTTTATTTCTTCTGTGCATCTTTAAACTATTAAAAACAAAGGACTCTTCTGACGACATTTTATCTTGATACCTCTTTAAGTAATAGGTTTCGTGATGAAAATTTAAGAATCTTTCATTAATAAGTTTTAAAATTGCTTGGTTTATTTTCTCTTATAACTGAATCATTTCTCATTCTGTTTCTTCTTGTGCTTCGTTATTGCAGATGAAACAGCTGCGTTCATTGTCAATCAAAATGAACACTCAAAATTCTCGATTTTTTTTTTTTTATTATTATTATTATTCAGTAGCGACTAAATGTCAATTCTTCTAGCATTCATTTTTTTTTTTTTTTTTTCTAAACCGCTTCAATTTTATCCGGTATCTTGTATATGTATTCACGGATCCTTTTCTAAAATTGCAGAAATTCATTTTGTCTGCTGAAGCACTTTTTAGAGTATTAAGTTACCCTCTTCATTGTGATTAAGTCCAAGGTCAGAACTGGTGTTCTTAATTTTCGCATAGAAATTAATTGTCGGATTTGTCTTCAGTGTAAAACTATTTTATTCTCCATGAATAGAAAAGAACTAAAAGAAAACGCAAGAATCTGAAAACTATTAATAATATTAATTATTTTATACTAGTATTAATTAATAATGAAAATAAAACTTCTGTTTTGCAAATTAAACTAATATGTCATTCGAATTTTAGGAAAGATTGAATAATCATGTAAGAATAAACTTACAATTGTGTCTAACTCGTATGTAGGAAATATTGAAGGTTATTAATTAAAACGTAACTTCAGCGACAATAGAACTTTTCGTGGCTTCAATCTTAGCTAATATTAATTTCCGACCCTTAGAGTAGTAGTATACACATTGTATACATCTTAATTTGAAACGTCCTATCAGTCATTAAAAACTTTCTACTGATTACGATTTGGTTTTCTCTGAAACTCGGGTAAATACGGGCTAGAACCCCTTAAAAAGACCGCTCCCCGTCTATGAGGCACTTCACCCAGTACAAGGACCTTGCACATTTAATTTGCCTTTAACGCATTAACTTTTAATCCTTAATTGAGCACAAATATGTAATGATGATCTTCAAATATTCAACCTACGTCCGGTCTAAATCCGTATTTCGGCAGAACTGTCTTTTGGAAAAAGTTAAATTCCATTTTGTTACATTGAATTCTTTTACAAATTTCATCATTTTAATAAGACTTCCACGGAAGGCAGTCCTCCTCGGGTCTAGGACTCCAGTGCAGTCAGTCAGCCTTATTCCGAAACACCATCATCATTTCAAACGTCAGTTTGATTTTTTATTTATTTATTTATTTATTTATTTATTTTATTTTTTTTTTTTTTTTTGGGGGGGGGGGGGGTATATAATCATCATTTATCTTTTTCTTACAGAAACGGTTTCCTTTACCATTATAATATTTAAAAAGGCAATGATCATATAACAGTTCATATGAAAGATTACTTTTATCGAATCAACCCCCCCCCCTCTCAACCCTCACACACACACTAAATAAATAATAATCTGGTGTGTCACTCACACGACTTTCTCTTACCCTGAAATTTAATAATATAAATACAGGTTGGAGATTAAGAGGCAAGATAACGATGTTATGTAAACCTATGTTAAACAATTCAAATTAGGCTTCGGAAGAGTTTTATATGATAATTAATTCTGTGTGAGGGGGGCTGCCGCCTCCCTCAATTCCCCGTTTCATTAATGCACCTACATTTATATAGAATTTAATTCGGTTATTAAAAAACAATTCTGTTTTTAAAAAATAATTTATTAAAATTATTATTTAAAAAACTTAACTTTTATAATAATGCAGAAGATTTCCATATTAGAGAAGTAGTATAACACCAAATATCTAAAAAAGAAAGTCCATTTTATTCTCAAAAAAAAAAAAAAAAAAAAAAAAAAAAACTAAGTTTTTTTCGTTAAAAGTAAAAAAAAAATCGATAACTTTGTTTTAAATTATCGCAGATCGATGGTTCAACCATTCGTTTTAAAGGTATTGGCGAGCTCTTTTGAAAGATACCCATCATGAAAATTTACTCCCCTCGAGGGGGAACTTCCCCCCCCCAGGGGGAGAGGCGAGGCTCCTACATACACATTTTTTTTTTCCCCCTGTTGGCTACCTCTATTACAAAATATATATATTCGTTTCATTTGGTTTAGTGCATTCTATAGATGTTAAACTCTACTTACCTGCAATTTCCCCCATAGACGTAATTTGAATACTTTTGAGTGTCCCTGTACACGAACCATTTGCTTGATGTTAACGAAAAGTTCAGTGTAGCATCCTTATATGATACACATTTAGAATACCAAGTTTGAACTTTCTGCCATAATTTGTTTTTGAGATATGCTGATAACAGACAGACACACACACAGACATACACACAGACCATTTGCTAAAAACATGATTTTCGTATTCAGGGGACCTCAGAACGTGTAAATATAACAAAAACTCGCGTTCGAAAATTTGACCCAAAAACAATACTTTCTCTACCTTATGGGTAAGCGAAAGTAAAAATAAAAGAGCGAAATGACATTTTTTTAAAATTATTTGTTATATACGTTATATACGCAAAATTAGCATTACAAAATAGGATACCTTTTATACAATATCAGGTATTTGAATTTGAGCATCTCAAGGCAAACCTCCTTATTATAGCACTTTAATTTATCAAAAATTGACTCGCTATATATATATATATATATATCAAACACACACACACACAAAAAAAAAAAAAAAAAAAAAAAAAAGTGTTTCCAATTAATTTGACTCTTTATATACTTT
Source organism: Salticus scenicus (assembly GCA_963930645.1). NCBI lineage: Eukaryota > Metazoa > Arthropoda > Arachnida > Araneae > Salticidae > Salticus > Salticus scenicus. The sequence goes on from OZ005651.1 coordinate 178,945,547, forward strand.
ACAAATTTATTTACTTATTTATTTTTTTAAGTGAATATTTTTGTATTTTGGTATTGGCACGCATTAAAAAGTAATGTGTTTTTGAAAAATCAATTTCCCTTACTAGTAGGCCTAGATTTCAAGCGTTTACAATAGATTCTAATCCACCAACCATTTTCATAGTTGAAAGTAAATAACTGTAATTTTCCCTCTGACAATTATCACACTGTATTCCCATGATTTTATTAAAAAAATTTTGCTAAACATATTTTAATTATGAAAATCATATACGCATAAATAAAATAATCAACGACCAGACACTATATTTTCACAATCCGTTTTACATTATGTCATGCACCAACCAAATTATTTTTGCTGAAAATGCGTAAGATATCTAGTTTTTTGGCTTATTCATATTATAAATTTGGTTTATTTTATTACAATAAATATATTCTTTTTCTAATTTTTCTAATTATATTATCTTTTACTCTTTAGGGAATAATGCTGGGGAGCGGCGTCGTGTCGGGTAGTAGTAATGTCCTGCACGACATGCCAGCTGGTGGTGACCGCAGAGAAAAGACTGACCCAGAGCCTGGACTTCGAAGTCCTCCATCTTCTGCCTTGTCTCTTGTTGAATTCCGGCCTACAGTCAAGGCTTCTCCCTCCAATCTTCAGAGTTGTATGTATAATTTCAAATTTATTCTTAGTATTCAGTTTGCGTGGAATTCTAATTTCGGAATTAAGCCTGTAACAGCAGCATTTAAATTTTACCACTGTTTGATCCATCACACGATCATTAAAAAAAAAAAAAAAAAGTTGCTAAACAAAAGTGATAAATAAAATTAGAAGTGTTAAAAATTAAAAGCACAAACTGGCCAGATGAAAAAGGATTGTAGGAACGTCCATATCATATTAGAGAATTCTTATAATAAACAGATATATAAATGTTTTCTTGAAATCTATTTTCTTGTAAATGAGAATCAATTATCTTCATAGCTAGTAAAATGTTTCAAGTTTCCGAACATAAAATGGATCCAAATAAATTAATGAATTTATAAATTGTATGATTGCTGTAATATTGTGCTTTAGACATTAAAAAAGTTTAAACATTATTATTATTGAATGAAATTTACCTATATAAAGCATTAAAATATTCCAATAGTTAATCACAAAAAAAAAAAAAAAAAAAAAGAGAGAATGTTTAATATTGTATACAAGGTCCGTACAGAACCATCTTTTTTAGGAATCTTCCACCGCTGTTCTCGAAGAATAAATTTCTCTAAAAATGTACAGCTCTATTTTATGACAAAAATTGCTATTCTAGATAAGTGGTAGAGAAAAAATGGGGCTGTATGAAAAGTTCAGTCATTTGAACATTTTATAATGACATATAATTGATTTGTCACAAATGTAATAGCCTTTATATTTACTCTCCAAGCATGACCATAGCGATTTTATGTCGTGGACGTGATTTTTAAAATTATTGTTTGTCTAACTTTTAAATGTGCCGATTTAGTAATTAATGTTATATAGCTTAGTAATTGCTAAAATGCAATGTGATGTCGCTAATTAATGCTGAATGAAATCTTACACTTATAAACCTTCTATTGATGGTACTTCGAAAAGATTTTGTATTTCATAAAAGACTGAATATTATATAACTGATAGCTCTTTATATTTAATTGCTATATAAATATATTATATAGACATATTTATTTATTTAAATATATGTCTTTCACTTATTGCAAAATTGCCTGCTACACACTTTTTCTCATTCTTTTCTCCATATTAGACTCTTCTCATCATCTGATACTTATACCTTCTCTCATCACTGGTCATTCATTACATTCTTTAGATCATTCATGTCCCCATAAAAGATTTTTTTCTTCTTCTTCTCTTTCTTTCTGTTTATTTCTTTTCCATTTCTGCTTAGCAGCATCATAGTCATTGTAAAGTAGTATTTTAGTAATATTTATAGCTTCTTAAACACATAGTTTTTAAATTCACTTAGCCTGAAATGCAAAACGAAAGATTAATTTGGTTTTCTCCAAGATTAATTTACTATACAATCGTTCAAAAATTTCTCCATTTATTGAAACCAAAATTGCAAGACTAAATTAGCTGTCTGTATAAATGCAGACTTGCTGGAATTGTCAATACCAGTATTTTTTTTTTTTTATTATAGAACTATCCACTATATATTTTAACGGAAATGCGGCGATTAAATGAGCCGGAGAAAACTGTATGGGAATAGTGGTACATGCGGGAGGGTTGGCAGCTCTGTAAGTGGATTCTGGATGCCCGACTCAAAACCGGAAATCCAGTCAATAATAAAGTACAGTTATTTTGATGTATTTTCTTTTTGAAATTTCCTCTATGCTATAATATTTTTTAAATTTCGCGGATAGTCAATAATAATCTTCCGTTATGAATTAATTTAATGCTAAACAAAGTTTTTTTTTTCTTTTTATAATTTATTTTCCTTTTCTCTTATGACACCTTCTTTATTTCCTTAAACGTGTGAAAGGAAAAAGAAAAAAAAAAAAAAAAAAAAAAAAAAAAAATGATTTTCACAGGCTTTATTAAGAAAAAATATCTTCCTTGGCAATCTGATTTTTTTTTTTCTTCTTCTTTTCTTATCTTTTTTAATCGTAATAACACCTGTTATCATGCTTATTAATTAACACATATGTAAATTTGAAATATCTGCTTTATTTTAAAATGCAGTTTACGGTTTTATTTGAGTGGGTAAGAACCAAAGTTTTTTGTGGGATATAAGTTGCGATTTTGTGTAAATCTTTATGTGCAGAGCCTGATTAAGGGGGAAGCACACATTATCTCCCCTCTCACCGGAATATTTTTACAATTATTTTTTACTTCATGTCATAGAAATTCCACGCTTTGACGAGGAAATATTTTTTATAAAAAATGAACAGTGTAAAACAATCCAATTTACTCACCGTTATTAGACACCAGAATTCTTTTAAAATAATTTTTAATGAGAATTTTCTGTTTATTATAGGAGGAAAGTATTTGTTAAAAAATAACGGTGTAAGTATAAATAATGTGTACCTTAATCAGGCTCTGTTTATGTGTGAAAACTTTTTAATGATATTATTTTGAATTGACTGTAAAATAAATTACTGGTATATGCCTCGATGATTAGGAAATTTCTTAATCTGTTCTTCTCCTGCATTTTAGGCATAATTCTGGTTTCCTTTATTTCTTGTTGTTCCTTGCAAATATAGATGAACCTATAAAATGTTTTCATTTGCAAAACCTGCTTTAAAATGTCCCTTTTCTGTGAGTAATATCATTTTATTGTGACTATTTCAACTCTACGGATAATATTTATTATTACTATTTTTATTTACAAAGCATTAAAAAAAAATAATAATTAAAAAATAAAATAAACTGCACACAGAGTTTTTAGTAGCAATGAGCATACCATCATTATTGCACCGATGATGGCATGTTCATTGCTGTCGAAACAGTTGTCTGTATTTTCACTTTTATTTACTTACATTTTTGACATTCTGTATTTTGTAGTCTTTTGCTTTTTTTTATGAAGCGTCAAGATTTATTTTAATGTAAGGATTATAAGGTACATAATTCTTTACTTATTTTTGAAACTGAGTGTGCGACTTCCTGAAAAATTATTCTTTTTAAGGTTAAAAATCAGATCTGCTGATCCACTTCAGTTTTCATTTTGAATAAAAACGTGTACGACAATAGCTGACAGAAATGCCAGATAATATTTAATGCACTTGAACCGAGATTTATCAGTGAATAAGGATTTCTATTTCGTAATATCGTACTTCATAACTCTGTTCCGCGATCCCAAACGGTAGATTAAGTTCTGCGCTAGGATATTGCTTCTGTCTGCTGTTTTATCAGCTATTAAAGTTCTTTCAAAGTGGACTTTCTTTGGGTGACGCCTAGATCAAAAGTCTAACTTGTCCATTGTCAAAAGGATTGACAATTTTGATGGGTAGCGTTTAGTCTTATCTCCTGTGCGATTGCACCTGGGTAATCTGGTGATTTCAACAGCGCAATGGATCAATGCAGATAAAAGGTTTCTCAGCTGTATAAATAGTTTCGAAATATATCTAAATCTGGATCTTACTTAACTGCACTTTCTCGTTTATTATACAGTGGGTAATCAGATTATTAGATTTTTGTATTTTTTTTTAAATATTTTTTCTATTTTTTAAAAATATACCGGTTGGAATAGCCTTGAACTTAAGACATGCAAAAAATATTTAAAAACTCAGATTTTCGACTATCGTTTTAGTCTAGAGTACAAGTATGGGACCAACCACAAACTGAAGAATAGTACAAATACTTTGGATCACCCTGTATCGTAAAAAGACATAAATGACTTGTAACTTTAACACATTGTTGCCCTTACTATGTACAATATTTATGTTTGTGGGAATTGCACAAATATTTAGGCAGATGTATGTACGTATATATATATATATATATATATATACAGACGAACCTCGTTAAAGTGAACACTGATAACGTGAATTACTTTTAACGTGAACTGTTTCCACAATCCCTGTCAAAATGAAAATTTGTTTAGTCATATGAAGATTAGTTACTGATTGCATGAACTACTGATAACATGAAATTTTTTTTATCCCCCTTGAGATTCATGTTAACGAGGTTCGACTGTATATGTATATATTATTATTTTAATTTTATTTATTTATTTATTTATTTATTTATTTTTTTCGCAAGTTTTTGTGATAAATACGAATGGATTTCCATAAAGTTTTACAAAACTTGCAGAAAAATTGACAAAATATTAGAGAAAACGATATTCTGAGAATTGAAATTCCCGCTTGAAATATTTGCTGAGATATGAGCATTTATAATAAATATTTCTTCACTGCGCATGCACAAAAGATAAAAAAAAAAAAATTATATAGTTTGAAAGCTAGATGTATTAGGCATCATATATCAAAAGTTCATTTGAATAGAGTAAAAAATAAGCAAATTGTCAGTAAAAGAACGAACTAGATTTTAGACATTTTTCAGAGTTGAAATTTCATAAGGGGTTTTTCACATGCCATGTATTTAATTTGAAGATCCAATTATTTCAACCACGTGGAAAAAATTCTTTTTTGCGGGAAAAAAAAAAAAAAAAAAAACCTCCAAATAATAGTTAAATTACAGTAAATAGTTAATAGTCACAACTTATAGTAAATAAATAAAATATGTTAACTACAAGCACGAGGCAAGTATATCTAGCTTTCAAACTCTGTAATAAAAATTCTATTTTTCGCGCATGCGCAGTAAAAAAAAAAAAAAAAAAAAAAAAAAAAAAAAACTTACTATAAATCAGCGAATATTGCACGTGTGAATTTTATGTTTTAGAATAATGTTTATCTAATGTTTTGTCAATTTTTCTGCAAGTTTTGTAAAATTTTAAGGAAATTATTCGTGTTACGAGCAAAAAATTAATATTTTTTGAAAATAAATAAATAAATAATATATATATAATTAAGATAATTAGTTACTTTGCTTGGAGTATTTTTTTTTTTTTTTTTTTCTGTGGTGATTTATTTGTCTGACTATTCTTCATTTTCATTCTTTTCTTTTCCATCATATAAGTTTTAAATTATATATATATGCTTAAATAATTGTGCCCCCCCACCCCCAACAAAAGCTTAGAAATATTGCACATAATAAGTGCAGTAATGTGTTAAAGTTACAAGTCATTTGTAGCTTTTTATGATACAGGGTGATCCAAAGTATTTGTACTTTTCTTCAGTTTGTGTGGTTGATCCACTAATCACACTCTGAACTAAAGCGATAGTGGAAAATGTGAATTTTTAAATGTTCTTTGCATGTCTAAAGTTCAAGGCCATTTCGTCTGTCTAGTATTTCCATAAAAAATCGAAAAACATGTCCCCCCCCCCCCCAAAAAAAAAAAAAAAAAAATTCTAATAATTTGTTCATCCACTCTCCCTCTATATATATATACATATAAAGTATATCTGCCATACCAATAGACTACTGCATTTTGGCTATTTATGCTGGTCTGCTGGATTTTGTTAAAAAAACTACTGTTTTTCAGAAAAAAAAATTAATTAATAAAAATAATACATAAATATATATATGTATATCTCGAGGAAAATAACCAGAGGATAGTATACAAAGCTTATTAAATATACTTGTAAAAAATTAACAATTGATTTTAATGATTTGGGAAATTTTGAGGAGTTTTAAATAATGCTTTTGTACATAAATATATATATTTGTAAATTTGAATCTTAAACTTATGTATAAATTTGTAAATAATTTAGGTTTTTTTTTTTTTTTTTTTTTTTTTTTTTTTTTTTATATTTAAGCTATGTCGGCAGGTACGATAATACACATTTTGAGCGTATTTTTAGTCGGATAAGAAAATTAAAATCTAAATTTCGATCCTCATTATCTGATAAAAATCTGGAAAACATTTTAATCTCTAAATGCAATGAAAATTCAGTTTAAAATTGCTGTGAACAACAAATTCGATGATTCTTACTTTAATAAAGCAAAATCTACAACGAGTGTAATAATTAGTGTTTAATTAAATATCACTGCAATATTTTTTCTTTCCTTTAATTTTGGAATTTTCAAACAATGCTTTTTAAATATATATTAATCTCAATATTTTCTTACCATGTTTTTATTAACTCGTATTTTCGTTTGTTTGTTTGTTTGTCCAATACAAATCTTGCAATCGATTTTTAACTAACTTCCCGACTAGCTAGACATTTGAAACTTCCAGAATAGCTCAGAAAACGGTAACAATGCATTTTTTAAATACTTTTAGCCAACTGTTTCGGGTCCCCGCTGCCTTCGGTAGCGTTTATATGATTCAATAGAAAATTTGTTTTAACTAACTTCCCGACTAGCTAGACATTTTAAACTTTTAGAATAGCTCAAAACACGATAACATGCATTTTTTAAATACTATTAGCTAGTTGTTTCGGGTCCCCGCTGCCTTCGGTAGCGTTATGATTCAATATTCATATAACTTCCCGACTAGCTAGACATTTGAAACTTTCAGAAAAGCTCAGAACACGGTGACAATGCATTTTTTTTTTTTTAAATACTTTTAGCCAATTGTTTCAGGTCCCCGCTGCCTTCGGTAGCGTTATAGAAAATTTTCTGTAAATTCATATATTTTTCTTTTTGAGGTTATATAAATTCAGACTATTATTAAAAATATCAGTTAGTAAAATATACTGTTGTTTTCGGTAAAATATACAGTTTTTTAAAGTTGAATGGTTGGCAGGTATGAGGAAGCTAAATTATGAATTTAACGTTAACTGTGGAACGCAAGTTAGTTTAATACATGAAGTAATGTTTTATAGCATTAAAAAATATTCATAACAATTTACTCGTAACAATTTATAAATGTTGTCGATTAATATTACAGTGATATTTTTTCATTCTTTTAAATGCGCTTTAAAATAACTTTAATTAGTTCTCAAACCCAGCAACATTTTTTTTTTTTTTTTTTTTTTTTTTCCCATAACAGGAAAACTCAAAATTTCGAGAAATATCTTAGAAGTTACCAGTCGTTCATAAAAGATATGAATTGAGAATAGATTATTTTCACTCTCTCCTCAATCTTCTTACATTTCTAAGAAACATAAGGTATTGATTTAAGTAATGAATCTTTTATCAAATTAATTATTTGTTGATGTCTGTGGTGTTTTAAATAAATAAATAATAATAAAATAAACTTTAATAAAACTTTTAAATCAAAATAAAAAGGAAAAATTATTAAAGTAATCTTATATTTCAAAAGCATGGTCATACATACACAAAGTATATTTGGAAAATAATAATAATAAAAGGAAAAGAAAAGAATGGATAAACCTGCTTATTTATTGTATATATGACCATGTTTTTGAAATATGAGGTTAGTTAATTATTTTCCCCCTTTCAGTGACTTAACAATAAAATAAGCAAATCATGCAAACGTAACTTCTAAAGTTATATTATTATTTTTTGCATAAATTATTTCAATTATCTAAAGAAAACTATACTGAAATACAAATTGCTATATTTTGTGAATGAATATATTATTCTCTTAAAACAGTTTGTTAAAAAAGTTAAATTGTTAAAAGATCTCATTAGTTAAAAGAAAATTCTAACCACACGAATGTTTCATAAAAGACTTCGTTTATATATATTAATAAAAATCAAGTATTTTAATACGCTTAACTGCAACGTGAAAATATTAGTCTTGATGATCAGTATCTTCAGGAATCGCAGCCTTTTTCTAAAGTTTTATACTCATTTTATTATATTGTCACCACTCCATTAAATCAGTTCTTTTTTACATACTGTTTACACATGTTTTAGCATTAAAACATTCTAGAAAAATTTCTTTTTGAGGACAGTGGTGAGAATATAATGAAATGCGAGTAAAATTTTAAGAACGCTACCAAGCTTGTATCTGCTATTCTCATAAAGTACATTATTCCTCCCCATTTCCCTTTATAAAGTAACTAATACTTTTTTTGGTGTACATAAGCGCTATTAATATAATGGGAAAAAAAAAAAGCCTCTGTCTTCTATGGATATCGTAACCGTTTGTAAAATAAAGTTTTTATGATTTCGTTGAACGTTGTAGTCAAAATCTGATTTACTTTTATAAATCGAAAAAAATTCTATATTACTCGTTTGTTTCTTCTTCTTCTTCTTCCTCCTTTTTTTTTTTTTTTTTTTTTTTTCCTTTTTAATTTTTGAAATTGTTTAGAAACTCGTACTCTTTGCTAATTTCGACACGTATGTATGTATAATTTATTATTGACTTTCGGTTTGAGAGGTTATTTTTCCAATTTCTTTTTAGCACTAGATAATTCCTTTTTCCTCATTATGCCCAATGTTTTAAGAGAAATTTAAGGAGGAAAAAAATATTTCTGATCTTTAGAATTTTTGTAAATTTTCGACAGATTTATTTATTTATTTTTGTAATGCAGGGAATTCTATTAACTGGTAATGAAGAATGAGCTCATCGAAATTTTCATGTCAACTCTATGTTCTCCATGGCGAACGAGATTATATTTTCGTTATGTTAAAACCTACCGAAGAAAACAGTTGCTTCGGAATTATTTTTCCTCTTGTTATTTTTTTACACTGAGTGCAATACTCTTTTCTGTAAGCATTCTAAAACTCTAGGTAACCTTCTCTGTTTTTCCATCTCGCCATTTTACTGATAATCCCATTTTCTTTTGCCTAGCATCCAGGATAAGCTGATTCTGTAAATGGTACGCAGATCCGAGATCCGTGCTTTATCCGTGCTGCCGGATCATCTTTTGTTTTGATGCTTTGTCGAGATCCTTTGAGGGGAGCGTGGAAAAGGATTTTCGAGGTATCGAACCAAAATTAAATTTGTTTCATTTCTGTAGCTCAAAGAGAATATGCGTACTTTTTAGCTGTAAGACGGGAGCTCTTTTATGCGAAGGAAAATGTTTTCCTTCTTTTTATTTTCCTATAATGTATTTATGAGACGAATTTAGCTATGGTTACTACATATGGGAAATTGATTTATTTGCCAGTTTTGAGTATGGATTTGAAGTTGTGTAGTGAGGCTCGTTTGAAATCCTATGATCGAGTTTGGATTTAAAGTCAGCCTAATGCCTTTTCTCTCTGATCATATCTTGTATTCCTTCCTGAAGAGCTCTTAGATTTATGCTTGTTTTATTTCTTCGTGGTGATCATTTCCTTAGATTGACTGAAGATTAAGTTTATAGAGTCTTTCACCTTACAAAAGCTTAAAAAGGGAATGGAAAGAGAGGCAGTGAAGCTGCATAAAGATTAAAATAATAATAATAATAATAAAACTGTGCTGTTAGATTAAACCAAAAGTGAACAATAATTAATTTTTTCATAGATTTTCCAAGTTGGTGTATACCAACTGGAATTTAAGTTGATTTTTTTTTTTCTTTTTTACATTTTTTAAAAATGAGTTTTCTTACTTTTACAAAGAAATAATCGTTTGCCATCTTCTTTTCTTCTGATATTAAATGTTTTCTATATAGAATAAATTCAATTCTGTTTAAATGATAATGTCAATTAAATCAATTTAATTTCATTTAAGAATTAATGTAATTCGTTAGTTAAGTTATTCAGAAATTAATTAAATCTTAATGGTTAATTTTTGGATTTCGGTGGCATATAATCGCCGGTTATTTTTATTTTACAACGCCTTAAATTATAATTTTGTAATCAAATTTTTAATATTATATACATGTATTTTTAATTATATACATGTTAAAAATTTAAATTAAATTTAATGTGTATCGTGTTTCAAACTTAATTTTTTATTTTATTGTTTGTGTGTGCATAATATTTTGGAAAATTCGTATTTTAGCAAATTATTTCAACCTCATTGCAAAAAGTCTTTTTTGTGAAAAGCCTCTTACGGTCTTGTAACGCGAACAAATTTTTATTTATTTACGCAGATTTATAAGTTCATAAGGACTTTTTGATTGTTCGCCATGCGGCTGAAATAATTACATCTCCGAATTAAATATGCAGCATATGAAGAATCCCTTACGACATTTCAACTTTGGAAAATATCTAAAATCTAGCTAATGCTTTTGCCGACAATTTGCTTAATTTTAATTGTATCTAGATGAACTTATGATATAATTTGCTCAATATATCTAGATTTGAACTTATGTATTAAAAAAAAAAAAAAAAAAATGCACATGCGCAGTAAAAAAAAAAAAATATTAAAAATACTCATATCTCAGCGAAAATTATGAATTTTGTCCTTCAGAATAATGTTTCTCTAATGTTTTGTAAATTTTTGTGTGAGTTTTGAAAATTTTTGTTGAAATCCATGCTTATTATAAGCAAATTTTGCCAAAAAGTACAGAAATGTTGTAAATAGTAAAATAGTGCATTAAAGTTAAGATAATTTGTAGCTTTTTATAATACGGGGTTAATCTAAAATATTTGCGATTTTCTTCAATATGTGGTTGGTCCCCTAAATGCACTTGTGACTAAATGGATACTAGAAAGTGTGAGTTTATGAATATTATTTGCATGTCTGAAGCTGGAAAGCATTTCGTCCAGTATTTTTTTTTTAGAAAAGAGAGGGAAGGGGAAAAAAAAAAAAAAAAAAAAAAAAAAAAAACACCCACTTTGGTTAAAAATGACACCGGGAAAAATGTGGCTGTAATTTGTTAATTAACACATTATTAAATAAATATAATTTTGACATTTAATTTCCTTCTCTATTATTCTTTGCTTATCCTCAAGTACGGTTTTTGATAGCAGTGTATTATTTTCAATTTTAAAATAAATTAGAATAAGTGTGTGTGTGTGGAAGGGGGGAGATGTGTAAAAGACTGTACTCGACTTTCCGAATACACACTATTTATCAATAAGTATTTGGATAATTTCGAATTTAGATGTTTTGTCAAATATCTGGAAAAGTTCTTTAAGTGTCATCTTGAAACTTTGGTAGTGTAAAGAACATGTTACACCTCATATGTTTCAGCAAAAGTTGTGTCCTGAAGAGGAAAAAGAGACCAATAAAAATTAAACAAAAATCAAATTGTTTCGGATCACCCTTTAAAAAGTAATGCTTTAAATGCGTTTTGGCTGTAGCATATGATTATGAGGATTTTTCTCATTATCTATATAAATTTTTATGAGGCTACCACATATGTTCATGGAGCTATAACTTTTTTTTTTAATGGGAAAAAAAAAAAAAAAAAAAAAAAAAAAAAAACTTTTTAATTAACACGTAGGGTCTTGGACCCAGTGCAAAGACATTTTAGAAAATTTGGCATACTGCATTAGATACAGGATACTGCAATCAGAATGCAAAAATGTTAAATATGTAACGAAATATGAGCATTTTAACTGCGCATGCGCTAGCTTTTAAAAACTTTCATTTGCATAATTTAATAGGAAAAAGCATTGAAGATTGATCCAGAAGCCAAACACCCAATAAGAAGACCATTGATACCACTTGTGCTACCTTAATTAGTCTTTACATAAATGATTTTTTTTTTTTTTTTGAGTTGTCGCTCTATGGTCACATTTTGTACATTAAAACTCTTTAGACAGGAATCTACGGCTTAAAGAACTGCAGGGGATTTTTCTGATTAAAATAATGGAACGTCAACTTCATAAAAAAAATATATATAAAGGTTACATTTTTCCGGAGGCCGCATAATGACCTGAGGCTCGGGCGGACCGCCCCCTCCGCCCCGCCCTTGGTACACCACTGCTATAAGGGGTTTTACTCACATTTTGATTTTAATTCAGTCAATGAACAATGGCAATACAGTTCTCGCTGATTGTAAATAAATATTGATAAAACCCCTACCATCATTTTTTTTTTTTTTTTTTTTTTTTTTTTAATGTAGAACTGAAATTCTATTCATTCTATCTCTCATAACTTTTTGAATTTACACGATATTTGTTTGGGTTTTTCATATAAGTTGCTCAATACTTTTGACTATTAAATTATGCAAATAAATTTTTTAAAAACTAGCGCATGCGCAGTTAAAATGCTCATATTTCGTTAGATATTTAACATTTTTGCATTCTGAATGCAGTACGCTGCGTCCAATGTAGTATGCCAAATTTCCAAAAAATGGCTTTGTGCTAGGTCTAATACCCTACTCGTTATAATTTAAAAAGTGAATTAATTTTTTTATTATTATTTTTTTTTTTTTTCAGTTTTTTAAACAGTTAGGGTAGGTACTCCAGTGATTGGCATGCTCCAGTAATTGACATCTATCCCGAAATAATTAATAAATAAGAAAAATAATAAAATCATATATTTTACATATAAGATTTTAACATTTTATGTCAAACACTGGAGCATAGAGTGCTAATAACTGGTAAAATGAATAACTAGCAGTGTGAAATACTGGAACATAGGGTGTCAATTACTGATAAAAGGGGAAACTGGCAATTTCAATTACTGGAACATTGAGTGGGTGTCAAATAAAAATTCATAAAAAAAAAAGTGTCATCAAATGTATATATTTTAACATATATGTGGTTCTGAAGGTCTTTCATGCCATATGTACTAACTTAAGATTTCTAAAAATATTTTCTGATGACTAGAACATTAAAAACATCAGAGATTGCTCTAAAAGTGTCAATCATTGGTGCACTTACCCTATATCTCTGTGAATATATGTGGTAGCCTCATAAAAATGTATACAGATAATGAGAAATGTCTTCATAATCACATGCTGCAGGCAAAACGCATTAAAAGCATGACTTTTTACAGTGTCATCCAAAACATTTTTATTTTTATTTAATTTTTTACTGGTCCCCTTTTCCTCTTCAGGACACAACTTTTGAAGAAATACATGAGGTATAACATTTTTGTTTTTTTTTTTTTTTTTTTTTAACACCACCAAAGTTTCACGATGATTCCTAAAGAACTTTTCTAGGTATTTGACAAAACGTCTAAATTCGAAAGTGTCCAAGATTATGGTAGATAGTATATTTAATAGTTGCCAAGAAATCAAACAAATTTATATAACCAATCATTTCCTTACCAAAAAAAAAAAAAAAAAAAGTGAAAGTCATAATAGTGTGTGAATATTTCTTATCGAGCTCGTATAACTGTGCTATGCAGTTTAATGCAACGGAATTCTTTTGCGTGTCCCTGTAAAAGAATTATAAGTAATAAGTACGCAATTTCTAATAACGACCGTACTCTAGAAAAATTCTAAAACGTATGTTTCATTCTCTTTTTAAGGAATTTAATGTATTTTAGGTAACTATAGTCCCATTTGATTTTTATATGTGTAAATGTTTTCTTGCTTCCTTGTAAAGAACTATAAATAATGCGCTTATCATTTCTCACAATGATCATACTTTGTATTGTCTAAAAGATTTTATTTACACTATTAAAGAAATGTGTATCAATTGAAACTGTTTCTAAACTATTCTGGGTACTTCTTAAATTCCACTAAAAATGTTCGAATACAATACAGTAGCTCATATCTACACATTAAACTATAATAATAGGTTTGTTTATAGAAATAATTGTAGGTAAAAGTAAGTACCTTGAGTGCCACATCAGATTAAATTAAATTTAGAATGTTGAGCATTGTATTCTTTCTTACAAGCTCAAGCTGTAGACATTAACACGTTTAGGCCGCGTCAGCCACCGGTGGCTGACAGGTTTAAAATATTATATAAAACTAAAAAAAATTACATTGTTTTAAGTAATTGCTGAAAATGTATTTAAAATTTACTTAATTTTTATTTATTACAGGATATTATTAAGGCATTTTAATGGATTTTACTGAAACACGGCAAACAAAACGCACTTCTAAGCAGCGCGCGTGGCCTGACTGTGATTCCCTTAAGAATTCACGTGGCGCTTAACGCGTTAAAAATATACATCTGCTATACGTGCGCAGATTTTATTTGCACCTTTAAATTCTAAAATAAATATATATATAGTGAAACCTCTCTGAGTTGGACACTTACGGTTCCATGAAAAAGTGTCCTAATTATAGGGGTGCTCACATTTTTCGACTTAATTAAACTGTATTTATTCATGTTTTTTAACTTTTAATCACATCTAAATATGACACTATTAAGTTTTCACGACTTGTGTACAATAAATAAATAAATAAAAAAATAATAATAAATAAAAATAAAATAAAATAATTTGCCAATTTAAAATCTAAATTTAAATCGGTATGTTTTGGCAATTATAGTACATTTTATATAATTTTTCATACAACAGCGCCATCTACAAGTTAACATGCACAAAAATTTAATCATCATAGCTTCTCACAATAAAGAGTTTGCACATGCATTTTTATGCAGTTTTATCCAATAGACGCTGCAATAATCGCATAAAAAATCGCAGAATGTGAGTAAAAGTAGCAGTACTTGTTGGCTGATATACGCCCAAATTATGCTAACATTCATTCTCTTATTGGCCATCTCACATATGAAGTTTGGTGAATTTATCTGCTCTATATAACCGAGATGTAGTTTTTCCTTGAACGGGCAAAATTGCAGCATAGCAGCGACACCTGTTGGTTGATATGCACCCAAACTGAATCAGCATCATTTTTCATTATAAATCTTCCACATATTAAGTTTAGTGCAATTAAACACTCAGATCAAAACTCACTAGGAAAAGTAAAAGGGACAAATGAAAAAGAACCCTAACAACGCAATGTATTGTCCAATAACCGTTTTGAAGCAGCCTAAACATGCCTGTAGGCTCTCTCTGCTGGATAAGAAAAGGACACGGACAATGCATGCAAATCAATAAATAGAAAGATTCTTGCATTACGCGCTAAATTGCAGTAATTTTGAATATTTCAACCAAAGAGAAATATTTTTTATGATAAGACATACGTGAATACATTGTGACAAGAAACATTGCTTTTTAGATATTTATTACAGCTATTTCTACAAGAGGTAAGTAAAATTTCTAAAAAATGTGAGAAAATAGAAGTTTTTTTTTCCTTCTTTTTTTCCCCCTTTGTCTTATCGGATAAAAGTTTCCAACTTAGGGCAATATTTGAATGTCCAAGTTAAAGGAGTGTCCAACGTATAGAGGTTGGAGATAATGTGTTAATCCTATGGATAAATTCCGTTCCGTGAAAAAGTGTCCAACTTACAGGGGTGTCCAACTTAACTTTCTATGCATGTATGAAATGTATTATATTATCTTTCCCCATATGATATGAGAAGTACAATTTTTTACTCAGATTTTCGAAATTGAGTTTTTGCTATAATTACATGTTTCGAGGTGTCTTAAAACCGAAAATCAGTTTTTTTAGCGACAGGTCTCTTTATGTATGTCTTTGAATTGAATCTGTTATCAGCAAACAGATATTAACAGGATCCCAAGTTCAATATTTTAAATATATATCATATAAGAATATTATATGAAAAAGTTTACTGAGATCGGGTTAATGATGCGTTTTTAGGGCAATGAGAGGGGGGGGGGGAAGGTCATGCATCACATCTATGGGCGAAATTTCCTGTTGATGCATTTTAATATTTTTATACTGAAAGAAATAAAATGAAGTTAACATATATTTTTAATAAGTCGAAAAGCATGTCTCACCTAGAAAATATGAAATACATGCGCAATTCGTTTACAAGCTCACTCCCCCCCCCCCCCCTACTAAAATTAATAGCAGTATTTGGTGCGCATACGATTTATAGACAATACATAAGGCTACTCAGATTTAGTCGATTAAATTTCAAATAGAAGCGTGGCAAAAAATTCTTTAAATGTTTTTTTTTTTTTTTTTTTTTTATTTAATAACTTTAAATGATTTATGAATGTAGGAATAATATTCTTGTAGGATTTAAGAATTGAGACCACAGAAGTTTTTTTTTTTTCGCGCAAGTGTATGCGAGTGTATAAAACAATAAAAATAAATGGGAAAACTTGAAAGTTTAAAAATTAATATTATTAGGAAATCCTATCTTAAAATAAATAAATAGTTGTTAGAAATTCTCATCATAAAGTAAGCAAAATGAAGTTACATTGTAAATACATACCCCTGTAAATACAAGTACTTTTACAATGTAAATCTCATTCTTCCGAAGTTTATATTAACAATTAATCATATGATACTGAATAAACGGAAAACTTAATTTCATATAAGTAAGTTAGGGAGCTCTTCAGTAATTATGAAATTATTACAAACAGAATGGTGCTAGTCTGGCACAGTTAACATGCACGTTTTTTTCGAACACTAATTTTCATTATGTTTTTCGACTTAAAAACTAAGAGGAAAATGAATATTCAGAAATAGTAGTAATAAACTGCAGGTTATTTGCAGCGTTGCAAATATGAAACAAACAAACAACGATGACAACAACAAAAATAACTGAGGAGACAAAAAAAAAAAGAAAAAAAGCATTTATGTATTTTTATAAGTGTTAGTAACAATTAAAATACTTATATTTGATTTAAAATTTATTAATTTTATCTGATTACACTTAATGCATCATTGAATGCTGAGCGATTAAAAAAATGTTCTTTGTATATTTATTACTAGGTCATGATAGGAATAAGATTTTAAAGAATGTATCCCAACATTATATTTCTCTCTTTTCAGTCATTTTACTAAGAAATAAAAACCTTTCAAAATCAATAGTTTGTAATATTTTTAACATAATAATTCGCAATCTTAACACCCCTTAAAAGTAATAAAAATTAAATTTTTCTTTTTCTTTTTAATTTTCATTATTATTTGTAATAATAATGTTATTAATAAATATTTGAAATAAAAAGTATCTAGAACGATTAAATAGAATGAACAATGTTTTCTGATAGTTCTCAGATGAAAGATTTTTCTGAAATCTATTTTAATAAGTCTTATTGTTATTGTTTGATAAAATTAAACTTTGTTGTAAAATATATCCAGATTTTAATCTTCTAACATTTGCTGTTATTTTTAATTTTCATTAATTTTATTAAAATCCATTGATTGTTAAACTTCACCCTCCCTCCTCCTCACAACCCCACAAAAGCCATTTATCTGTCACACATAATTCATACATAGACTTAACCTATCAAATCGTATATATACAATAAAGCCAGACTACATCTACACTGCGAATTAGTACCACATGCTACAATAAGATATTTGGACATTTTAATGTATTTGATGAGGATTATATGTTTACGTGTAATCCCTTTCTTTAGCTTCTTAATCCAGATGGAACTGGATTATGTTTAGTGATAAATATTACTCAATACTTAAAGAAAATTCCTTTAAAGATATAGTATATTAAAAACGGAAATGGCTGAAATCTTTGCATTTAGAACGAAATTTAAAATGTGAGCATAATTTATGGCAGTAATATTTAAAAAGGAAAATAATAATA
Source organism: Salticus scenicus (assembly GCA_963930645.1). Taxonomy (NCBI): domain Eukaryota; kingdom Metazoa; phylum Arthropoda; class Arachnida; order Araneae; family Salticidae; genus Salticus; species Salticus scenicus. The sequence goes on from OZ005651.1 coordinate 178,963,406, forward strand.
ATAATGATGTATGTACTTGTTAGTAATATCCTTTAACATTTATTCATGTTTTAGTGTGATAAATTTTGACAATGAACATAAATAAGTATAAATAAAAAGTATTTACATTGATTATTACGATTAAAAAATATAACCACTTACATTATGATATTACCTATCATTTGCATACATAAATATTTTGGTAAGTTTTGTGAAATCAGATAGTTTTTGCCATATCTTAAAAAAAATTAAGGTAGTATCAAGATGAGTGTCTAAGTCAATGTTCATTAAAAATTTTGATGATTTAACACGTTGAGCGCCATGTCAGCCATTCTAGATTCTAGACATTTTGTCATATATCTCTAAAAGTACTGAAGGAATCATCTTGAAACTTTAGAAGTGTGCAGAACATGTTATACTTCAAACATTTCAGAGAAAATTTTACCCCGAAAGTAAAAACAGTGTACCAGTAAAAAATTAACACGTTGAGCGCCATGTCAGCCATCGGTGTCTGACAGTGTCAAATATGATATAAAGCCGCGTCAACCATCGGTGGTTGACAGTGTAAAATAGGATATAAAACTAAAAATATTACATTGTTTTATGTAATTATTGAAAATTTATTGAAAATTTGCTTAATTTTTATTTATTACAGAATGAATCATTATGGAATTTTAATGAATTTTAAGAAGTCGCTTGGCGCTTAACGTGTTAAAAACCGGAAAAATGTGATCGACATGCAACATTTATTTGTAATAAAACACGAATCAGTTTATAGTAAAATGAAAGACACCATTCGCTTTTTCTATCCGAATAAGAGTCTCTAATATATATATATATATATATATATATATATATATATATATATAAACACACCCATTATATAATAATATTTTATAATTTTCTTAAAATATGCAATAATATCGTGAATAAGAAAACCGACAATATAAAATTTTATTATGACCTATGCATTAATGAATATTTACATCAAGTGGTTTAAATAGGGGGGGAAAAAAGTTATAATAATGTTTTAATAAGTTATAATAACAGAATAATGTATCTCTAACGTTTTGTCATTTTTTCTGCAAGTTTTGCAAAGTTTTATGGAAATCAGTTCTGGTTATAAGCAAAAATCTTGACAAAAAAGTTAATATTTTTGGGGAAAATATATATGTATATATATAATTGCACAATTTCTACAATATAACATATAAATATTGTACATGGTATGTGCAGCAATGTGTTAAAGTTACAAGCTATTTGTAGCTTTTTATAGTAAAGGTAATCCAAAGTATTTTTACTCTTCAATTTCTGGTTGGTCCCCTAATTGCACTCTTGGCTAAATCTATAGTTGAAAATGTGTGTTTTTAAACGTTCTTTGCAAGTCTCAAGTTCAAGGCAATTTCGTGTAGTTTTTTCTTTTTAGAAAATCGAAAAAAATGTAAAAAGGGAAGAAAAAAAAAAAAAAAAAAAACTAATAATTTGATCACTCACTGTAAATGGTTTTAAAATTTTATTACGTTTGCGTTTCATATAGCGGGTGGTAAAAATTTGGACCAATTCATTATTTAAGGATTATACGAGGATTATAATAAATAAAAAGTCGTACCATAATAAAAAAAATTATTTTTTAAAAGAATTAACTACATTATATACACTCCTGCTCAAAAATTTAGCAAGATTTGCAAACGATCAGTTTTTTTCAATTTAAAAACTTATCTCTCAATGAAATATTTTCAAACATTGGGTATTTAAAGAACTGGGTCTCCCTCATGTTTTTTAGTGAAGATTGGTTTAAGACAACATTTAGGGGGCCTGTAACTAATTGAGCAATAGCAATAATGTTTGTGATCACGCAGTATCGTTAAGTGAACGAAATAAACTGTTACTTTAGGATATGTTAATACAGACCCAATTTAATTTGTGGATGAATTTGTGTGACGATAACATATTAAATAGCGGATTAATAAGCATTTATTTTAAAACTCAAAAATAAATAAATAAATAAATAAAATAAAATAAAATAAATAAATAAAATAAAATAACATGTTTTTTATTTATAATATACAGAATTTTTGACGAAAATTATTCTCACTTTCAGAAGTTGGAGAAATACTTATAAAAAGAAAAAATGTACTACAATCGGAATACAGATAACTCAAATATTTCATGAAATATGAGCATTTTTATGAGAAACGTATTCACTGCGCATGTGCTAAAATATATATATATATATATATATATATATATATATATATATTGTATAGGCTCAAAATTAGATATATCGGGCAACTTTAGTCAAAAGTTCATTTGAATAGAGTAAAAATTATCCAAAAAAGAACGAGATTGATTTTAGATATTTTCCAAGAGTTGAAAAATTTTTAAGTGGTATTTCACATGCCGCGTAATTTGTTTAAAGATTCAATCATTTTAACGACGCTCCAAATGTACTTTTTTGTGAAAAACTCCTTATAAGCTTTTAACTCTAACATATTTTTGTTTATTTACTATGATTTGAGAGATAAGGGGTTTTTCTCAAAAAAGAAATTTTGCTAAGTGGTTAAAATAATTGGATCTTTAAATTAATTACGCGGCATGTGAAAACCCTTTAAGAAATTTCAATTCTTGTAAAATATCTAAAATCTAGTTCTTTTTTTTTTTTTTTTTCCCTGTGTAATTTGCTTAATTTTACACAATATATCTAGCTTTCAACTTATGCAATTAAAAAAAAAATTATCTTTCGCACACGCGCAGTGACAATGTGTTTCATAAAAATGCTCATATTTCATAAGATATTGAAGATATTTGTATTCCGATGGCAATATATTGTTTTAAAAGTGTTTTTCCAACTTATGTGAAAGTGGGAATAATTTTCGTTGAAAACACTGTATATTATGAATAAAAAACAAGTTGATATTTTTTGGAGTTTTAAAATAAATGCTTATATATCCGTTATTTAATATGCTATCGCCACACAAATTCATCCACAAATTGAACTGGGTCTAAATTAACATATCTTGAAGTTACAATTCATTCCGTTCCCTTAACGATAGAGGTGATCGGAAACATTATTGATGTTGCTCAATTTGTTACAGGCCCCCTAAATGTTGTCTTAAACCATTCTTCACTGAAAAGCATGAGGAAGACCCAGTTCTTTAAATACCGAATGCTTGAAAATATTTCATCCACAGATAAGTTTTCAAATTGAAAAAAACTGATCGTTTGCAAATCTTGCTAAACTTTTGAGCAGGAGTGTGTATATATATATATATACCATATATATATATATATATATATATATATATATATATATATATATATATATATATAAAATCAAAAATGTATCAATATATAAATCTTTTGTGGTTAGTTTCGCCGTTCTACGAAAAATATCTGTATGCCTTTATCTACTGACAGCACTTTAAAGTGCCATTAATTTAAAGAGCGTATATTAAAAAAAAAGAATTTATAGAAGGATACCGATGATATTCATAAGAATAGATTGTATACACCTTCTTTAATCTCACTACATGACACTAAACGTTACATATAGCCGTTTTTTTTTCCAGAAAGGACTCTATAAGGGGCTCTCGCTGCTTCTGCTTGGCTTTTTTAAAGATCTTCACGTGTGTTTATTAATTCCTATATTACACTCCTGCTCAAAAGTTTTGCAAGATTTGCAAACGATCTTTTTTTTTTTTTTTTTTTTTTTTCAAATTAAAAACTTATTTTAAAGTTCTTTTAAATTATCGAAAGTTTTCACCAGATTTACACGTTTTGAGGTGTCCTGAATCAGTTTTCTTTTGTATCTCAGCTACTAATTAAAATAATTTCATAAATAATACATCATTAGAAAGCTTTTTTGATTTGGAATCGAACAGTGGAATACAGAAATTTGTACCGCCAGATGGCGCTGTAATATTTTAAAATTTCAATATTTCAATTTCTAATTATGATTAAATTATTTGCAATACATCATTCGAAAGATATTTTAAAGTTCTTTTAAATTATCGAAAGTTTTCACCAGATTTACACGTTTTGAGGTGTACTGGAGCAGTTTTTTTTTTTTTTTTTTTTTTTTTTTGTTGTATCTCAGTTATTAATTAAATAAAGTTCATAAGTAATACATCATTTGAAAGCTTATTTTAGTTGATACACATTTTAAAGTACTTTTACATTATCGAAAATGGAATTCGAGATTTCACCCGATTTACACGTTTTGAGGTGTCCTGATTAGGTTTTCTTTTGTATCTCATCTACTAATTAAAATAATTTCATGAGTAATACATCATTTGAAAGCTTTGTTGATCTGGAATGGAACAATAGATTACAGAAATTTCTACCGCCAGATGGCGCTGTAATATTTTTAAATTTCAATATTTCATATTCTAATTTCTAATACATCATTCGAAAGATATTTTAAAGTTCTTTTACATTATCGAAAGTGGAATTCGAGATTTCACCTGATTTACATTTTAAAGTGTCCTGATCAGGTTTTCTTTTGCATCTCAGCTAATTGAGTAAGACCGTTCAAAATTGGTATATGCAAGTTAATTAGGAGGGGCTGGAATGGTGGGGAAGGAATAGCCGCGCAGCGCGCATGGGTTTGGGACCCGGTGCGAGTTTTTACCCGATGATAAAAGATTCTTTTTAATTTAATTTTCTTAATAATAAAAGTTTGAGTTGAGAAGGAATATGCGTGTACAGCGCACGTATATCCTCAAACGTGCTTGCGCAGCGCGCATGGGTCTGCGCTGCCGCAGTGGCGTCCCGGTGTGAGTTTTTACCCGATGCTAAATGATATATTTTTTAATTCCTTTTCTTGAGAATGAAAGTTTATGAGTAATAACATGGAATTTTGAGAAGCGATAAGGATGGTGAAGGAATACGTGCGAGCAGCGCACGGGTCTACGCTGCCGAAGGCAGTGGGGACCCGGTGCGACATTTTTCCCGATCAGAATTTTTTTTCTCTTTTTTTTATCACATGATAAAAATTAATGCAATTTTGAGAATTCATTAATTATTGTGATTCATTTAAAAATAGGCGGGCGTAGCCTGCTAGTAAATAAATAAGATTAATATATAATAAGATTAATATTAATAAATAAGATTAATAATAAAATAAAATAAATATATTCTTATACCTTTGTTTTATATTTTATATAAAATTTACGATATCCTTTAATTGTTTTGAGCAGTGTATAAGAAACATGTAAAGTAAATGCTTTTCTTTTTTTTTTTTTATACACTGTTTTAAGGTTTGAATATCATTTTCCACCTCTATATACCAGTGGTACGACTAAAATACCACCTTTACAAAATTCTCATTAATTATTGTGAAGAGGTGATGTTAATAATTTTTATTGCATATATCTTTAAAAAATACTCTTAAGTAACTTATGAAACAGACAAAAAAAAAAAAAAAAAAAATTTAATGCTGTAGATAAAGGGTTAATAACTTATGAATTCTTTGCTAAAATGCTTAATTACAACTTATATTATTTATAACAGTTGACAACAGTTGACAATTCGATGAAAAATATAAACTGCAATGCATTAGTTAAAAGCCAAATCAAATAAGTATATAAACCAGCTAGAATACATACAAGTTCATTGTCTTAGGCCGTAGTCGACCTCGACTTCCGTTTCTTAATCACTAATTGTGATTTCATAAGTGTGCAGGAAATCTGGTAATATAAAAAATTTGGTTAACTTTTATGACTGTATTCAATTAAAGGTTGTGATAAGTGACATGTGCCCGTGATAAGTAATATAAGTTATAACCTCAATATTCGGTAAAAATTTAAATTAATATTCGGTAAAAACTTAAATTAGTTTTTTAAAAGTACGGGGGAAAAATTAAGCGGCTGTGCCATATAAAAATTTATATCTTTTAATCCCCTAGTTATCGACCAAAGATTTTTGGTGCCGAAATAAGCTTTGGCATCAGCCATTACCGGAGATTGAAACTCGGCAATAGTAATAGAATAGAATGTTGATGAATTTTGAAAATACCAAAATCATGCTTGGATTTTAATTGTACGAATAAATATTTGAAAGGAAATGGGGTAAGTTTTCATCACTAAGTTATATTAATTCTATCATTCTATGTTACAATTTCCCAATAATGGCCGTCTTTTTCCGAGTGAAAAGGAATCACATTTTCCCCCCGCGATTTTCAGTCTACGCCACATTATTATATCTATGGGCCGTGTGTGATATAAAAATTACAATTTGTTTAAAAGCAAATTTCTTAGCTTGTAATCATTTGTATTTTCTGAAATAATTTTGATCTGAAAAACATGAATTAAGTATCATTCAATACAAATAATGTTAATTTAATGAATGTTGGCCACTGCAGTATTTGATAAATTATTAAAGTTAAGTGCAACTCGTTGAAATTTGAAGAATTATTCCGTTTCTCATCATTGTGCAAAAATTTAATTTCTGTACAGGTGTTCCAAAAAGAATGGAATGTAGTTTTATTCTTTGCCTATTATTACCTATTAGAGATAAGTGGGCAATGTAAATTGAAAAAATATATTTAAATTAAGGTAGGAAGTAGACTACGTTATTAAAAAAATCTGCTCGTTAACTTTCAAAAAAGTTACATTTTTTATATGTTTGTAAAACTCCTACATGCAAATTTGGTGAATCAGATTTTGTTTTTCATCCGACAAGGTCATTAGAAAAAAAAAAAAAAAAAAAAAAAAAACCCTTATTGTATATTTAAAGTTAACTGAATTAAGATTAAAAAAAAAAAAAAAAAAAAAAAAAGATGTGTACGTACCATTTTTACTTTCTTCTATATGTAATATAGAGAAAGTATTGGATTCGCGAAAATTTTCGAAGTCCACTTTTTGATGGATTTACATGTTTTGGGATATGGAGAACACGAATTAATAGTTTTTAGAAAATGTCTGTCTGTCTGTATCATTTTTTTGTGGACGCTGTATCTCACGAACCAATGAATGAAATTTAACCAAACTTGGAATTTAGTTGCACCCTGACATAAACTGGTGCTGATTAGATTTTGGGATCAATCGCTCAATAGGTGGCGTTGTGATCGCATTTTATGCAAATTTTTAACATGGCAGCATAGGACAAAATTCCGTATAAATGGGCATAAAGAGAGTTATTTTACACTTATGATTATAAAATTAATATGAATTATTGATAATAGTAGTAGTTAGCTAGGAAAAAAATTTTGTGCATGGGGGGGCATCGGTTCCCCCCCGGGGGGGAAAATCCCCCCCGGGGAAGTAAATTTTCAAGATGGGTATCTTTCGAAAGGTCTCGTTGATAATAGTAATAGTTAACTTGGAAAACATTTTTGTGCATGTGGGGGCATCGATTGCCCCCCCACCGGGGGGGGGGGAAGTTCCCACCCGGGGGGGCAAAGTTTCAAGATGGGTATCTTTCGAAAGATCTCGTCAATACCTTTAAAACGAATGGTTGAACGATAAATCTGTGATAATTTAAACCAAAGTTATCGATTTTTTTTACTTTTAACAAAAAAAAAACTTAGAAAAATATCGCAATTTTTTTTTTTTTTTTTTTTTTTTTTAACGAAATTTAACCAAACTTGGTATTTAGTTGGTCCCCGACATAAAGTGGTGCTGATTATGTTTGGGGATCAATAGCTCAACAGGTGGCGCTGTGATAGCATTTTATCTAAATTTTTAACATGGCAGCATAGGAAAAAAATTCGTATAAATGTGCATAATTAGAGTTGTTTTAAACTTGTGATTGTAAAATTAATATGAATTATTGATAATAGTAGTATGTAACTAGGAAAAAAACTTTCTGCATGGGGGGGCATCGCTTCCCCCCCCTAGGGAAAAAATACCCCCCCAGGGGGGGTAAATTTTCACATTGGGTATCTTTCGAAAGATCAGGTTGATAATAGTAGTAGTTAACTAGGAAAAAATTTTTGTGCATGTGGGGGCATCGGTTGCCCCCCCACCGGGGGGGGAAGTTCCCACCCGGGGGGGCAAAGTTTCAAGATGGGTATCTTTCGAAAGATCTCGTCAATACCTTTAAAACGAATGGTTGAACGATAAATCTGTGATAATTTAAACCAAAGTTATCGATTTTTTTTACTTTTAACAAAAAAAAACTTAGAAAAATATCGCAATTTTTTTTTTTTTTTTTTTTTTTTTTTTTTTAACGAAATTTAACCAAACTTGGTATTTAGTTGGTTCCCGACATAAACTGGTGCTGATTATGTTTGGGGATCAATAGCTCAACAGGTGGCGCTGTGATAGCATTTTTTCTAAATTTTTAACATGGCAGCATAGGACAAAAATTCGTATAAATGTGCATAATTAGAGTTGTTTTAAACTTGTGATTGTAAAATTAATATGAATTATTGATAATAGTAGTATGTAACTAGGAAAAAAATTTTCTGCATGGGGGGCATCGCTCCCCCCCCCCTGGGGGGGGAAGTACCCCCCCGGGGGGGATAAATTTTCAAGATGGGTATCTTTCGAAAGGTCTCGTCAATACCTTTAAAACGAATGGTTGAACTATAAATCTGTGATAATTTAAAACAAAGTTATCGATTTTTTTCACTTTTAACAAAAAAAAAAAAAAAAAAAAAAAAAACTTAGAAAAAAAAAATCGTACTTTTTTTTTTTTTTTTTTTTAAATATTGTTACTGATTGAATATGTATAGGTAAATATAGAAGAAAGTCTTGTGGTGGCCACAACATACTAGTTCCATATCACTTAAAAAGCGGTTTCTATGTTGAAAACGAAGACAATGTAAAATTTTATTAAGAAATTTATATATATATATGTAATAGGTATACATACATTACATACACAAAGTGCCCACCAAATTTTGATTTAACACTTTTAACTACTGCACGGCTGCAGCTACAGTCATAAGTGATATCTGGGTACAATAAAGTGGCAATGCACTGCTAGATGTTACTGCTTACAGTGGCAACTTGTTAAAAACTGTAGAGTTAAATACCTTGTAGACATTAAATGCTCAAAACAGAACGTTTAAAACGCGCATTTGCTTTTCGTAATTTCCTACTCAGTGACATGCCGAAATGATGTTAAAAAGAAAAACTATACATCACCAAATATCTTTACTTTCGATGTTCAAACTTTTGTTCCTGTAATGCACATTTGGATCCTTGTTTGAACTTTAAGATGCATTCGTTGTACCGTGGCGTGTGACACATACGCTATATAAAGTTTAAACCAGGGTCTAGATGTGCATTTAACTAACAGATGGACAGAAGTTTAAACATAGTAAAAACATCATCCCTTTTTAGCACATAATTCGTCCAAAGATACCTATAAGAGCTGAGGTCACGAATTTTGGTGTGTGGATTGTTTATGTGTATCCAACACCTATTGTAACGGGATTTTGCGCAATTCCCCCCTTTCCCTCTCGGGGCCGGGGGGGGGGGTATAAACACATTTCCAAGCGTAACTATTAATTTTATGTGTGGGCTGGTTATGCGTAGCCAACACGCATTATTAAGAGATTTTGCGAAACTTCACCCTTTCCCTTCTCTTTACGCGCGGGGAGGTGTGGTAAAAACACGTTTTCAACTCTGCTCCAAATTATCTCAGGAAAGCTATTTTTTTATGTATCGATTGTTATAAGTACCCAACACACATTACAAGTGGATTTTATGAAATGCCTCCCTATATCCCCCCTTAGGGTGTGGTGGGGGGTAAGAAAACATTTTTCCATACGTAAATTTGCTCCAAATTATCTCAGAAAGGCGCTTTTTGACATGTGGTTTGGTTATACGTAACCTACATGTAGTATTAAGCGATTTGATAAAATTCCACCCCTTCCTCCCTTTTAAGGGCGGGGGTTGCAAAAAACACGTTTTAAAACGTAACTCTGCTCCAAATTATCTCAGAAAATCAATTTTGTTTTTATGTGTTGGCTAGTTATGCGTACCTAACACACACTGTAAAGCGAGTTTGTGAAATTGCTCGCACCCCACCTCCCTTGGGGCAGGCGGGGCAAAAAACACGTTTTCGAGCGTAACTCTGCTTCAAATTATCTCAGAATGACGAGTTTTGTTGTGTGGGTGTTGGTGAAGTGTACGCAGTATGCACTTTCATGGAATTTTGCGAAACTTCTAACTTTACCCGCGGGAAGAAGGTAATAAAAAATCAATAAGGTGTTACTTAAGGCAGTGGGGATTCGGATTGGTCGTGTAGTGGACGAGGAAACCACTACGAAAGGCAGCGGGAATTTTAATTAATGTTTTGATTGATTTCAATGATTTTTTTGTGAGATTTTTGTTTTAATAATTTTATAGAATTTTGAGAATTCATTTAAATATAGTCACCAACGAAGAGGGCAAAGCCTGCAAGTAAAAATTAAATGCAGACAAACAAATAAAACAGATTTCACAAATAAAACAAACAATTTAACAAATAAAATTTTCAGAATTGTTTGGGAATTAATTTGTTAAAACGCTGTTTTGATAAATTTTAAAATAAATTTTATGATAAATTTTAATATAGATTATGTATTTGCATATATTTATTTTATATTGTAATTATTTAAAAAAAAAAAAAAAAGCATTCTGAATAATAATAATAAAATCCTTAAGAAAAAGTTACTGGATCACGAATTTATCATTAACACGTAAAAGTAGATTTAATGGAAATATCATTACAGATTTTACGTTATCACAAATTTACATTTCTATTTTGGTTTGCGGTTCATATATACAGCATTCAATTTTTAATTAAATATAACTCACATAATTTTAACGATAACAGTTATGCTCTTATTATTATTATTATTATTATGGTAATGTTGCATTAAAAGTAAAGAACTTTCTATTTGATCGAATTTGTCTAGAGGGGTCCTATAACAAATTTTAAAAAGTAACTTTTTGAAAAATAAAGGAAAGAAATTTCTAACATGATCTTATTTTGTTTTTTATTTTTGAATACTTTTACAATTTGCATTGCCCGCTTATCTCTAATAAAGAATTTCAATACTCTTTTCAATCTTTTTGGGACATCCTGTACCTGTATATGAATGTATAATAATAAACTCTAATTTACACAAAACTTTAAAAGCTCATAAATTATTTTATACATTTGAAATAATTGTTGAAAATTAACCATCTATAAGAAATAAGTAGTAGCACATTTTAATAACCATAATTATTTCGTTATGTAATAAAATCGAAGTATCATGTGCATGTGGAGTAATTTTACAAAAATAATTATTAGATTAGAGTTCTCGTTAATTTTAGATATAAAAAAGAAAGAAAATGAAACAAGTCCAGTTTTTATACATTAAAGTGTGTTTTCAAGGATCAATTCAGGTTTTAACTTTTGAGGCGTATTTTTTATGAAAAACAAAATATTTTTGCGAAATTTATTTTTGTGAAAAAAGTTCTGTATAAAACCTTCCATTTTAGCTATCACTGTAGTGTATAATGTTTTTAATATTAAGCTAATAGTGTTTCATTGGAAATAATACTAAAGACAATCATTTGAAATAATACTAAATGGATGGAAAAATTTGAATAAAATAAAATTTTGTGAAAAAGGCGGTTTTTGAATCTTGTGAAGCACATTTTATGGAATTGAAATTTGTGAAGGTGCCCGTTTTATGAATTTGAATTTTGTGAATGAGCTCAATTTTACAGATTTGAATTATGTGAAGGGGACCATTTTATGAAACCACAATTTGTGAAGGGGCAGCAAAAGATCCACAATTTTTAACTGGATCGTCTCTGATTTTTAATATGATTTAACAATCCTAATAGTTCTATTACGCGGCAACTTTTGTGTTTATGTTCCATTGTTCGTTTGGTGTGATTCTTGTTAATTGTAATAGAAAAATTGTTTTCGACGATTAAAAACAAAATTATTTTAATAAGCGTTGATAAAAATTTATGGTTTTCTGAAAGCTGAGATAGAAAAACCCAAATTAGGGATATCAATTTCTAAAGAAATCAATAGCCAAATGTGTTTTTTATTTTCTTAAATCGTATACAATTATAATCAATTTTGAAAATTTCATTGCACATAGAAGTTCCGAGTTGTATTTCCATTATAGACGGACTTGGATTATACATACGTTTGTTTTAACCTTTCTCTGATTTCTTTATTTTACTACATGGTATGGTGAAATAAAGTTGTATGCAATTAAATTTAAAAAGAGCATTTATGGAGAGAAAAAAAAAAAAAAAAATTCATATGATTGAAAGGGGGAAGGGGGGACGTACGTATTTCATTATTGCAGCCATGATATGGATACCATCTATTAAAGCTAGGTTCATAGCTTCGGCACATAAGGGCAAGGAGAGCACTTGCTTCCTCATGGAAAACTCTGTTCTGTATAAAATAATTACTTTTAAATTATATTTAAACCCTTTAAAACATGTCACTAGTGTTCCGAAGATTATCCAAATTGCCAAATAAAATTTATATCACAGAGCCAATTGGAGGCCGGTCTCGCGTATCAGATTGGCTTTAATCTTTTCCCTGAGAGTTGAGTTCGAGTCGACTGCAGAGTTTTTCGGATTGGTTTGTAAAAAGCTGTATAAATTTATAAAAGGTCTTAGCTTAAATTGCTTAAATTACATGAAAGAAATATGTAGATGTTTATATACAGAATTGCTTAATCATCTGAATCAATCAACCATTTAGTCGAACTAAATTGCCAAAATTATATCGAAACTTTTACAGTTTTCATTTTGCCCCCTCCTGAAAAAATTTCTGGTAACCCCACTGGCTAGATTACCAATATGTTTGTTTCATTTATTAGTTTTTCTTATAGGTAACAAAGAAAGAGTAATCTATATATTCTCTTAAGCGCTTCCAATTAATAAAAAGTATGTTTGTAATGCTCGTGCTCTATTCCTCCTACCTTTCATCTTCTCTTTATTGTCAATTTTATTTTTTACTTTATTTTTTATTTTTCCCTCCTTCCTTTTTATTTGCCTGAGTTAGTCTCCCCCCCCCCCCTTAAGCTGTAAGTAAATCGTGCGAGGGAAAGAAAAAAAAAAGGTCAAAATTACACCTATTACAATATCAATATTTTATTTTGTTCACCGATCAAAAATACTTAGAAAGAAAAATCAAAACGCTACAAATGGTAATTTTCTTTCCACCCTACAAAAATTCCATTTTGACGAACAGCAAATTTCACTTTCCTGGGAAAATATATATATATATATATATTAGTGAATAAAAATGAGCCAACATCATTGATTGATGTTCTCATCATTAAAGTAGCATATAGTAACGCCATCTCGGGGCTTCGGAAATAATGAATCGGAAAGTTTTTTGATTTTGTTACAAGGAAAACACAAGCGATATTTTGTTGCCTGAATATATAATTGTTACGCGGATTATTTTAGGCATGTTTCGTGTAAATGGCAGCAATGATATTTCAAAAGTGGTGTAAAAAATGATGTGCATTTTTTGTACATTTTTCAATTTATTTTAAACATTTTAGTAAGTTATTAAAAGACTGATACTTTTTAAATATTTTTTTTTTTTAACTTCTTGTGTGGAATTTATGATACACTTACTTGTATTAGGTTACAATATTGTTGTTAGCTCTCGCTAAATATTTTATAAACAAATGACGTAAAAAAAAAAAAAAAAAAAAAAACATGACTTTTGTCTGTGTTTAGTCGTCGGTCAGCTTGTTATTAAAATTCACAAAATTTGAAATTGAAAATTATCAGTTTTAATAACATCCATAATGTATATTTCGTTACCTATAACAACCTGGTTAATTTTTATATATACGATGTTTTTTTAAACGAAATATCGAAGGTAAAAAAGAAAAAAGTGATATTTATTAAAAATCAGTGCAAAGCCAAACGTGGTGAATATCTTTTCCTGTAAAAGCGCCTGTCTTGTTTTACATTTCTTATTCGGAATAATTCATTTTAATAGAGTAAAACTTAGGAGGGGGAGGGGGGGGGATGAGAAAAAGTATCAGGTCTCGACGAAAAAACCTCATAAATATGATGTACCTTCTGTTCGAGTTCACAACTGCACTTTTCCCTGTTCAGTGTGATTTTGTTTTGCTTGTATGTATTTGATCTTTAATTTGATAATTTTATTAATGGTCACCAATTATTAATATTCACCATTTTATTAATAGTCACCAATTAGCAGAGGTCGATCCAGGTTTTAATTTTTGGGTCCCTTTTTTGTGAAATATAAAATATTTTTGTGAAAAAGTAAAATATTGAGTAAATTTTTTCGTTTTTACAATCACTTTATGTAATGTTTAATATCAAGTTAATAGATTTGTTGAGCCAAATTAAGGCATTAATTAAAAATAATACTGAAAACATTTAATAAAAGAATCATTTTTATAAAAAAAATCTTGTGAAGGGACTCATTTTATGAATTTGAATTTTTCAAGGGTCCCTTTTCATGGATTTGAATTCTGTGAAGGGTCCCTTTTTATGAATTTGAATTTTGTGAAGAGTCCCTTTTTATTATGGGGAATTTTGTGAAGGGGCCGCAAAAGGGACCCTGCATCGACCCCTGCCGATTAGGCAACGCTTTTTTTTTTTTTTTTTAAGAAATTTTAAAATAAAAAATAAAAAAAAAAAAAAAAAGTTATAAAACACTGTTTATTCATAAGTGCCACACAGGTGTATTCACAGGGTTACTACATTACCTAGAAGTCAGGGAAAACCTGGAAAATCCAGAGAATTTTAAAAACTATTAAAAAACAGGGAAAACTCAGGGAATTTAAAAATTTATTGGAAAATCAGAGAAAATTCATGGAATTTTGGAAAAACATTGGAAAATTTTTACATAATCAAATCTTTTTTAAAATTTTACGGCTGTATAATGAAAAAGAAAAAGTGAATTACATTGTTTATTTTCCCAACTATAGTAAGTTAATGAAATTAATATTACCGTATACGTTCAATTGACTTGTAAACATGTTGGATTCTAATGCTGCATGGCTGCATCTCATCTATTTTACTTTTAAAAGAGACAAGGAAAATACAGGGAATTTTCTCTCCTGATTTGTGTAGCAACCCTAATATAAAATACAGTTGTGGACGATTATTTATTTATTTTAATACTACTCATGCATTTGCAGCATAAAAATAAAAATTACTAAAGCACAAATTTTCTATCCTATTAGGCTCAGTTGGCGAAATGGTCAGCGTCCTAACCTTCAGTTTCCGGTTCTAGTTGTGATTAAGGCAATGATGTTTGTAGTGGTTCAAAATCCTATTTTAAGCCGTAGGGCGCGGCCTAATGAGCTTTCATATTCAGAAAATGACCGTAGAAGCGACACTCAAATTCGATCCAATCATATGACGAATGTTTATCTATATTAATAAAATCAGATTTTTGCCTGTAAATTTCTCAAAATAAAAAAAATTTTGCGATATCTTCACGTTTTTCACGTCGTAAAATCCAAAAAGAAGTTCAGAAATTTTCTATGTGCGTGTGTGTGTGTGGGGGGGGGTATGTTGTTGTGTCTGTAACGCTATTTTTGTCCTGGTATCACGTGAGAACGGCTGAATAAAATTCAACGACATTTGGCAGGAAAAATATCAACTTTTGCGAAATTACCGATCCATTTTCTCCAGGGGATCTAGAACGAGCTTATCGAAATCCTCTACTCTCGTTATCGGAATTTCTCCGATGTGACGTCACTTTCAGACAGCCTTTCCTATTTCGCAAGAACGAACCTATCGAATCGCTTTCGTTATCGGAATTGTCGGGCGGAATAGTTTTCTGAAATCTCGACAGGTCTTTTCCGGGTGGAATCGTCGTTTGATAAACAATTCACGGTTCCCATGGCGTCCATCTTGGCATTAGGTGTTATTCAAGAAAATGAAAAATCAAGTTTTAAATATATTTAAGTCTTTAAAATTAATTAAGTTAAATGAAAATTGTAATATATATATATATATATATATATATATGTGTGTGTGTATGTATGTATATATATTGGTAACTAAAATTCTTATTTAAAAAGTATAAAGAATAACATGTCTTAATATTTAAATTTATTGAAAATTAATTAAATATAATAAAAATTACAATAAATGCCCATATATATTTTTTTGTAATTAAAATTCTTATTAATCATATATAATATTAATAGCATATCTATTAAGAATATCAATATTTAAAGTTATTAAAAATTAATTAAGTTTAATGAAAACTGTAATTATATATGGACAAAAAAAAAAAAAAAAAAAAAAAAAAAAAGCCGCACTTGGATATTTTCTATTTTTCTTTCTGTAATCGCTAATTTTATTGTTTAAAAAGTAAATTTTTAACAGATTTTATTACATTGGGTTTCGCGTGCAATTTAGGATTGAGCCAAATGTTAAAAACGACATGCAATTGTTCGGAAAATTGTAATTTTAAAAAGTATTTCAGAAATGGCAAGAATAAGGCAATTAACGATACCACAAAAAATATTAATTTTAGAGCGAAAATCAAAAAAATATTTTAATACGTGGGATGTCAAAATGATTAAATGTTAACAAAATAATAATGATCTGGATTTTTGGCAAGATATAATATTTTTTGGCTGTTTAAACTGCACATTTGTCCTTAGGCGTCTACGTTACTCATCCAGTCGAAATGACCGCAAGTTAAAAAACCAGCGCTTAAAAAATCAGTTTGTATTACATTTAGAACGTAGCAGGGATTCAGAAAAAGTGTTTAGTAACGTAATTTATCTGAATGCAGTGCAATAATAATTAAACAAAGCAGGTTGAATTGCCAGAAAATCTGAAAAAAAATTCATTCTTAACGAAAAGAGTTAGAAAACCAAGACATTAGAGGGTTAAAAAAATTAAAAAGCGATCAATTAATTATTGGGCTGAAGTTGTTCTCTCTGATGAGTCAAGTTTAATTTATTTCAAACTGACGAAAACAAGCAGATCTGATCAAGAAAATGTGACTGACTTAATGAAAATCACACTTTTAAAACAATGACATATCCCCCGTACACTATACGTTATGTATATATGTAATTAAGAAGCATTACTGTAATTATAAAGTTAATACAGATTGGACAAAAAAAAAAAAAAAAAAAAAAAACTGTATTACATCCAAAGCTCCTATATCCATAGTAATTCGTCGTTCACTAAATAATAAATGCTAGCAGCTAACACTTCAAGGCAGAAAATAATTTACATTTACTGCCATACATTACTTTACATATACTGCCCTAAATATGCGAATATTTAGGGGACTCTCGTCAGATCATGCGCGATGCTTAGAAATAGATTTTAAATAAATTTTAAGAAATTTTAAAAATGTATTTTTTTTTTTAATCTAATATTGTTTTTTTTTTTTTTTTTTTTTTTTTCTTTTTTTTAAATCTTTGTCGGTCACCGGCAACTGTTGAGCCCTGAACAACATAAAGTTTAATGTCAGTCAACGACAACTCACGGTGACGCTTAAGGGCCCGCTTCACTCACCGCCGCTGGAAGCCGAAGCTAATGTTACTCTGTGGGAAATGTTTCTTTACAAATAACTTATTAACTAATACATATTTTTAAATTCTGTTTTCACAATCTGAAAATTCCCAACTGTTAAATTGACGGACCTTTCTTAAAAAATTATTTTTTAAATTTTCTATATTTTATTTTAAAATTGCAAAATGAAAAAGTTTCACATATTGAAAATTCGTATTTTGCAGCTTCAAAATACGAATTTTCAATATGTCAAATTTTTTCATTTTGCAATTTAAAAATAAAATATTAAAAATTTAAAAAATACATTTTTAAAAATGGTCCGTCAATTTAACAGTTGGGAATTTTCTGAATGTGAAAACAGAATAAATATGTATTAGTTCATAAGTTATTTGTAAAGAAAATTTCGCCGTAGAATAACATTGGCTCGGACTTTCGGCGACGGTAAGTGAAGAGGGCCGTTAACGCGTTAAAATCAGGGTTTTGGACTAGCTCATACCCCCCCCCCCCTTAAAAAAAAAAAAAAAAAAAAAAAAAAAAAAAAAAAAAGCCTTTTTTTTGGGGGGGGGGGGGGTTACCTTCTTAAAAAAAAAAAAAAAAAAAAAAAAAAAAAGAAACTCACTCTCAAGTGAGTTTTATTGGGTTTTTTACTCTAATAAAATTTGTCACTTTTTAAAAAATATTTTTCTTTTCTTGACATTTTATATGTAACCCTAACCTACATAACGTAGTATCATATCAGCTATATATATGCCTAAAACAGGAATAAACTACTACGTCAAAAACGCCAAAGAAAAATTATTGAGGTGCATACAGCTGTTTCGGTAGCCTAAAGCGTACCGTCTTCAGTGCAAAAAGAATTCTGAATGTGAAAAATCTGAATGTGTTCAGTGCAAAAAGAATTCAGAATTTTTTTTGCACTGAAGACGGTACGCTTTAGGCTACCGAAACAGCTGTATGCACCTCAATAATTTTTTTTGGCGTTTCTGACGTAGTAGTTTATTCCTGTTTTAATATTCCAACGCCAAGTCTCCTGCTATTATATATATATGCCTGTTTGATATTATGTAATTATTTTTCAATTTGATCATAAGAAAAATTTCCTTAACCATCTATTTGCAATATCTCTTTTGAACGGAGCAGTTTTAAAATAAAGATGAGAATAAATGAACAAATTTGCAAGGCATTTTTGTATAAGTCATGATGTGTTAAAAATAATAATAATTTGCCTAAAATTCTAATGATTTAAGAACAAATATTAAACAGAACTAAAAAATATAATATTTTGACATGGTAAGGTTTGATGCAGGAAAAAAATGGGATTCTTTTGCTACCCCTCACAAACTTCAAATGCATAAAACAGCCTTTTTAAAAGATTCAGTTTTATAAAAATGATCTTTTTATAAAATTTTTCCGTTTTTCTAGAATTATTTTTAATAATTACCTATAACTTGATTTAATGAAACACTAAATCAACTTAACTTGATAATAAACATTTATATAGAAGGACTGGTAAAATGGAAGGTGTTACATATATAGACCTGCTAACTATGCTAGTTTATCCGTAATGGTGTTAGGCCCCGCCTTTTTTTCACACCAGAATAGTTGTAGAGTAATATTCAGCAATATGTTCTCATGATTAAATAAGAAGACTATTGCTCAACAACTATTCTGGTATGATAAAAAGGCGGGGCTTAATGCCACTACGGATAAACTTGCATTGTTAGCAGGTCTATATATATATATATATATATATATTCTTCACAAAAATAAATAAAAATTTCACACAAAAGAGTTTTATTTTTCACAAATATAGGCCCCAAAAATTAAAACCTGGATCGACTTCTGGCATGTAAGTGTAGAATGCAGGCAGTGTGATAACTTTGTTTTGTTACTAGTTTTAATTTTATACAAAATAATTTAATAAAAAATTAATTAAATTCAAAATTGTGGTAAAATACTGAATAGAATGAAATAAGAGTTCATTTTATTTTTATTCCTCAGTCTAAACCAAAGCAAACGTTAAAAATATGAAGGTCGTGTAATTTTTAATTAATTATAATAAATTACTATTATTTTGTAATAAGTTTTCTTTTAGCCTAAAACTGCTCGCTTTTAAAATAAACTTAAAATTCAAACAGGCCGGGTAAAGAAAACTTTCACACGGCCTGAGCCCTTGCAGATCTCTAAAGAGGAGGATAAATTCACCTCCCTGTTTACGCTTTTTACTGCATATGCAAAATACTCAATTTAAGTGACGCTGTTGCAACACTAATTTCACCGATCCAGTCTATGCGGATGGGGAAGATCTTAAAGAGAAAAAGAAACTTTTAAATGATATGGTTTCATTTCTGAAATTTGAGTTCAGATTGAAGATTGGGGACGGGGGGGGGCACATATGCCTTTATTTACAGACTCACGTTAAAAAAAAAAATAATAATAAATAAAAAAAGTTTAAAAAAAAAAAAATTTTTTTCCGAAAATTTAATCAACTGTATCTTAGGGCGGGCAAAATTGTCTCCAGGTCGGGCACTGCCCGTCCTGGCCCCCATCTAGCTACGGGCCTGATTCAAACCCAATAGTATTATTCTATGTTTAATATAAAAGAAAACCCATTAAAACACACCCGGATTGGGCTTTCTTAAATTAAAAAAAAAAAAAAAAAAATGTATATACTGTAGGATTAAAAAAATGTTTTCAATGTTCAAAGCAGGTATTACTGTTTTTTATTTCCTTATACAAAGTATAAGGAAGTATAGTAATCCCGATTTGCGAAATGGATTTTGCATTTCACATTGCTCGAAAACGAATGATCGCTGAATGTTGCCAATTTATACGTGTGACTGTCATGATGTCTAGTTGTACACCTGCAAGTGTCGTCTTAACACGAGCTCTCGTTTTAGAGATATAAGGGACTTTACACGATTTTTCGTGACGTCTGTATGTATGTGTGTCTGTGTGTGTGTGTGTCCGTATGTCGCATAACTCAAAAACGGTTGGACGTAGAAAGTTGCGAATTGGTACATAGGTTTGTTATAACATCTAGTTGTGCACCTCCCTTTTTGGACTTTGTATGATTTTCCGTTTTGGAGATATTTAGGAAAATTAGGTTCATAATAGCCAAAATGTATCAAAAAACGGTAATAACTCAAAAACGGTTTGGACAAATCTTGCAGTTTAACTGACTTCCCGACTAGCTAGTAGAGATGAGACGGGCTCAGCCCGAGCCCGATCGGGCTCAAATCTTACGCAAGTCTTCGGGCTCCGGGCGGGCTCGGATTCAAGCTAAAAGTTCCGTTTATTTTATTCTTCACTAACTGGAAAACGTAAAAAAAAAAAAGAAATTTTATTCATTTTGAGAGCGCCTTTAGTAATGTCATAATAGTCATGATAGGTTATAAATTACAAAATAATCTTGCAAACCTTAGTAGCTTTGACTTTCCCTTTTCTAAATAGAACTCTTTTTAATTTTACTATTGTGTATGCGTTGCATAGCGTACCACTTTCAATATCGGGCTCGGGCTCTGATCACACAAAATTTTTTGGGCTCGGGCGGGCTCAGTTCAAAAATGTTTCGGGCCCGGGCGGGCTCGGATTGCCAAAATAGAGCCCGAACTCACCTCTACTAGCTAGACATTTGAAACTTTCAGAAAGGTTCAGAACACGCTGACAATGCATTTTTTAAAATATTTTTAGCCAACTGTTTCTAATACCTGCTGCCTTCAGCAGCGTTTATGTGATTCAGTAGAAAATTTATTTAACTAACTTCTCGACTAGCTAGACATTTGAAACTTTCAGACTAGATCAGAATACGGTGAAAATGCATTTTTTAAATACTTTTAGCCAACTGTTTAGGGTCCCTGCTGTCTTCGGCAGTGTTACCAGTACAAATCTTGCAATCGATTTTTAACTAACTTCCCGACTAGCTAGACATTTAAAACTTCCGGAAAAACTCAGAACACGGTGACAATGCATTTTTAAAAATATTTTTAGCCAATTGTTTCAGGTCACTGCTGCCTTCGACAGCGTTTATATGGTTCAACAGAAAATTTATTTAACTAACTTCCCGACTAGCTAGACATTTGAAACTTTCAGAATAGTTCAGAACACGGTGAAAATGCATTTTTTAAATACTTTTAGCCAATTTTTTCGGGTCCCTACTGCCTTCGTCAGCGTTACCAGTACAAATCTTGCATCAGTTTTTAACTAACTTTCAGAAAAGCTCAGAACACGGTGGTAATTCATTTTAGGACTAAGGGCCACAGACAGCGATTTTTGCTTTGTCGTTTTCGATAGTTGGACATTTATCGAAATCTAAAATTTATCGAAAATATAATTGAATAATTTGAAAGCGATGTTATAATTGGGAAGAAAAAAAAACTAATAGTCCTCCGTCCTAAACTAAATTCTGCTTTTGCCAGAATTTACACAAAATCTTTTCAAAATAACATTGACATGAGTCCCCCCAAGGCACAACTATGACATGAGTCCCCCCCAAGGCACAACTTTGACATGAGTCCCCCCCCAAGGCACAACTTTGACATGAGTCCCCCCCAAGGCACAACTTTGACATGAGTCCCCCCAAGGCACAACTATAACATGAGTCCCCCCCCAAGGCACAACTTTGACATGAGTTCCCCCCAGGCCCAACTTTGACATGAGTCCCCCCCAGGCCCAACTTTGACATGAGTCCCCCCCAGGCACAACTTTGACATGAGTCCCCCCAAGGCACAACTTTGACATGAGTCCCCCCCAAGTCACAACTTTAACATGAGACCAGAGCCTGACTAAGGCAGGGGCATACGGGGCAGTTGCCCGGGCCCCTCCCACCAGAGGGGGGGGGGCCCAAATTAAACAAAAAGTTTATTTTACATTTCATTCTTTAATGAACTTTTTTTAAACAAAATATCAGTATAGTGTAAAATCCGGCTTAATTGAGCCATCGTAATTGCAAAAATTTAGCTGAATTCCGAGCTAATGTGAGCAAGGATATGAATTTTTCGCAGCTACATGACAAAGTTAACAATCAGTAATAAAGTGGATAGAACGATATTTCGTATTACCACTGGAGGGGGGGGGAGGCTATATAGCAATTTTAGGCTCTAGTCAATTTTGTTGTTATATATCTATGATGAGGTGAAAAATTTAAATACCTCCATGAATACCTTCATTACTGAAGTAGTAAAGTAGAGGGGGGGGCAAAGAAGTTTTTGCCCCAGGCCCCAGTTAGGCTAAGTCGGGCCCTGCATGAGACCCCCCCGAGGTACAACTTTGACATGAGTCCCCCCAAGGCACAACTTTGACATGAGTCCCCCCCTCAAGGCACAACTTTGACATGAGTCCCCCCAAGGCACAACTTTGACATGAGTCCCCCCCAAGGCACAACTTTGACATGAGTCCCCACAAGGCACAATTTTTTTTTTTTTTTTTTTTTTTTTTACGTATGCATGCATTTTTTAAAAATATTTTTAGCCAACTGTTTCGGGTCCAGTGACAATGTTTTTTAACATTATGTATATTTCTAAAAGTGTATAAGGAAGTCATGTGGTGCCCACATCAGATTTTTTATTTTTAAAACCAATATCCCAACATTTATATTAAAAAGCATGAATTATTTTTTTTTATTTTTATTTTTTATAAGTTTTAACTTAGGATTATGAATGCTTCATTTAAAACGTATTTTTGTGGAGGAAAATACTAACACATCTGCATAGTAATTTTTAAATATTACTATTAGATATTAGTATTTAAACTTATTGAAAAAGATGGATACTAAGACACCCATAATTGAAAATACATTATTTCTAAAGTCTTATAGTTGTTGATGTAGTTCGAATACTTTATATAGCTCTACCTGTTACCAACACTGTAAGGAATTAGAACTACAATACTCATAATCTTATAATTATTAGGATAACGCACTAACAATTGAATTTTGTTTTGATATTATCTCTGTAGAATATCTCTTGGCTTTCTTTATTGTTAAGGTATGAATTTTGCCTGCATTAGAGCTTTGAAATTTAAAGCAATGGAATGTTATTTTTTAGCAAAAAGATACCATGAAAATATTCATTAAAGATATTAATACTTTACAAAATAAGATTTTCGTTTATTAATAATACAGATCTTTAATTTATAATTAGTAAATGTTTAGATTTTTAGTTTGTATTAGTAAATGCTACTTAAATTGTTTTTACAAACAAACTTTAATTTTACTTTTTAAGTTTTATATATTAGAAAAATTCAACAAATAATAACAACAAAAATAGCATTTGTCGACAATTTTACATTGAGCTAATTAGTTATGAAGTTAGAACACGCAGATATATGTTTGACTAGAATGTCAAAGCATTGATTAGCATTTTCATCAGCTTCATTGAATGAAAACTTTTATTTTTGTTTATATATTATCTTTTTCATACACTTGTTCATAATTCATATCGTGTTATCAAAATTCCTCTAAAAACAAAAACTAAAAAAATTAAAAGATTAAAAATGATCCAGTACTACACACACACACACACACACAAAGAAATTTTGTTGAGGCGCTAACGACAACAACAACAACCAAAAAAAAAAAAAAAAAGGTTGATTTAACAAAAGTTTTGTTGTTTCAACAAAGAATTTTGTTAAAACAACAAACAGTTTGTTAAAACATCAAAACAATTCTTTGAATCAAGCACATTTCCCCCCCCCCCCCCTGTGTGTGTTGATATAGCTTCAATAAAACATCTTTTTCTGTGTATGGAATATAAATTATTTCGTTTACCTTCTCGAACTCTTATTTTATGTTATAATATATACTTATCTAAAATTTTTATTATGATGTACAGAATTGAAATAAAAAAATAAATAAAATTTTGATACATACTATTGGATATTTGCTATTGATGTTAAATACTGTTAAGAAAATAATTTTAATTTGCATTTATGTAAGACAAAGTATTCTGCGTTGCTTTAGGCAATCCCAGCTTTAAAAGCATGTTGTCTGCAGTTGCCAAACCGGTGTTTTAATGTTTTACATTTGCATGCTTGTGAAGTTATGCCTTCCCCCTTTATCTTTGCCTGTATTTGCTAATACCTATATAATTCACCAGTATAACAATTTGAAATCTGGTGTATTTTTAATCAACCACATTGATGTCAGCCACTTGACACTTTATGATGAATGACAAATGATGAATGAGTATTTGATGTAGAGTTCTTAAGAATATCATCATGATCTCCATGTAAAAATTATTCATTTCTGTACATCTACTGGGAATGAGATCCTTGAACCTGCGACGAATCGTAATCTCTTGTGCATTTAGTGGACTTCACTGAGCTTATGATGGCATTAGTTTAGGTCAAATCCGAAATCGAATAATGTATTGTGAGTTGTGATTTTTATCTGTGATTTTCAAATGATTTCAAGTTATAGTCTTCAATGAAACAGTCAGAGATTGGATTTATAAGATTTTTCGTGGAATAGCTTTATTTCCCTGCTAATACTAAGATGTTAATCCTATTGTTCAGTTTCTTCCCCCGCTCCCTCCTCCCGGTTTTCTATTTGGCTATGGATAAGCCGATCTTTCTAAATTCCTGCTTATTTATGGGTTTCCGTTTCTATCCTGTCTCAGAATGTGATCCTTGACCCAATGCGTAACACTACTGACCGCGTCAAATGTATATTTGTTTACATATCTAAAGATCCTAGCACGTTCTATGCAAATTATCAACATTTCCTTATTCAGTAAATAAATAAATAATAATAATAAAATAAAATGTGAATGCGATTTTAATACTTACTAAAATAAATTAACTTTAGTCATTGAATAACGATGTCTCGATGAATCTCCTATGCATAAATTTGTACAGTGTGAAATTGATTTATTAGTACGTGCCATATAAATTATTGTTTCTGATATTGCAGAGTTTGAAGAAAAAATTGTCTCTCTTTGAAATTTTGTACCGAGGAAATTAGAAAGCTTAAATTTGCGTTCATATATTTTTTTTTTTTACTTAGAAAAGAAAGAATAGTTGATGACGTATAGAATGTTGATCCGTGAGAGTCACCCTTAGAAAAAAGAAATAAGTACACACACGTACAAAGATCTTTGTACATAGATGTACTTTTTTTTTTTTAAATTTTTGTATTAAGCATATTATATACCCAAAATCTACTTCGTAAATTTTGTTAATAGGAATTTAAGTGAAATAATGAAAAGAATCCGAGCCCAGGGCATGAGTCCCATGTACCTGGGTGTTAGCTAGCTAGGTCTTGTATTTTTTACCACTTTTTGCGGAAGCAATGTTATATTTTTCAGTTTACTGCAAGAAATATACTCAATTTCGAGCAAGTGTTATCACAGTCGAATCTGTTTAACGTGAACACTGTTAACGTGAATTTCTTTTAACATGAACTGTTTGCACAATCCCCGTCAAAATGAAGATTAGTTACTGATAGCATGAACTACTGATAACATGAACAAAATTTTTATACCCCGTGAGATTCACGTTAACGAGGTTCGACTGTGTTACTTTAAAAGAAAGACCTTTATACTTTATAGAAATGTAAACCCACCGTTTTTATATTACTCTCTTATATCCCGTAAATTTGTAAGCATGTTCTGAAACTTTAAAAAATTTCCTTTGTTTTATCTGAAAAGGTAAAGATTGTTATTAACAACTATTGTTTGTATTTCTTTTGACATTATGGCAGTATTTTACACTTTAATATTTTCTGCGAAAAGCCTCTGGCATAAGAAAGCTAAATCAGCTGGCTTTTCTTCCAGGAAAAAACAAAGAAATGCTTGAGTTTTCTTCGAATACTTCCCAGTGAGTTTATTTTAACTGTGATGAATCTTCGATCTTCTGATCATAGCTGCATCCTGTTTTTTTTTTACGAAAATACGTTTAGTATGAATTTACAATATTTTAGAATGTGTCTCCAACGTGTAGTTCAAAGTGCGATGCTTGTAAATCTCAAGCTTAGTCGTGTTGTCTTCACCGCTTTGAATGCCATAATGTGAGAATATTTATTCATTGCATTGCAAGTTAAAAGATGTCTTTGTAAACTCATACATTTGAAGTATGCTAATACTAGTCATTTTTTAGCATGTATGGTTCGATATCTTCTCATATAAACTTTAGTATCGATGATTAAGTGTTGTTTTTTTTAAATCATAATGCAGTTCTCAGCTTTTTCTGTCAGTATGCAGTGTAGGAATGCATAAAAAAAGTTTTTTTTTTCTTTATTTGTATTCTTTTGTCGTTTTTTTTTTTTTTTTTAACTGAGATTACAAATTTTTTCTTTTCTTTCTTTTTCCCTTTTCTTTTCCCGAGATGAAAAATGGGTTTAAAAAAAAAAGTGAATAAAATGAAACAATGACAAAAAAAATAATAAAATGTAACTTCTGAAATTTTAGCTATTTTTATTATGAAATCAATAACTAATTCATTTTGTTTGAAAATAAAAATTTGTTATCAACGAATGCTATTCAACATAAAGTTTCTAGCGTGCGGGGAAAAAAAAGTTTGACTCCTTTGGCCAGCAGCGTTCTAGTATTAGAACAGAACTCATATTTTACTTTGCCGTACATTTTTTCATTTTAAAATATTTTAAATACAAAACCTAGCGTCCTACTAATAAAATCAGCAATATACTTTTATTATTGCTCAGTGGTTGGCTGTATGTCCCAAACATAAAACAATGGAAATATCTAATGTTTAATTCTGATATTTAAAAATTCCATAGCGTAAATTAGACTCTACCTACCTAAATCAGTATTTTGACATTAAATTTAATAATAAAATTGCATTACAAATTAGAATTAAATATTCGTACTACTTAATAAGCATAGCTGCCAACTTTTCGTTTTCTTTTGCTGTCAGAATTTTTTTCTAGAAATTTTTATTAAACTTTTTAGCAGTTTTCTTCGATTAATCATATATATATATATATATAAACAAAGAAATACTGGTGTTAAAAAACCGTGCAAGTTGGCACCTATGAATAGGAACATCACATCAGGCCTAAGAGTCGGGGATGAGATTTTCAATTTAAGTTAGTGGTAGGGGAAAAACAAGCTAACCATATCCCTATATAGCAAACAATGTATATTGTATTTTGTTTACTTGCTGTGTTATTAGTTCACGAGCGTAGGAATCTTATGTTTTGTTTTATGGTATTTTCTGTAAATTGAATAACAGAATATGGTAAAATCACTGTAGTAAAAAGGTATAACAATCAACGTAATCACTCTAGTATCTACGTACAAATGGGTGACAAAGTAATGTGAAACTTTCGAATTTATCTCCATCTATGTATATAAAATCGTTTGTCCTGAGTGAGTGATTCATCATCGCCCAGCCTAACTGCATCTAGAAGCACGAAACTCGGTGAAAACATTCTTTGTGACGTAGACATCCACTAAGAAGCGATTTTAGAAAATTCACTTCCCCCCTCCCTCCCAAAGGGAGGAGGGGGCAAAACATGATTTCACAAAAGCCTTTATATACAATATATATATATATATCCGTAAAATTTTTGCTTTAAAATACAGCTAACACAAATACCTAAATACCTCTGGAACTTTAGAAATTTTATCCCCCAAGGGGGGACGAGGGGGTAAAATGTGATTTTCACATGTGCAGCACATGATTTCAAATAACCCTTTATATCTCAAACAAAAAACCAGATATATATATAGTTTTTACTTTAAAATATGAGAAACACAAATATCAACAAATGATTTTTAGAATTTTAGGTATTGCGTCCAAGGGGGAGGATGGGTAAAACGTGTTTTCACATGGACCAAAAAGTGATTTCACATAATCTTTCATATCTCAAAAAAAGAAACGGTTATCCATGTGATTTTTGCTTTTAAATATAGCAAACACAAACACCTAAAAACTAATTTCGGAATTTTTAGAAATTCGGCCCCCCAAATGGGGGGGGGGGGGGGAAGAAGCAAAACGTGATTTCACATTACTCTTCATCTATACATATAAAAGAAGTACATTCACCACTGAGTGATACTGTGACGATTCTGTATGGGACTAAATCTCGAATTTTGGTGTGAAGCTTGTTTCTAGAACCCTAACACACACCAAGACGGGTTTTTTTTCAAAATTCCTCCCTTTCCCCTGAGGGGGAAGGCGACAAAAACGTGTTTGCTAGCATAACTCGGTTTCAAATTGCTTTAGAGGTGCTTTTTTTTTTTTTTTTTTCTTCTAAAGGGAGAATTTGCAAAATCATTTTACAATAGATGTAACTTACAAAAATGTCACTTCCAAGTTAAAATTGGCTGTGCGTCTTCTGAAGTGTATTTCTAAAAAACAATTTAAGATGTTTTTTTTTTTTTTTTTTTTTTTTTTTGGGGGGGGGGGGGATTTTGGCCTCAAAACATGTAAATATAACAAAAACTCGATTTCGAAAATTTGACCCAAAAACAACACTTTCTCTACCACATTGGTAAGAGAAAGTAAAAAAAGAAACAAAGAATGGAAAACCTTTCAGCATTTTTGAATGAGTATTTAAGGTGATAAAAATTACTAAAAAATGAACCAATCAATGTTTTAAAAAAATAAAGTCTGAATTTAAAGATTAATTTGAAAATTTTACTTATTTCATTACTTTCTGGTATTAATACTTCGTAAAAGGCCGAACATATATGGCAAGTACGTATTTTGTTGTAATATTGAATATAGATTAAATACTGGCATTATAAATATTTTTCATAGAATATTTTTTTATCACCAGTACAATATTTATATCCAAAACACCATTAAAATATCTCTCAACTTCGTTCTGAGCAATAATAACACTAGTCGACAAAAAAAAAAAAAAAAAAAAAATTTTTTTGGAGGGTAACAAAAATGAAATTAGCTATTTTCAACTAATTTTGTAGTGCAGAATTCAAAAATAATAGCGAAAAATCTGTAACACGTACAGATTTTTTGTTACGATTATTTAATCTGTACTGGAAGCAATAATCCCTGTCTAAAAAAAGTACACTTAATATTGCTTTGTTAAATAAATCCTTGCCGAGTCATGTTCTTAGTGTAAGAAAATGATTCAATAAGGATTTATTTAACAAAATAGTATTAAATGTATTTTTTTAATATCGGAATTATTTGCTAGTGCTCGGATACTTTTGCTGTCGACTGTATTATAAAAGTAATAATGAAATTTGCCATTTTCTGATATTTAAACAAAAAAAAAATGGAACAGACATGGTTGCCGGGACTCTGGGTTGCCAGCAGGAAGGGTTACAACCTGTGATACTGTGAAAATGATAAAAATTCGTTAAAATTGCCATTTTCTGATACTCTAACAGAAAAATGTGACGTGGTGGGACTTTTTTGCTTGCAGATATTTAAATAAAAATTGGAATTAATAACAAAAATAATAATTTGACCCTTGTTACCGAACCACTGTAGACCAGTGTAATTGTCCAGAGCAAAAGTTAAATAAAAAAGTATCTGTAAGGGTCGTTATATTTTAAACTAAAATTGATGTTATTTCCTGCCATTTTTGACATACTGACTAATGACAAACAAAATCGCATTTGTGGATTCCCATATAAGTAATTTTAATGCGGATGAAAATAAAATAAATAACAGTTACAGACTGAAGTTAATAATTTTAGCAAACTTTGTAATTAAATTTTTAATGTTGTACAGTCCGTTAATTTATTTATCTCTTATTTAACCCTTTGCCTGTCCTATTTAATTTCAGTCCTCTGATCAGTATTGCCAATTTTAGAGACTTTTTAATTCAATATCCACCACTAAATTTTAACTGTAACGGTTGTCTAATCACCTCGAATGTTATTCGTCCATTATTTATATCAAACATCACTGCTCAAAATTATTGGTTACAGTTGTATAAAAAAGAGTCCCTAAATTTTGCAAAACTTTTTAGAGTGATTTAAGTTAATGTAAAGGGTAAATGTTTTTCAAGATAGAGCATTTAAATATTTATAATTAAATCAAATGGGATCCTGGATTATTCAATGAAAGCATAAAAATGAGGGATGTACTGAAAAAAGTCTAAGTTAGGACAAAAATAATTTTTTTTCCGAATATAGGATATCGTAAATAATTACTATTTATGCATACAGTTTTTTCTGCAGTTTTTAATTCAGGCATTATAATTAACGTTCGGATATTATTATATTTCTTTATTAAGTATGTGATGTGCATGTGTTTCAAAGCATTGAAACTTAATTTATCAAAAGTATAGTTAAAGAGAGTTTATTATGATATATATAAATTTTATGTTAAAAAAAAATGGAATTCCTCAGGGATCAGTATCTAGTAACTGTTTAGCAAATATGTATTTGCATACTTATGAAAATAATTGTAAACCTAATGAGGGAATTATGATTTACAGATATACTGATGACCTGATTGCACTTACTAGTGCTAATAATGACACTAAAATAAAAACAAATTTTTATCCTTCTTACTTAAAACTAATTAGTACCAATTTTAATCCTTTAAAAACGAATTTCTTGGACTTGGGATATAAGTATTAGAAACCCTGGATAATCTCAGAGATACGACAGGTACTTAGTACGCATGCTCAGTGGACAAACGCTTGTCCAGATTCCCTCTTGCTACAGTAACCTTTTACAATGCTTGGCGCTGATCGCGCATTTTGGTGATTTATCGGTGTAAGTTTTTAAAGATATTCCCTAAAGTAAAGCAAAAAAAAAAAAAAATTCTTTGCAATCAAACTAAGATACATTATGCATTACGTTACATTCGTTTTATTGCTATTATAATTATTATTTAAATTTAGATTACATTTCTATATTCATAGAAATAATTTACACCATCTTATCTATCATACTGCATATAAAAAAATCTGAATTTTAATACTCTTTAGTTTTTAATAATATACTATGCAACTTTATTCTAAAAATATATATTTATACAAACTGATAATAAAAAAAATAATAATAATAAAATTATTTTTATTTATTTAAAAAAATAATTTATTTATCAAATTTGTCCTTGTAGTTACTGGTAAGAAAGTTCATCGATATTAAGATTAATTAGTAAAAATTTGATGATTTAACAGTTAACTTGATTTGATATATTCATTTGAGAGATGACCGTTTAGCTTTATGATTAATTTTATTTATTGCAATAACTTACAAATATATACATTCTCAGCACATTAAATGTTTAAAAATTGTTGTAGTTGGTTTATATAAGGTTTTTCAGGGGGTCAAATGTTTTTGAGACTGTAAAATTAACTTTGCTCTCAAAGCTGGTAGACGGGAGATATCAGGTTCGATACCAGGTAGCGCTCATCGGGCTAACTTTTCGAAATTATCTGCAGTTTTCTCCGAAACAAGCGTAAATATGGGCTAGAACACCTTAAAAAGACCACCCCTTACTTAAGTTATTCAACCCATACCTCGGCCTTTCTTTTGTAGGCAACTGGCACATTAACACCAACATATTTTTCTTAAAATAATTCAGTTTAGGAAAATTGAATTAGTTTAATACTTAAAAACATACCAATATTTTATAGTTAAATGCATAATCATTGATTATATTAATATTCGTAAAAATATTTATTAACTTTAAAAGTTTTATACATCCTTATTGTTCATGTCAAAAGTTTATTTTTCTTCAAATGTAATAGAAATATATATATATATATATATATTTCGTATTTTGTACCTTTGAATAAAGTATGATAAAAAAAAAAAAAAAAAAAAAAAAAAAAAAGATAAAAAATAACGTATATGATAAAAAGAAATATGACACTTAATAAATAAATAAATTAATTAATTAATAAACAAATAAAGAAAATAAGAAATAAGCACTTATAATTTTACAACATAAAATTCTAACATATGTTAATCACATAAAGAATGGTTGATTGGTTGTATGGCTTAAGACTGATTGATTACTCTAGGGGCCTAGGCCTACAGGAGAAATACCCTCCGTGGGGGGTTTTTCTAAGTGAATCTAGTTCGTATTTACGCGAGTTTTAGAGAGAACTACGGAAAACTCCGAACGGCTAGATCGATGAACGCGTTTTTTGATCGAACCCGGCACTTCTCATCTACCAACTTTGACCGCAGTTCCGCTCTTCCACCATAGAGGTATTTACTTCTATTAATGCCTTGATTTCTCCATAAAAAATAAATAAATAAAATAAAATAGATAAATAAAATAATTTTATGTTTTTAAATTTATAAATAAGAGAACCAATAAGCATTTTAATACTTTTAACCTTATTCTTTTCCCCCTCGTATTCCGTATTTTTGAATAAATATAAGAAAAATATAAGGCACCTATTGAGTTTAAGTTTTATGCATTAAATGAATGTACTAGCCTTTATTTATATACTCCTGAAGAAATTAAAAATAAATAAATAAATAAAAGGCCTTTTTATTTATTAGTAATGTATTTTTAACACTAAAATTTCCAAAAATATGCTTTACTCTATCAATTGTAATTATATGTAAATGTTTGTTATAATAATCAAAATAATTTTTAATAAGATCAGGTAAAACAAAAATAAATAGAAAATAAATAAAATAGTGCATATTAGTTAATGTTAACTTACATAATTTATTTTCAAAATTGTTCAAAAAGAAGGGGGAAAAACCGAACGCGGCACATTAAAAGTGCGATTTTTTCCGAAAGAGCTTGGCTGTGTAATTATTGAAGTTATCGCCAAATACGAAACTGTTTTAAGAAAAGTACTTATTTAGAAAAGAATTGACGAAAATCAATGAAAATTTTTATTTCTATTAATAGGAAAAACATTTAGGAACATGAAAATTTGTTTCAAAAGTTTTTAATTACATTTAATTAATATGAATTATAAGCATTTTTGAAAGTCATAATTTCTCCCTGCCTTATGTCTATGGTAGCGATCGCGAAATCGCCTCGGGCGGTCAAAGGGAGCTTTCCACCAATCAAAAAGTATGAACACCTTGTCGTATCTCTCAGTGAAGGGTCGCTAATAAGTATTGGTGATAATGAAATGATTACAACTATTTTTGATAAAAGAAATATCTTTAATTTTAATGTGATTAAATTAATACACTGGAACATTA
The DNA here is from genome assembly GCA_963930645.1 of Salticus scenicus. Classification (NCBI taxonomy): domain Eukaryota; kingdom Metazoa; phylum Arthropoda; class Arachnida; order Araneae; family Salticidae; genus Salticus; species Salticus scenicus. The sequence goes on from OZ005651.1 coordinate 178,996,899, forward strand.
GTAAACTAATCTACAGAAATATCGTTTTAAACTACCTTAATCGAAATAAAAGATTAATTTTTGATTATCTTGATAAAATTAAGGATATTCAGGGTTTCTTTAATAAAGCTGTTGAAAATGATTATCCTATAGATTTTTTACATAGTTATATTATAGAGAAATATTTAAAACATTTGAAATATAAATGACTTCCTTTTTTAAATATTCCTTATTTTTTCAGTTAGAGATATAATAACTATATTTATTGTGTTAGTTTCTTTAATATAATATAGATGGCGATGTAATATATTTTCTATGGCTATGGATTTTGCTTAGTTATCTGGCTTCTGGCTAGAGATCTAGTGAATTTTATGCTGGCAGTTTGAGTGAATGTTGATCAATTTTTCGCTTGTCCCATTTTTTTTTTTTTTTTTTTTAATTCATATTGATATTGGCCTTAATTGTGCTTTTTTGTTAAACTGTCTGCCTGGGGGGAAAGTTTTGATTATTTAAAAGCATGCTATAACCCCACACGTATGTCTCAAGTCATATGGGGCATTTTTCACAGTTTAATTTATTTATTTTATGTTTTTGAAATAAGTTTTACTTATGCATGCTTTGTTACACAATTTTTAGTTTTCATGTAAATTTATTTTAAGTTATTTTTGTGACATATTTTTAATTTTTTGTAAGACTAAAAACATATGTATATACTCACAAATGAAGTTTGTTGCACTTGTAAACAATACAAACTTACATACAGCCTTCTCTTAAATGGAGAAAATTGCAGTATATCAGCATCCCGTTTCAGCCCAAATGCACCCAGTTGAGTCACCATACTTTTTTACTATAATTATCTTAAATATCAAGTTTAGTGCATTTAAACACTATAGAATCTGAAAGAGAGCCTTCCCATAAATGAGAAATTATTTTAGCATGGTAGCGATTGCCTGATATGAAGGTGCAATGGAATATAATCTTTCTTAAATTTTGCGTTTTAATGCTTGATCTGGGTCTAAATTTTATTATCAAATACAGACAGACCATACATCATTCCAAAAATAGTCAAAACACGTTCAAAACTTGTTAAACGTATAAAATCACAAAATCCGGAAGGTAAAAATTTTTATGTATCTAATACTTTCTTATGAATATAGAATAATGTAATACAAATATGTGCTTTTGTCAATTATATACTTATTATGCAAGAGGAAATATTTATTTATAAACTAGGTAGGAAATTTTAGTTTAAAAATCAAATTTAATAATGCATTGAATATATATATATATATATATATATATATTGTATCGTAATAAAATTTAACCTTAAAATTAAGCAATTAATATATTCAAAACAATACCAACACAACAAAAATAGAACTGATTTTAACTTACACAAAAATGTTGCGATACAGATTAAGAACCAATAAGAGACAAAAACAATTTAAATTACTTACGCCGACACGAATGATAATAATAATAAAAAAGGACCATTAAACTTAATGACAGAGAAAATAACTAAATGACCACAGAAATAATAATTGGATAAAAATTCTTAAAATTAGAAGTGAAAACTCGTCAGGGGGCATGTACTTCATAAAGCTGTGAAAGCTGCATAGATTTCGTAAAACAATATAGCTAATCATAGCAATTTATATTGTTCCAGCCCTGATCAAGGCAGCAAAGCAATTGGAATGATAAATTAAATAAATTATTAAATCAAATCATCAAGGAATCCATTCAGAAAACTAGAAAAAAGCAGAGTAGCCACATATAAAACTTTTACACAAACTGGAGAATAGGAAGATGCCAACAAATTATATATATACATAATCAGTGGCCGCTCGTGCAAATTTTCACAGGTGGGGCCTTATCCATCGTATGATGCGTAATTTAACTTTAATACTATTCATTATACAAACATGCAAACAAACATTAATAAAATGGGGTGTAGAACGAAATTTCGGATTTTTTTTTTTTTTTTTTTTTTTTTTTTTTGATGGCGAATTTTAAATTCAACACTATGGAAAACATTGCGTAAAAGTATCTCAAAAATTAAAGTTTTATAAATACAATTGCAAAATTCTGCGATGTTCTGATTAATGGAATATGAAAATTTAATTATCTGGAAGCTAATAGACGGAAATTGCCAAGTTCGATACCAGATCGCTTTCGTCGACATATACATTTGGAGTTTACTATGGTTTTCTCCAAAACTTGAATAAAAAGGTCTATGTATCACTCAGAAAGACTCTCTACAGAGAGTACACCACTCAGCAGGGTTGTTATTTCGTCCACTTTTTCGTCAAAAGTCTGGGACGCTGGACAAAACTGGAAAAAACCTGGACAAAACTGGAAAAAACCACACGAAACTGGACAAAATAAAATCCACTGAATTATACATGTTCAGTGCATAAAATTATTCTGTTAAAACAATAAATTGCAATTTTAACTTTAAATTACAATTTTAGCAACAGAAATATTTTATTAAAAATTAATAATTTGATTAATGAAAAGCATAATTTAATTTTAATCATGATTAAAAAAAAAAAAAAAAAAAAAAAAAATGAAGAAAATGCTAATTACATTAGTTAATAGTTTGTAGATGTAACAAAGTAAATCTGTTGTGGTGGACTATTATAACATTATCATTCTGGGCATTAACAGAAAAAAAAAGTTATTTAATACTACATCTAAATCTTTAAAAACAAAAGAAATAGACACAGCTGTTTAGTCAGAAAAAGATTTCCTGCACAATGTTGAGTTATCTTCAGTACATAATGTTGACAATTAAAAATAAAGAACAACTTAATCCCCCCCAACAACCCTAAGAGACTATTTTCAATATTAAAGTTTTTCACTAACGACGTGATTGATTAATACATTGACGATTATAATCTTAAAAATTATTTAAGTTGTTTCTTTGCTATTTTGTACTTAATTTGGAAATATCTTATTTAACATTTCTATACTAGGTTAAAAAAAAAAAAAAAAAAAATCTCATAAATGTAGATAGAATGTTTTTATCAATTTATGTCCACAAGTCCTTTCAAAGCAAAGCTTTCATTTCTATATAACACTTTATTTCCAATACCAACATGTCATTTTTCAATCCAGTAATTTAAAAAATCAAATTTACATACTTAATCATTTAATAAGTTTATATTCTTATTTTGATTTTGTAAAAAAAATATTACTTGGTATTGGTAATAGAAATTCCAGATGAAAAAAATACAAAATTAAATTTTACTTCCACATAGAAAAGTTATTTATTTTTCACAAAAGTAATATCTTTAATAATATAAATGCGACATATATGTATATGACTGTGTATATATATATATGTGTGTATCTATAATCAATTTGATAAATATGCAGGAACTTAAAGAGAAATAATAAAAATGTTGAGTGACTCCAGTCAACTTTCTGAACATTAAAGTAATTCACTGTTGTTTAATAAAATAACGTAAGAGAAGTCATTAAATAAGCAAACGAGAAAATTATAATAAGTGTTTGATTATTTGCTCCCAAATAATATATTGTTTAATGAAACGGAATGTATCCAAATTTTTTTGTGTATCTCTGTAAAAGAACTAATAGTGTTAGATTCACCTAAATGTATACAGTTTATGTGACATACTTATAATTTGTATATGAATTCAAAGCTCAATCAAATGAGGCATTCAGATGCCATCACAGTTTAAATAAATTCAGACTATAGGCCACAATATTACAGAATGTTTCGTTATTTCCCTGTAAAAAAACTATAAATGCTAGATTCACCAAAATAAATCTATACGATTCATTTGACAGTGACCGATAACATGTATATAAAACTTTCAGCTGAATTGAATAAGGAATTCAGATGCTATCACACTTTAAATTATTTGAACCCAAAGACTATAATGATAAAGAATTTATCTTTGTGTCCCTGTTAAAAAAATAAAAAAAAAACTGTGCTAGATTCTCCAAGATGTATACAGTTTGTACTACGATAACCTATAACATATGCACCAACTTTTAGCTCATTTGAACAAAGCATTTAGACAGTATTGTGTTCACTCTACTCAGATATACATACATCATCGTAAAATAGCAAAAATGAGCTCATGGAACCTCAAAACATGTAGATACACCAACATCACAAAGCCCAATTTTTGTCATAATTACAATATTTTCCTTACCTATATATTTTCAGAAAGTAAAAAATTCCATGAAAGATATGTTAACCATTCATTTCATCATGCTTAATAGCTTAATAACAGATTTTTAAAAGATATTTACGACTATGAGAGAGGAAATGACAATGTAGTTGAAAGCAATAGGGCAAAAAGGGGGAATTAAAATTGAACTATAAACTATCACTTTTGCATCCAATTCACATTTAGAAAAATAGATATATTTATTTATTAAATATTGTTAACTTTGCATGTCTATTTCAATCATTCATGTCTATTTTGAAATATTTAAATTGATTTTATTCACATACACAGGGTTCAGGAATTTATTTTTAAAAAATGGTCGCCAACAAAACAATCCTGGTAGCCCATAAAAAATATTCTCCTCCTCTTTCTTTCTTTCTTTTTTTTTTTTTTTTGTTCCATTTCAAAATTTACTTGAATATAGAAATTAAGATTCTATATACCAGTTATTATACCAACTAAAAACCAATTATTTATTAGGCTTAAATAATTCTTTTTTTTTTTTTTTTTTTTTTTTTTTTTAAACATTAGGAAACACCTGTTTAAATTTAACATCGTGAAACTGGTTTTATTATTTTCACTAAATCAATACACTATCGGCAATGATACATCATTACACAGGTACAACAATTCAGCATCAGGTCGACAGCATGCGCAGACAGGAGCAGTGTACACAAATTCCCTAAATCGGTGCAATAATTTAACACCGAGTTGTGAAACATGCAAGGAGATGTGTAAATTCCCTAATTGAACACAGTGTCTCAAAAAGTGCTGAGAGAAGCAGGAATCAAAATAACGAAAGTAGAATTGGAGCCTGATTCTGGGACCAATTCTTTCACCAAAATATATATTAAAAAAAGAAAGAAAGAAAAAAAAAAAAAGAGTTTCTTAAAGTTGAAAGCATTATTGCTAGTTAAAAAATATTGGTCGCCAATGGCGACCGTATTTCACAAGCTCTCACATACACATATTGATAAAGAATTGTTTTATATATATGGAAAGAATAAAGGTAATTTTTAATTTAGTACTCGCAAATAATTAATAGTGGACAAAACGGTATTTTGTCCGGGACGGTTTTAACCAGGTTTTTTCCAGTGGTTTTTTCCACTAAGGAAAAAACCGAACAACCCTGCCACTCAGGTCTAGGACCCTCTTTTAGTCAACTGGCTTTTTAACCCTAACATTACACACCATTAAAATTTAAATTCAAATGTCTCAGAGTGTAATATTATTTAGCTTATGCTAATTATATCCCTAAATCTTTTAATTATAGAATTTCAAGTGTTATATTCATGTTTCTTATCTTAAAAAATAAATAAAATAAACCTTAACCAACCTGTAAGAAGTTATATTGGAATTTAGAAAGTCATGATTAAAGTAATGTGGATACATATAAAAAAAAATAAAAAAAAAAAACCACCATGTTTCTCACTTTAAAAGCTTAATTTTAGATAATTTAAATTATCTTTCAATAAATAAAGAAATAAGACGAGTTACCATCTTAAAAAAAAAAAAAAAAAAAGGAAAGAAAGAAAGAAAAAAGAAACATTGCGGATGTTTCTATTAAATCGCATTTAAAAGAATCATTTAATAATAATAATAAATCACAATTTATGCAGATATTTAATCTATTTATCCATTTAAATCCATTAATTATTTATCTAAAAATTTTACAATTTATTTACATAAAAGTTTTAATACTCTATTCTGAAGGGTAAAAAAAATCGCATATTCTTTTTATCCCCCCCCCCCTCATTTAAATTCAAAACACTTTAGTTAAAGAGGTTTTAAATTCTTACACAGGCTTTTATCTCAAAGGCTAGTCTAGAAAATATTTTTTACTATTACCAGATTTCTTTCTTTAAACAGTAAAATTTTAACCCGTCATATTTAACTCTAAAAAATTCACCGAAAAATCAATGAGGAAAAAAAAGTAATGCGGATGTCGCCAAATTTTATCCGTGAATTGCATGCTTAACAAATTTTAAAGGAGACAGATTTTCCCCCTATAGTTCTGTTCTAAAGGGCCCCACTCTGCTGCCACTCTGCTCGACGAGAAAATTACAGCGTGCTTACACTGATAAAGCAGTTCGTCGCCAAATGTGTTAACCCGCTGTTCTAGTAGAATAAACTGTACAAATAAACGCGCCTATTTCGGGCCGATTGTAAACGGCCCCATTCTCTAAGATAAGGAAGGAAAGTAGCAGTCGGTCAGTGATTAGTGATTTGTGACGGCTGAAAAAATATATTGACAAATAAATTATAATGAAAGAAGATTAAGAAAAAAGTTAGACTTGTTATTTTGTATATATATTTTTGAACAGTTATAAAAAAACAAAAGAATTATTTATTATTATTTTAATCGAGAAAAAAAATTAGGTGGGACAGTGCCCCGCTGGCCCTCAATTACGAACCGCCACTGTATATAATATCTACTAGCACGCAATGCCCGCTTCGCTGGTCACTATTTTTAAATGAATCACTATAATTAATGAATTCTCAAAATTGCGTTAATTTTTATCATGTGAAAAAAAAAGAGGGAGAAAAATAAATTCTGATCGGGATAAAATGTCGCACCGGGTTCCCACTGTGCGCATGCACTTATGTTGGACACTCTTAATGATTCACTATATATTATCGTAAGGGAAAAGCATATGTATAAAATACAAAAAAAAAAAGAAAAACCTCTTATCGGTCGAGTAATCGGTCCAGGCCCCCACGGGTGTTCCTTCGCCCACCGTTCCTGTCCCTCCTAATTATTTTACACTTTTAAAAATATCCGCAATCGTTTTCTCGGGTCTTTAAACCTAATAACACTAATTTCCAACGTTCTATCTGAATTTCTTTTGCCCCTGCGCTCGCCCCTCGTAATGATTCTACACTTTCGAAAATAACGTAATGGATTTATCGGGCCTTAAAACCTAATCACACTAATTTTCGACGCTCTAACTCTTATTTCTATATTTTTGCCCCTTCCCCCCTTCCTGTCTATCCTAATAATTTTTCCCTTTTGAAAATATCTGGATTCGATTTGTAAGTCCCAAAAATCTGTACGTGCCAATTTGAAACAGTCTAACTCTATTTCTATTGTTTTGTCCCTTCGCCCCCCTTCCCCACACACACACACTTCCCGTCTCGCTAAAAAATTTTACAGATTCGAAAATATCCGCAATCGATTTGTGGATCGATCGAAAAACCTCTATGTACCGATTTTGAACGATCTAACTCTATTTTAATTTTTTTGCCTCTCCATCCCTCTCTTCCGGCACCTCCTAATAATTTAACACTTTTGAAAATATCCTCATTCCACTTGCTGGCCTCTAAAACCTATCTGTGGCAATTTTGAAAGGTCTAACTGTATTTCTATTGGCCCCATAACCCCCCCCCCTCGCCTTTGACGCCCCATCTGTGACGAATTTCTGAAATTTCAGAAATTTGTTTTTAGGTATATTTTAAAGCAAACATTTCACGTATATCTGTTTTTTTTTTTTTTTTTTAAAGATATATAGGATTATGTGAAATCCCGTTTTGCCCCCATCCCACCCTTGGGGACCGAATTCTAAAATTCCAGAAATTAGTTTTTAGATATTTGTATTAGCTATATTTTAAAGCTAAAATTTTACGGATATCTTTTTTTTTTTTTTTTTTTTGAGATATGAAGGATTTTGCAAAATCACGTTTTGCCTTCCCTGACACCCCCCCCCCCCTTTGGGGGGCTAATTTTGTAAATTCGCTTCTTAGTGGATGTCTACGTAATAGAAGGAACGTTGTCACAAAATTTCATGCTTCTAGGTTTTGGGGTTTGGGCTGGGGGATGATGAATCGCTCACTCACTCACGCGGGACAAACGATTTTATTTATATATATATATATATAGATAAAGTGATACGTTGAAAGTAAAACAGCCAAACTGTTTCCTTGCAGAATAGTATTTTTGCATACTAAGCTGATTGCGTGAATTTTCTGAAATTTGCGCGAATATGGGCTAGTATCAGAAAAACCACCTGCAGAGGGCACACCACCCAGGCCTAGGACTCTGGCATTTGGCCTTAACCCTAACACACATATACGCGCACTTCATTACATATATTTTAAACAGTTCTTTTGTTTTTTGAAATGCCAAGTTTACAAAGTCATTTTGAAGGTATTTACAGTTAAGAAATATTCTAAGTTAAATTATTCGGAGACTTATCTTTTCATTTGCTTGGTGTTGAAATGCACAAAGCTTAACAATTGCGCATAAGTAATGATCATAACTCCAATATGGTAAAGATTATAGCTTTTCTCCATGTGGAAACATTTTCTCGGAAGATCATAATAGCGTTAGTAACGAAATTTTCTAGAAATATTGCTCAAGATTTCTCAGACATTTTTACATTTACTTTTTTTGATATTGATTTTGAGAAAGCATTGTTTTCAATAATTAGAACTCAAATTTAGTGGGTTGAAAACTTCATAGTATATTTATGCATAAATTTATTGTATGTGTTTAGACTAGAGGTCAATATTGGTTCGACACTGTTCTCGGGCCGATTTTCTATATTTGTTCTCCGACCGGGCCGAGTTTGGGCATGTATTTTGCATCCTCAGGTCATGCTCCGGCTTAACTTTTTTATACTCTGACCGGCCGAACGGGTCGTGCCTGTATGTTTTTTCAGGCCATTTCGACTTGAAAAGTTCTAGCCACATTAACCCCTCCCTTCTCGTTCCCGTGAAAATGATGGGGTGAAATTTTGCTTTCTATTTCTCGTTCCCGTGATCCCGTGATATTTCCGGGCTGGAAAGTTCAAAAGTAACTCACTAAAAAGATTAAAAAATCAATCATTTCTGATACCTGGAAATTTTTTATTTCTTATTTTACCCTCCAGATGGAAGTGGCAGACTATTTAAATTGTAATTGAAGATACAGTGAAACCTCTCAAGTTGGACACCTCTCTAAGTTGGACGCTTTTTCTCGGAACGGAATGTATCCATTAACATTATGTCTAACCCTTATAAGTTGGACACCTCTCTAAGTTGGACACTTTTTTTTGAAACCGTAGGTATCCAACTTAGAGAGGTTTTACTGTAATAGGTTTATTTTAAAATGTCAGCATTATCCAATTTTAAGTATTTGTAATACTTATTTTGTAACCTTATCTCAGTTACGCTACGTGGTCTTATGCTCTGTTGTAAAATATATATTTTTTTAATATATGCGGTTACATTATATAGTCAGAATCCCAAAGTGACCCGGATTCTAATTTCAGTATAAATGCATCTGAGAGTGATTCGGAAATAAGTGATATTTATGAAAGTTCGGATAGCGAATCTGAGAACAGTGTATTTATACGCACAGTGTTGTATTACACAAAAAATTCTTTTCATAAATTCTGTTTTAATATTTAAAACAAATACTTTATATTTTTTCTACTTACTGGAAGATCGACATTCAGTCCTAATAACCCTGTTGATTTTTCTGAAAAATTAAATTTTCTTGATTTCAAGCTTTTTAAAAAAAAAAAAAAAAAAAAATCCAAAAATTAAAAACGAATACATATATTGTTCATACGCTTTATTTTATATAATTTTCTTGAACAAAAAAATAGGCACCTTTTTACCATTTTCTTGAAAATTACGAGATCGTTAAGGGGTTAATTTACAAAGGTAAATGATAAAACATTTCTTTAGTCATTTATCTTACATAATTTTATATGCTTGTGTATCAATATGAAATTTTATTTTGTTAAATGTGCTTATAACTTAAACTTGCTTGTTTGACTATATCTGTTAGCTCTCTCATTTCTGTAAATATTTTTAGCATATCTCTAAACTGATATATGTTATGGAAGATTGCAATAGCAAATTTAATATTCAAAACGGTATGCATGTCGCTACTAGTTTGTGCATATGTACAAATAAAAGAAATCAATTATGTCATAGTCTGAGACTTTATGTCCTATGGTCTATAGAGTCTAGGGATTATGAAAGATATTTTTTAATCACATTTTCGCTATACTTTCCAGGACATGAAATTGGCATAATTTTTCTATTGAAAATGATTAAATTAGCATTGATGTTTCGTTTACAGGGTCGCATAAAAGGATTCGGATGCATAACGGAATACAAGTAGAAGTTGATGAAAGTAGATTTTTAGTAGTATTAACTATTTTTAATTCTTTCCTACATTGTTTCATAAGTATTTATATTTCCGGTTTCACTCTGTCTGTGTGCCCGTCTGTCGTTCGTATTAATGAATTTTTGTATAAACGTAATTATCTAAACTCAGTAATTTTGTTAATCGATATTCTCGATATAACCGTTTGGTTATATAAAACCTTCGAAAAGTAAAAAAAAAAAAAAAAATGCATAGAAATACTTGCAATTTTTATTTATTTATAAGTTTTTTGGATATGGTCGGGACCGATTTTTATCGGATTTTATCCGGGCTGGGCTGAACTTTTAGTTGTCATACGGGGCCGGGCTAGGTCTCAAAATTTAGGTGCATGAAGACCTCTTATTTGATCATTTCGACCAGAGCTTAATTTCTACAAAAAAAAAAAAAAAAAAAAAAAAAAAGTATGGGAACGCTGATCTTCAGAATTTACTTTCGTATGTGTCTCTCATATTTCCAAGACTATCGAAGAGTTTTGAGAAATTTTACTTCAGTTTTTCAAGTCTTAAATCAAATCTTACAAAAAATCATCTGCAGGGCATTTTCTGATTTTTCATTTGATATTTCCATTAAAACTGATTGTTTCTTCTTAGGAAACAAATTGCTGTTTGCTTTTTGATATTTTGATTAAATTGGGGTTTCAATTTGTTGCTCAGTGAAATAAAGAAAAAAAAAAAAACTACATTCATTTATGGTTAATTCGAATAATTTCTAATCGCTGTGTGAAGTGACAGTGATAAACGAGTAGTCTCTTGCTGGAACAGTTATATATATATATGTAGTATATAAGCTGGGCGTCTAGGGGTGGGGCAATGAAGAGGTGCGATTAAGATAACTAAAAACATTTATTACGTTCACAACACAGTTTACACAAAGATAAAATGATAATAATAGCAGGGTTTCCATCAATAACATTTGCTGGTTTCGAGGCCTAATACACATAACAAGCTCTCTTCATTACTAGGACTAACAGAAAGTAACATATATGAGCACTGACTCGCTCTACAATTCGCATTAGTACCTACGCGTACTATTTCTAATAAGTGAGATTATGGTATAGAGCTCTCCATGGCTCTACACACTTATACAGAGCACAACAAGCTCTAATTAGCAGAAAAATGAGCCTGTCAGCCTACGCGCTGAAGGTCTCAACCGATCTCCACTGCAGCCAGATCTCAACTCCTCCGTTTGTCATCTCGTTCAATGATAAGCATCAGAGACAGCGCCATCTGTTGGCTCTGCAAGGAACTTCCCACAACGCTCTGCCATTCTGATGTTGCGGTGACCTCACCGTAAACCAACCTGGGATACTAAAGGATATCTGCAAAATACAATTAAAAGAAAAAAAAAACAAAAAAGAGAAACAGACATTAAAAAAATTATGTACATAAAAATTCACAGTTAACTTTTTCTGTAATGTTTATCAGTCCATTTAGTTCAGTCTATTTAGTTTGTGGACCATAATTTCATATGGTCTGCAGAAGTACTAGTATGTATAGGTCCTTCGTGATCACCTATCTTCTCGACTTCATATCTGTCTTTGGACTTTACTCGCACAACTTTATAAGGACCTAAGAATTTTGGTCTTAGTTTCATGCCGGTTCCAAACTGAGTTCGCTGGATGGCAACTAGATCATTAATTTTATATACATGGGCTTTCTTTCTCTTCTTGTTGTAACATCGGCGATTTTCTTCTTGAATCTTAAGAATGTTTTTTCTTGCTTCTTCACGAATGGTGTTAAGATTATCAAGCATGGAATTTATCCTTTCCTCTTCGAGAAGTTCTAGTATTCTCTTATCTTCTTTCTTTCTCATTGTTACTCCAGTGAGTAGTTCAAAAGGAGTTCTTTTGGTACTTCTCGATGTGGTGGAATTAATAGTTCTCTGAACAGCCTCAACAAACTTGTACCACTTGTTAGGGTCATTTATACATAACTTGGATAATACAGGAATGATTGTTCGATGAAGTCTCTCAATTTGACCATTCCCTCTTGGGATTCCGGTTGTGATGGTGTCATGTTCGATTCCCTCTGATTTACAGTAATCTGCAAACTCCTTAGATATGAACGCAGGTCCACGATCGGATATTATTCTTGCGGGATTACCGAAAATAGCAGCTTGCTGTTTTAATTTTTGCAAGGCGTCTGCTGAAGAAGTTGATTTGACTGGATATAGCCACGAAAATTTACTAAATCCATCGATTACGGTGAAAATGTGATTGTAGTTTTTGTTAGTTGTTGGTAATGGACCCACAAAATCGATGTGATACGTGGATAATGGTATGTCCCCTTTAGGGATAGGGTTCAAAAAAACTTCTCCTTTTCCCTGTTTCTTATTTACGAGAATACATTCTACGCAACTTTTTACAACGTTATCTACGCATTTTTTCATATTAGAAAAATAGTAGTCTCTTTTTACTAGCTCTTCAGTTTTATTAGCCGAAAAATGTCCTAAGGCATGACATTTCTTTACGACCTCAAGTTGCATGATCTCTGGGACAATTAGTACATCCCTATCATTTAACACTTTATATAAAACATTATTTTTTAACACATATTCGTCATTTTGGTTTTGTTGTAAAAGAGATTTCATAGTATTGATAAACTCATCATTTTCTTGAGCAGTAGCAATACGATGAGTAAGGGTATCAGTATTTACAGCCATTACAGGGTGTCTGCTAAGAGCGTCAACATGCTGCATTTGTTTACCAGGACGATGTTCTACTTCGTAGTCGAATTCCTGTAGCAGGAAAGACCACCTGGCTACCTTAGGTGTCAATTCACGTTTATCTAAAGTTTTAGTGAACGCTTGACAGTCAGTATAAATTTTAAATTTACTACCTAATAAATAGTTCCTAAATTTTTTAAGGGCTTCTACTATCGCTAACACTTCTAACTCATAACTACAGTATTTTTCTTCTTGTACAGAGGTCTTTTTACTCATATAATGGATTGGATAGTACTGTCCATCGTCATCTTGTTGTAATAGGATTGCACCGAATCCTAATTTAGATGCATCTGTATGAACTTCTAACTTATAGCCTTGCTTAAAAAGGTGTAAGACAGGTGCATTAGATAAAATGTCTTTAAGCTTTTGAAAAGCTAATTTCTGCTCTTGCTCGAATTTAAATGGAGTGGAAGCACGTAATAAGTCACTGAGTGGTCTTGCTATGTTGGCATATGGACGAATAAATTTTCTAAAGTAACCCGTTAAACCTAAGAAACTCTGCACTTCCCTAGCATTACGGGGTTCTGGGAAATTTTGTACTGCGAGAGTTTTTTCTACTGAGGGTTTAATCGTGCCATTCTCAATTATGTGACCTAAGAAATCGATCTTACGTTTCAAAAACTGACATTTCTTTAAATTTAACTCTAGACCAAATTTTGATGCCGTTTCTAACACACGTTTTAATTTATCTAACCCTTCATTCTCATCTTTAGATGGAATAATTATATCATCTAAATAAATAATTACAGTACCATCTTTTAATAAGTCTTTAAACACATAATTTACATATCTTTGAAACACTAAGGGACTATTACATAATCCATAGGGAACTTTTAGAAACTCATACTGGGCATTATCTGTCACAAAAGCTGTATATTTCCTACTTTTTTCCTCTACATCAACTTGTAAAAACGCATTCTTTAAATCTAGTGTCGAAAAAACTTTACCCTCCCCTAATCTATCAAATAAATCTTCAATATTTGGCAACGGGTATTTATCTTTAATTATTTTCTTATTTAAAGCACGATAATCACAGCATAACCTTATTCCTCCATCTTTTTTCCTACACACCACTATTGGCGAAGCATAATTTGATGTACTTTCTCTAATTATACCATCCTTTAACCACTGGTCAATTTGTCTGTCCACCTCTGATTTCTCTACAAATGATAATCTGCGAGAGCGTGAGCACACTGGTATATCATCAGATAAAATAATGGACATTTTTAAATCAGTACTTTTTGTTTTAACTGGCTTATAACTTTTTATTAATTCGCTTAATTTCTCTTTTAACGACTTATCTAAAATATAACTGACATCGAATTTTTCTTCTTCTGAAAAATTGCACATACTTGAAAAAAAAGTATCTATTTCATTTTCCTTTCGATCGAATACAGGAAAAGAACACTCATTTGCTTCATCGAAATTGCTTTCCCCCGAATTTAGAAGACTATCTTTCCCCCCTACGCTGGAACTCGAAACATCTGCTTCCTCTTTATTTTGTTGTTTCAAAATATGAAAGATATTATTAGGCAGAATTACGTCGCATGTCAAATTGTTGCATAAAGCACCGATTATGTTTATTGAATCATGATTAGGTAAAGATATTTTAAATTCAGTCAGATTTGCATCTTTCTTTTCATTAAAGCAGCTAACTAGAGTGGTTGAAGAAATAACATTTTTAGTCTGTGGAATGCTATTTTTATTTACAATTAGAATCGAAGAACTAGAATCTTTTAACCCTTTAAGTGGAATATCATCCACTAAAATATCAACATATTCGAGCTCATTAACAATTAGGTTAATCGGACTTGTTTCGGATTGAACTACTGAATTCGTAGGAAGATTTTCACGGAATTCTCTTTTCTCTGAAATACGTTTAGGACACACTCGCGCGAAATGAAATGTTTTCCCTTTTGCACCACAAATATAACACATTCTTTCATGCTTTTCGTGAGTTTGATTAGATACCGAATTACGTACTATGGGATCTTTATTATTATAATGTGTCTTTCTAAAAGGAGTTTTGTTTACAAACCGCTTATTCTCTGAACTTTCGTTTCGCGTATTATTATTAGTTTCAATTAACGATTTACCTCTAGAAGAGTAGAATAAATCACACTCCCGACCTAACTCGTTGGGTTTAAACCAATTTTGACCTTCTCGAACACTAATATGTTCCTTAGTTCTAGAATCCAACGTTTCATATATTTTATCGGAAACTATAAGATCACACAATTGCTTAACATCGTTAACCCCTCTCAATCTACAATAGTAATCAAAAGAAGCGCTTAGACGCGAAGCGAATTGGACATGAGATTCTGACGGATTACGCAACGCATTTTTAAAATTACTTAAACATTCACGCGGCGTTGGTTGGAACTGTCTTAAAATTAATTCCTTAACTTTTTCATAATCGTTAATCTCTTCGGAGGTTACGTACGCAAGAACCTGATTACATTTATCTCCCAATAAATTAATCAATATTTCCGATTTAAATTTAGACGGTACGTTTTTAGAAACGAATGCTTTTTCCAGGGATTGAAAAAATAAGTGCAAAGCTTCCGGTTTCTCAGGTACTGAAATGGTTAAAGTTCGAATACTTCTAATTAAATTTTCTAATGATTGTGAAGTAGTTTCTGAATTTGATTGTTCAACATTATTACTAGAATTATTTGCTGCAGCCTGTAACTTTAAATTCTGTAACTCTATTTCTTTTTCTAACTGGGATAATTTAATTCTTTCTATCTCAATTTTGGTTTGTTCTTCTACAGATTTCAACTTTTGTTCTTCTAGTAACATTTTAATAACACCTCTAACAAATTCTAAATCATTTTTATAAATATCAGAACTCTCAATTAAAGTTTTGATTTCAAGTACCTTCGCTTCCGCCGGAACAGTTAGGCCTAATTCTTCAGCAATTGTTCTTAAATCTGCTTTTCTAATGCCTTGTAACACGTTTTGGGCCATTATAACTCTAAATAATTACTTATACCAAAAAATATTTCAATATTTCTACCAAATTAATATCATACTTAAATAGGAACAAAATAATATGAGAACATATTTCTTAAAAATGATTCTATGCTTTTTGTTCTCAAATCAAAATTATCATGATTTTTAAATAACCACCTGCAGAACAATTTGTAATATACAACAGAATACTTAGATCATCTTATATATTTCTTAATTATTACACATATTTCATATAATATCACCATTATTGTTATTGTTCTCTATTTAATAATTGTTATCACTTTCGTTTTAAAATAATATTGTTATAATATTGTTAAAATATTATTGCAAACAGTAATAAGCAAAATTATAAAAGATTACTCAGAATATTTTTTTCAATCATAATTCTTATTTTTATTCATTCTTCTCAAGTTATATTATTTATTTTATTTCATCACACATTGAAACCAAAAGTGTTCTCAAAAGTATTTCACCATTAATTTCTAATTCAAAATAGTAACTCAAACTCTTTTTGCTCAATATATGCATTAATCATTATTATCCACTATCAAACACAATGATAAATATATAACAATAACAGTTACCTTTTATAACTTGTTGGTGGTAATATCGCGGCAGAGTCCCCACTTGTAGTATATAAGCTGGGCGTCTAGGGGTGGGGCAATGAAGAGGTGCGATTAAGATAACTAAAAACATTTATTACGTTCACAACACAGTTTACACAAAGATAAAATGATAATAATAGCAGGGTTTCCATCAATAACATTTGCTGGTTTCGAGGCCTAATACACATAACAAGCTCTCTTCATTACTAGGACTAACAGAAAGTAACATATATGAGCACTGACTCGCTCTACAATTCGCATTAGTACCTACGCGTACTATTTCTAATAAGTGAGATTATGGTATAGAGCTCTCCATGGCTCTACACACTTATACAGAGCACAACAAGCTCTAATTAGCAGAAAAATGAGCCTGTCAGCCTACGCGCTGAAGGTCTCAACCGATCTCCACTGCAGCCAGATCTCAACTCCTCCGTTTGTCATCTCGTTCAATGATAAGCATCAGAGACAGCGCCATCTGTTGGCTCTGCAAGGAACTTCCCACATATATATATATATATATATATATATATAAATGCAAGCTTGTGTCCCAAGTTACATTACAAATGTAGGTGTCATTATTAAGAAGAGAAAAAGTAAAACGAGGAAATCCGGACTTTCGGACTTTGATTTTTCAGAAATGATTGCACTGATGAATTCCAGTGCGCACTATTAATGTGTACCCATGCCTTCCATCTAATAACTAAAAATTTACTAAAATAAAAGAAGTATGGGAACTGTGTTTCCGTGCAAATTAAGCCCTGATTTCGATGAAATTAAAAAAAAAAAAAAAAAAAAAAAATATTTGCATATGCGTAAAATATTAAAACCTTCAGTGTTTGTATTTGAAAAGCTCACAGAAAATATTATTGAGATTGCATCGAAAATCTGTTACTCAATTTCAAATATGTTTTTCTCATTTTCACTAGATACTGTTTTAAGAAATTAAATAGTTGCTTAAACATATGTAGAATATTTTATCCCAAAGAATCCTCTGGATATACTGAGGATGCCCTGAGAGAAAATGTGTTTTATGGCAGTTGCTTTTAATTACCTATTTAGAATAATATTTTACAAATTTTTTTCAGAACCCCCCTCCCTTTCCCCCAGAAAAAAAAAAAAAAGTTGTTTCTTCAGTGGAAAAAAATGTACGTGCAAGTGTATTACATCTTTAATCTATTTTAATTTTAGTGTATGAGTACCCTTTACGCATAAAAATAAACATTTTTACTTTCATTTTGAAGGGGAAATGTCGCTCTGGTATATGGCATGTCCAATTGCTTCAGACGTTTAAGTTGATAAGGCGAGATCTTGCGGCTAAACATTTTGCGAATCAAGGATCGCTCTTCTTAATTCGAAAAGCGTCTCTTTATTCTTAGAAAAGCTTGAAATTCTCTGGAATCCATCAGTGTTGGCTGGATTATGTATTCCATCATTTTATCCGTCTATCACGTTCGCGTATAAAACGGAAATGCGACACGCCACCAATATGCCGTAATGCTTTTCTATTTTTTTTTTTTTTCCCACTCATCATATTTTATGGTGGAAGTTTACGTTGCTGTAATGTAGGTGAGTTCCTTCGCGTGGAACTTAAGAATACTCTACCAGAAATTATAAAGAAAATATATGAAATATTTCGTATCTCAATTTATTTATTATACTTTCGCACTTCAGTCATAGATATCACCTTTTTAAATATAATTAATTTTCTTTAAATTTCAAATTTGGTAGCTACTGGGAGAAAATTACATATTTTGTATTAGAGGTTTGATAAAGTTCTATTAACTTTAAAAATAGTGCTGTTAACTCTTTCTAAAATAGTGAATTGTTCTAATGCAGGTTAGATTTATTTTTGTTTTACTTGTTTACTTCTGATCTGCAAATCTTATATTAAACACTCAAAAGGAAGTTTCTGTGTGCTGTACCTATTAACGTTCCATGCTATGATTGTATAATGTGCGAGACTTTCATTGAACTTCCACATTTTTTAAATGAGTTTTTTAAGAATTGTGTGTGCCCTGCAGACATCAGTGCGTTATTTTTCCATTTTGGTGGGTGCGATCAGGAATGTGTTAGTGTTCTGAATAAAATAGCGCGTATGGCTTATAAAAGCCGTATAACTGTCTGAAAACTTGGAGTTTAAATTAGTTTTGTAATACCCTGTACCCCCTATCTCCCCGTTCTTATCCATTTGGAGTCGATCAGGGTGTTTCTGTGGCTATCTTCCGTGTTGGGCAT
This sequence comes from Salticus scenicus, assembly GCA_963930645.1. Lineage (NCBI taxonomy): Eukaryota > Metazoa > Arthropoda > Arachnida > Araneae > Salticidae > Salticus > Salticus scenicus. The sequence goes on from OZ005651.1 coordinate 179,015,777, forward strand.
TAAGTCGCGTAATCTGTACTCAGTCCTCCTCTCTCACACCCTATGTTGAGCTGTGGCCGATAGGGGGCTGATTGCCCTGCTTTTGCCGATAAGCACACTCGGAGACTCATTAGTTCGCGGCAGTCGGCACGCAGCTAGTAAAGCTCTTTGCCCGATGCCATGGAAGCCCCCTCTTTACAGCATATCGGAATTCCTCTCTCCGGAAACCGCGATCCACGATTTCGGCGACTTCATGGGTTGCCATGCGCCAGGGTCGCGTGTCGGACGCCAACTTGGCACGGTGAGAACATGGCTAAGTGAGCGTGTGGAGAGGAGGATTTACTTGTTTCCTTTCCCCTACTCTCCACACTCTATATTTTAGCCACTTAACGCGATTTGTATTTTGTTCCAAAAGAGAGGGTGCGTAAATCACAGAGCGCTTTCAATCTCTTTCGAATGCGTACAAGAATATTTTAAATGTGTATCGTGTATTCATACACTAATATCGTTTTGGAAGTACCTCACTGTCTTATTATTATTAAAGAAAAGAAAGAAAAAGTTGAACTAAAATTCATACATTGTCTGTCCCTTGTAGATAAATGCATAATTTCAATTTTGGAACAAAAATATGAATTTAAATACATTGCGTTTTCAAAAAAAATTTATTAAAACATATCAAGAAATTAAAATTCGTCCTGTTATTTAAAAACTATATCCATGAAAGAAGTACAGGTTACATTAATTGTTTTCAGAATTGGATTATTATTATTATTATTATTTTTTTTTTTTTGTTCTTATTACGTCTAATACTGTTCGTGCATCCTTCCCTCCTTCAGTTTTTCCCCCTCTAACAAATTGAAGTTTTATGAAAGTAAGATTTGCCAAAAGACTAAAGATAGATCTGCTATATTTTCTCGTAACGTTTCCTTGCGCACTATAATATCTTTTTATGACCCTATACATCAAAACCGTATTTTAACGAACTGAAATCACGATCACCCTGCAAGGCACTTGAAAGGGTTAAAAATGCTAAATAATATTTTGCGATTCTTGACATTCTCTATAGAATTTCTGAGGCGTATTTCATATTTCTTCTTTGTGTTAAGTGCAGTATTGCGTTTTTAATTTCTTGTTTTTGCTATAAAGATCAACTGCTTTAACACACTGCTTTAAATCTACTTAGTGTATATAAAAATGAAAATATATTTCAGAATGCTTTATTAGAAAGCCAAAGACCGTCGTGGTTGTGGCATGTGTACCTGTATACGTAAAATCTGTCTCGGTTGCAATATCCTCTGTGTGTTATAAAATTATTCCTCTGTGGATTACCGAAGCCATCCCTCCCGCAGAGGGTCAAAATTATCGTGTCATCTCTCCGTACCACCCATAGAAGTTAATCCCAGACAAAAATTATTTTTTTCAAACGCACCAGTCTATTCATTATATATAAAAATAACTGAATGTTTAAAAAATGATCAATGTATTATTTTAGGATTGATAGGTAAACGCAAACACTAAATCTAAAAAAAAAAAAAAAAATAATAATAATACATAAATAAATACATAAATAAAAATAAAAGAAAAACAAAAACAAAAATCCTCAGGATAAAAATTTTATTTAGGAAGATATATTAGTTGTAAGTCGAATGTTTGCCTTTATATATATATATATATTGTATTACCCCCCCCCCCCCCAAAAAAAAAAAAATAATAATAATAATAATAATAATAAAAATAAAAAAAAATAAATAAATAGAAAAATATCTGTTCTACGAGATACTAACTTTTATAATTTGTTTTTGAAACTTATATATCTGTTACATTTGCCAGTTGGTATATTGTTAAACTCTTTTTATGTGTGCCAGTTAATAATTTAGATATAAATATAGTGGATATTTAGGTTTATCTGGTGGCTGTTGCAAATAAAGAATAATTTCTATTATATTTGTTTTACTATGTTTTATTATTAAATGTATAAAATGAAATTGAACATTTTAAATAAGTAAAGTTTAAGGGATAAACTGCGGCAACTTAAAAAATTACTTGACTTTTCCAATGGATTTGTACAATTTCCCAAATATTTTTCTTATTTATGCAGTAGCAGTAATTAGCCAGTCAGAAATAAAGCTTGTTAGCCCTTAAATGCCGAGCGATGCCTTTCAGCAACATACCCAGTTTTGTCTTCTGAAGTAGGGAAAGGTGGGCCACCTTGCGACACTTTTAAGTTAATGATTTTTAGAAAATTTATTTTTTATTCAATTTTTTCCAAACTCAGTTTGACATAAAGTTTAAGCATTCTTGTTTCAGTTAAAATTTATTCCATTGCAGTATTCCATCAAATTTAACTTCAATAAAAAAAAAAAAAAAAAAAAAAAAAAAAAAAAATCTTTACGATGTCCCAACCTGCCCTACTAGGTGGGGCAGATTGGAACACTGACAATAAAACTTCAATGCATAAAAAATATTAAGCATAATTGTTTAATAAATCATTATTTATACACACTTTGAGCCTTATGAATGACGATGTATAGTATACTAGTGTATTACATTAACAAATATTGTATTTTACATTTGAAAATAGCTGTCGTCTAAATTCTAAAGAAAAAAGAAATTTTCTTAATAACCATTTTTTCTCAATTTTAACACATTTAAAATCTCAATAAATTTATATAGTACATGCAAATATTGCTTTCCTTGCATTGCATACTGGTGGGGCAGGTTGAGAGTTTCCCAACCTGCCCGACTTGGATCATTATCATAATGTAATTCTCAAAAAGTTAAAGTTAGCAATACAATGCATTTTTTTACATTAAAAATTTTATGAAAGTCCGTATTTTAATTCCCACATACTCAGATTTTAATTATTTTATATTTTGTACAATAAATTTGTTTATGAAATCACCCTTTAATGTAACTTTGAATCTTTCAAAACAAAGAAAATTCGAATAATCTTTACCTGCTAATGGGAGAAATTCCAAATTACACTGAAGTGTACACTGTGCTACCCACAATGATGTCCTAAGACAACTAATTCCTATTTATAAAATCAAAGCTGAAATTTAAAGTGTCCCAATATGGGCTATGTCCCAAGGTGCTTCACTCTCCCCTGTTATTAGAATAATACTAATGCTCTAATGCCTTATTGTTTGCCGATTGGCAACAAATTTCTTTTTAGCTGTAAACCATAGTTAACACGTTGAGCGCCACGCGAATTCTTAAGGAAATCCCCGTCAGACCACGTACACTGCTTAGAAGCGCGTTATGTTTACCGTGTTTCAATAAAATATCCATTAAAATGCCTTAATGGTATTTTATAATAAATAAAAATTAAGCATATTTGAAATAAATTTTCAGTAAGTACTTAAAACAATTTAATTTTTTTTTTAATTTTATATCGTATTTTACACTTGTCAGCCACCGGTGGTTGACGCGGTTTACATCATATTTTACATGGTCAGCCACCGGTGGTTGACGTGGCCTAAACGGAAAGTTCAGTGTCAACCACCGATGGCTGACATGGCACTCAATGTGTTAACATAAAGTATGATTTTTTAAAGTATTTTTCCCGTGATTTGTTTAATAGAGGAAAGAAGTAAAACATGTCTTAATCTTAAGAATTTAAAGATTAGAAAAAAATTCTAAAACGTTTGTGTAAAGGAAGGTGGATTGTGCCTAGTGAATGTTCTTGGAACATGTCATTTCCGAGAGGGATCATCCAGATAAGTTTCTTCATCGGAGGGGGGGGGGATACATGGAATGCTTTACTATTGTTTTTATTACATATATGTAAAATGTTTTTATTTTTAATGATTGTTTCTTTTATGTATACTTTTTTACTTGTAATTTTTTATGCTAAAAAGCATTATTGAAGAATGCTAATTCAGACAACCTACAAGGCGCGCAGCCTTTTTAAAATTTTAATTTTATTCACGTTTTATTATATTGTCACCACTATCGTCAATAAAGAAAATTCCTTGAATATTTGTGAATGTTTTAAGGCTAAAATTTTACTTTAAAAAATATTGTCTTAAAATAATGATGACAATATAAGAAAATGACCGTAAAATTTTAGGAACGCTGTAGGGCTGAACCTAGGTTGAAAAATTCTGGTGCGTATTAGAACCACACGATTTTCATTATCCATTACTATATATATTATGATCTATTTTTGGAGAGAGTATGATTAGATTTACCCAATTAATCAGACGCCTACCAATTTTCCCATAGTAACCAATTTATACTTAAGTCGTAAAGACATCTAAAAGAGATTTTATTTAGCGTGTTTAAAGAAAATCCGTTTCTTTGTGACACTTATTTTCGAGATCTAAAATTGAGTTACCTAATCAGGACGCCTGTGATTTTTCCTGTACTAACCAACCAATGCATACAAAAGAACATCTAAAATGAGGTTTATTTAGCGAATTTGGAGAAAAAATAAAATGAAATAAATAAATCGTTGGAGCCGTTTTTGAGATAAATTTAAGTCTCACTTCTCCTTTTCACGAAAACTTCGCAAACTCATCTACATACTGGAAGCAAACTAATACATACGAAAGGAAATCTAAACGTAAGAAATATTATAACGAACTTGAAGAAAAATCGTTGAGAAGTTTTTTAAGACGTCCATTTTCCAGGTCTAAAATTGGCTTACCAAATCTAGACGCCTAGCAGTTTTCTTGCAGTGTCCAACTATTACGTAGGAAAGAACATCAAAAAGGCGGTTTACAGAGCAAGTTTGAAGAAAATCGGTAGAGCCGTTTTTGAGATACAGACTTAAAATTCTTCCGGTGTTCCAATTTTCATCAAAAGTTGGTAGATTCATTCGTGCATTTTATATAAGTTAATTATAAGGTTTCGATGTTCTAATTTTTTTTTCTTTTGGAAATAAGATAGTCAAAAGATCCTCCCCTAAAGCACACGCACATTGGCCAAATGAAGGGGGGGGGGTAAAGACTAGGAGCCTTAAAAACATGTAAATGACGTGTTAACACGATATCGAATTTCTGACCGAATACAATACTGCACCTACCGTAATTGGGTAAATGAAATAAAAATAATGGTAGAGCGGCAACTTTGCTTAATAATACTGGCCGGATATTAATAAAAAAATTAAATATTATTGCTGGATTTCAGGGCTTTTAGGATATTTTTTCCTTTTCTTTCTTTCTTCTTTCTTTCTTTTTTTTTTTTTTTCTTTTTTTTTTTTTTTTTTGTGACATGAAACACCTATATTAAGACTGTATGAAAAATAAAATGTTAATTATTCATAAAATGAAAATTTTAAAAATCGAATTTTAAAATTTCTAAAATATTTTTATGATTAACAGTATTGAAAATTTTTAATGAATTATGTGTTATTATATATATATTATAATAAAATATAATTATAAATATAACATTAATAAAGTATAATTTAATAAATTAACAATTAACTATTATTATTATTATTTTTATGTAATTTGTAATATTGTGCTATAAGTACAGCTAGCATGAGCTTAATATTAATTTGCTACTGAAGTATACAAGAAAAATGTTTCTATCGCTGTTGTGTCATTTACCTACAGCAAATTTAGAACTTCCTTTACTTTTTTTTTTTTTTTTTTTTGCCCTACGACCATTTTCTTTTAGCAGCGAGGTACTCTTTTTGGAAACAATTCTCTCTTCCATTATTAATTTCACTCATTAATCTCCGCTTATTCAAAATGGAAAAAATAAATTAATAAATAGGAGGAGATGTGTGGGAATAGTTGAAAGAAGAAGATAGATATTTGATATTTTTTATAGTAATATGTCCTTGGTAAACTTTTTAGTGCAAATTATATAAAACGAATTAATTTAATATTAGTTCTCCGTGATACTAATCGGTACGAAAACTTAGATAATCGTGAAAGATTTCGACCTTGGTTTTTTGTACCTTTTTACACGTTTTGAGGTTTGATAAATCCGAAAATTACTATTGGTGTGGTGTCCGTATGGTTAGTCAGTTTGTTAGTTCGTTACTACGTTACTTAGTTTGTTAGTCTGTATAGATAATATCTCAAAATGGAATCATTTTACAGTGGTTAGATCAGTTTTGAAATATCACGCTGATACTAGCAAGAACCCTATTTATTTTCAACAGTTTAAAAACTTCGTTAATTATCCGAAATTTACGATTTTCATAACGCGGGAGAATAAGGCAAAATTTCGCACAAATGTACTTTATGAGGATTATTTTCATCTTAAAGATGTCGGATCTGTTTTAACCCTACAAGGCTCAATTTTTTTTAGTGCGCGACAAAAATATATAGGTTGTAATTAGTGATCAGAAGATAGGAAAAACTTATAAAAATAAAACCATATTTTACGGAAAAATCAACTTTTTAGCTCAATGTACCGTATGTGGAACATACATAAAAATATGATTTACTAATACGTTTACTGTTGTAATAAAATAAATAAAAAAAAAAAAAAAACTTCTGCAAAATATACACTTTGTTGTAACACACAGTATTTTCTTTTTTTTCGAGTCAAAACTGTTCAATAACTATTTTTTTATTTTTGAATTCAGACAAACGACTAACGTATCACTTTCATTCAAATTTCACACTGAGTGCACTATAACAAAAACATGAACGACATCTTTAGGTAAAGATTCGTATTACTACATGGCTAAATGTCAGTAGCTTCTATCAAGATGTCAAGAGATGTCGCTACTAATAGTTTTATAGCTATTGGAACGATCAAAGTCGGTGTTCCACATATGGAACTGGGTGCCTTGTAGGGTTAAAATATCATTTTGTGATGTTGGCATGGACATCTTTAACTATGAACATTTTACATTGAAAACTTTACAAGTTATTGGAAATTTGTTTTTCTTGGCACATGTGAAATAGGGCGAAAAACCCATGAACGTGCATTATGAGGATTATTTTCATCATAAAATTGTCAAATCAGTTTTAACTCTTTGAGAGGCAAGGTAATTACGTTCATTTAATATATCAAAATCCACCATCATAATTTACGAACAAGATTAAAAGAAAAGAAATAAATGCAGTTTTTTCGCTAAACTAATTAAAGTAAAATTTTGTAGATAATTTTCAGGACTAATTTTTGCAGCTGGAAATTGAAAGTAGGTGGTATAAAATTTATCCCACCACCCTTCAAACGTTTAAAATATCAAATTAGGGTTATTGCATCATTGGACATAAAATGGAATTGTATGGTAACTAAAACACGAAAGTAACTTTTATGAAATTAATTAACAGATTAGGATGATAATAAATTATTGAATCAGTGGTTGGGTAACCTAGTGGGTGGAGCCTTTCAGTCTTGATCATGCTGAGGAAACGGCCGAGTTCACGTCTTAACATAACTAGGTTATGCGTTAGAATAGAAATTTATGAAAAAAAAAAAAAAAAAAAAAAAAAAAATGGGGGTTACGATGGGAAACTAAGCAGAGTCCACTACGTCAACTAGATTCTCAATGAGGAACGAGTAAAATTATGTGTGCTCTGTCAACCTTCATTTCAATGCCGGTCATCGTGAGATATGTGACATGGGAGAAATTTATTTTCTCATCGTTATTTCAAGTACCTCAGCTTATCTTTAGATATGAATTTACTGAAAAAAGTTGAACCGAACAGGGATTTTAGTTTTCCTTATTTGAACGACGTATTTTTAACATTTCTGTGTTTAGTTTGCCTTGTTTATGAAAAGTTTTATTTCTCTCTCCTTGCGTTTTAACCCTTTATCTACTGACGGTACTTTAAAGTACCATTACTTTAAAAAGAGTATAAAATCGAATTTATAGAAGAAATATCAAAGATATTTATAAGAAGGGAACAAATGTACCTCCCTTTAATCTCACTACAAAGCATTAGACGATACATATAGCCATTTTTGTTCCATAAGGGATTTTATGGAGTGCACTTGCTGTTTTTGCTTGATATTTTTCACGATCTTCATGTGTGTTATAATTAATTTCTATATTATTTCAAGAATATCTCACTAATCTTAGAAAAAATATGAGGAACATAAAGAGTAAATATTTCCCTACACTTTTTTCATGTCGAAATAATTCTTTCGACCTCAGTGTGTACCAGTGGTACACTAAAGTACGACCTCACAAAATTCTCATTAATTATTATGATGAGGTGATATGCATAATTTTTAACATATATATCTTTAAATAATGCACTTTAGTAACTAAAAATATATGTTTCAAACACAATTTTTGTCTGTATCATAATGCAGTAGATAAAGGGTTAAGTAATACATGAATTCGTTTATTTAAACCGTCTAATTACGTGCAATTTTCGCCAGCACTGTGTATTTCAGAATCGGATTTTTACGATCGAATGTACATTTAGATATTTTTAGGTGCTTGAATATCTATTATTTCTTGCCGGAAATATGCTATTCTTATTACAAGATTTAGCAACTTTTTTATTTATTATTATTTTTTAAATGAAAACTTTGATGTATTTTGTATTTTCCACTCCATATTTAAAAATGTGATTTAAATATATTTGGTTAACAATTCAACCAACTTCCTTCTTAAACTATAGTTTTTAATTTGTAAAACCCCCTGTATAGGATTCTGGACGCCGTTCCAGCGTTTTCGTGCAGACAACCTTTTAAACACCTCATAGATGGAAAAATACATATTGTAAATGTTTATTATTTTTTATTTTTATTATTTTATTTATTTATTTTGAAACTTATATAGCTACGATTTACATTAAAATATTTGCATTGTTGTCATTTTTCCTTGCATTATTATTATATATACTTGTAACTGTCGTTCTTGTATTTTAATCTTATTCTGGAAAAATATAAGATACAGTGTTCACATTTTTATTTTATTTTCTGTCTCATACTTTCGGCAGTAAAAGATTTGAAATTCCTCGGTTGCTTAAAATACTATTTCTAAGCAATTTGGTAAGAAAGAAAAAGCATTAGATTTGAATAAAGTCTATCAGGTTTCTCGACATAAGACCGGAGGGAAGCTATTTGCAACCGAACGTTATCTTCCCTGTCTTATCGTTCGTGTTTGCATATGTTTCCCGAAAAGGAAATGAAAATGTATCACGGAGACTGAAAAAGCACTTTTATGGTCGTTCATATGGGCGGTTTTCACCTATCACCACTGCTTGACTCCTCTTCTTCATTTGTTAAATCCGTAAATGTAACTTCGTACTTGGAAATAGAGCGATAGATAGATTACGAAAAATTTGACAAACTGTGACTCGAAGAACAAAACAAGTGGGATTCCTAAAAATATCTTAATAGTTATTGTCGCGATATATGTGCGTTTACCGTACCAATGTCTGTTAAAAGTCGTTGCAATAGCATAATAAATGATGTCGTTTAGCTATGCCACTCCACAATTTTGAGTTGTTTTAAGCCATTGCGAATCTTTCTGTTTCGAATCAACCGTGGTAGGGTCATTAAGAGTCGTAGAAAAGTCTTTCTGCGCTCTTTGAAATATCGGAATAGTCTTTCGTACACGCTTACTGGCATCCGTTTTGGCGGTTTTGTACCGATACCATTTTCCTCCCTCACTTTTCAGCAGCAAATGGGTCCCGGAAACGGACGTTACTGCATATGATGAAAGGAAAATAGATTGAATTCTTCGCAATTACCCGAGCTCTTTTTCGAAGCACTGTTCACTGAAAACGATTGTCACCTGTTTGTCAAAAAGGCAACGGGACTTTTCATTTTTATCTCGCGTCCCAACTCGACTCGTGACTAGTAATTCTTAAAACGTTATTTGAATAAGGAGATCATATTTCTGATATCCATTTCTCAGTTTTGTGCATCCAGTGAATTCGATGAATATAACAATATTTGTGTCACCCACGTTTTTTCTAATTTTTCCGTTCCACATTTTTAAATTACATGTTTATGTGCATAGAGAAAATTTCTTTAACTGGTATATAAAAGTATTTCTCGCAAAAAGCAGTGTGACTTTATTCTAATTTTATTATAACTAGTCACTTATTTTTATAGCTGATTATGGGATATAGCTATGAGCTATGGACGAGGATAACGGTATAAGATGAGCTTCAAGATTTCGTTATGTTTTCCCTTTCTTTATTTATGCTGAACTTTGTGTTTATTTTTAATTATAGTCAAACGCAGGTTTGCATATTTGCTAACACTGAGAAATTCAGAACGCTTATGCTTATGCATTAGAACATTTATTCTGAGAGACATTTAACCTCTTTATTTATCAGTTTTTTCTGTCTTAACTAAAAATGCCGTTTAAAATGAGCTTTCCCCATTTCTGTTTGAATTGTAAGGCGTAAAAGATCTTCATTGATACCATTTGCTTTTAGAACAACTAAGGCTCGCAGATTGTTGACATATAATTAAGAAACAATGGTTCTCTTCCTTAGTTTTTTTATGCAGTTTTGTATAAATAATCCGTTTCTTTTTGCATATACTAAATTTACTTATTGTAGCTTCCTGTTTTATTGTACTTTTTTGCATGTGATGTTTGTAATATAAAATAAAATTCCGATTAACTCACTATTAAGTAATATCGTAGGATAAACTCAGATATATCTGCAACAACGAGTAGGTTTTTAATTTTTGTCAAAAAATATGCATGATCGAAGTTTTTCATTGTAGTATTCGGAATATAATTCTTCTAAAAGTTTCTATTAGATTTAACATTGCTGTTCTTGTTCGGGTTTACTTTACCCGAAACGTTTTTCAATTTTTTACAAAAAATGACAGTTTTATATATTTGAGGATCAAACATTCAAACCATGTTTTCTCCTTCGGATACAATTTCTCAGAAAATGCAAAATCCTAATAAATTAAAAAAATAGCTAAACTTAAGCCCTAATTATCGTTTATTTGGATGAATTACTAGTTACTAGGGAGACATGTAGTCATATCTAGAAAGATATGTAGGCATACTATGTTGTGTTCAAAGGAAAATCACGAACTGAACTTTTTTATTTTTGGAGAAATCACAGTGTGAATGTTTTCTCCTCATTTATTAGATATTTTGTGACTTCACATGCTAAGTTCCTGAAAATATTTTTATTTTCTTTGTATATTTTTAATGTGGTATGTTTTAAAATTTTACAAAAATATAATGTATAGTACATAGGAACAGAACGGCAGGGTTAAGATTATTTTACAACCCCCTTCTTTTTTTTTTTTTTTTTTTTTTTTTTTTTTTTTTTTGTGTGTGTGTGGGGGGGTGTTATCTGGGATTTTTTAGTGTTCTTAAATAAATAAAAATAAAGATTAAGCACAAATCTAGTTTTTAATAGAAATTTCCAACAGTGCTTTTTGTAAAATATGTATGCGCTTATGAGTTTTTATTAATAAAGATAAGAAGAAGAATAATAAAAATATTAAAAGATCAAAATCCTATTTAGATTCAGTACAATTGATTCTGTTCATAAACTCCTTTTAATATTTGCTCGTTATCTTTTAAGATAACGTGTCATTTAAGTTACTGATTTTACGAGGATTATTCTAAATGAATTATAATTGTCAATCAAATTTTTTTTTTTTTTTTTTCATAACCGATGAAGTCTTAAAAGTATTTCTTTCACACGTTTTCAGTCGTAATAAATGTTCACGTTTTCACAATTATGGTTTCCAGGAAAAATTAAAATGCATTCCACATTATATGTACATTGTTTAAGAGGATGTATCATTTGTCATCACCGACAGTCAAATACCATGTTTTTCTTTGGGAAAATTTGCAATTAAACTTACTTATTACCAAATATGTCGCACCCCGGCAAGAAAAGTGACACTACTCGAAAATGCAGCATTTGATAAAACCCAACTTTAAAAATGCGATGAACATTAACTAGTCTGCAATAAAACTGACAAAATTCTCTCTCAGGTGGATAAATTGCGATATAGAAATGTAGCTCCGTATGCGTTGGGGTACTTTATACACATTTTCCGATGACATAAACACAAAATTGTCATTTCGTGACTTGTGTCACTTTTTCTAGCCGGGGTGCGATATACTATCTATCTATCTATATATATATATATATATATACACACACATATATAAATAACGTTTTCATATTCGAAAATTCACACGCATTAAAAAAATCCTTGTTTTTCGAAATTGAACTTTTAATATTTCAAAGTTATAAAGCACGATAAATGAACTAAGTGCTTTTTTTTTTATTTTTTTTATATGGGTTTAAAAGGAAATATTAAAAAAGTTAAAAAATCATTTTTTTTGAAAATAAAAACTCATTTTTAACACCTGGGAATTTCCCAAATGTGATTAAAAAAAAAAAAAAATGTGTTAAGTAATGAATAATTTTTATTACAGATTTTTCCATGGGACAACATGGTGTTGGTGACAATAGGTATTGTGTTCCTTTAAGTGTTAAGGGTCACATTGTTATAAGGGAGTTTAATTATAAATAGGTCAGGGAATCTAACAGTCGAATAAAAATTTTCAGTTAAGACTATATTTTATTATTATTTTATTATTTATTTTGTAAGATGTAGCTCTTAAGCTGTGTATGTTTAAAAGTTTTTTTCTCTCCGAATATTAAGACTTTTAATTAATTGAAGTTTAACTTTTCCTCCAATAGCTTTAAAACTGTAATGTTTATCGCTTTGTTGAGATTACTGTATTTTCTTAGTTGTTGTAAATGCATGCAATAAGTGAAATTTAAAGAAAATTTTTTTCTAAATAATATTGGAAATATCCATTATAGTTTTCTCTTTCGATATAAAATTTTTCTAATGATGCTTTTGAGGTTTTTTTTTTTTTTTTCTTTTTTTCTCACTCTCTCCTCCCCCCTTTTTTAAAGCCAAAAATACTCTATTCTGCAAATTTTAAAGGATGAGGGTCCATAAGGGGGATTTTTCGGCCCTAAAATTGAGGAAAATATGAGATTGATCACAGGTGTGAAATTTTTGAATTTAATTATTTTAGAACATGTCTATTTTAATTTTCAATCAACATTATTTATATTATTCCAGTAATTGCTTGTTCCCCAGGTGTCCAAAGATTCACAATTTTCCATTTTTGGTCGAAGTTCTCCCATTTTTAGAGATTTCACCTACTTTTTTTATATGAGCGCAAACGAGCAACACTTTCTTATTGAAATATATTATGGAGTACACATTACGTAAATTATACATAAAGATGAAAGTGTTGCTCTACTGCGCTCATAAAAAAGGGAAAAAAAAAATTGAAAGGAAAACATGACATTGATTATAGTGAAAATATTGCGTACATTACTACTTCTCACTGATTTGAAAGAGCTGTTATTGAGGAAATAGAATGTGTCTAATCAAATTCTACTTAATTTTCATTTTTGGGCCACCAAATATTCATTAAAAAATATTTGTCTTTTTTATCTGTGCAGTTTATATATTAAACAATATTAGCACTTCCAATGCGGAAAATCGAATCTGCGTCTGTTAGTTCAATGGGCTAAATGCTCTCCATGGGAGTCTTTCTAAGGGTCCTAACCCGCATTTACGTGAGTTTCGGAGAAAGCCACGGAAAACTCCTTACGGCTAGGTCGACGGGCGCGACCAAGAATCGAATCAGTCACTTCTCATCGAATCTGCAACATTTGGAAACCTGTAACTCCGCCTACGACGTTTCTTTTGCAATCTGTATGTTACAATATTTCTCAAGAATATACCCAAAATTCGTCTTTCTACAATTAATGTACACTGGATACAAATATTTGATTAGAAATTGTATAGTTATAACCTATATTCATTTGTAATGTAAACATAAATACAGACAATCCTGTTCTAAAAGTATGTATATTCAAAGGCGGAACTTACATTTAACATTACGCCAACAATGACTGTGAGGGGGGCCTACACATTGACACTCTTGTGTCATATTTCATAATAGTTTTACTGAAATTTTGATGTTAATTCTCATTTTTTATTTATAGGGGTCTAACCATTCATATAATAACACTGGAACTTGAAATTCTTCAGTTCCAAAAGACCCTATTATGGACCCTCATCCTTTATTTATTTTTTTTTTTTTTCCTTTAAATAAAGTTATCTCATTCTGTCATTTTCAAAAACGGACATATAGGTATGCATTTTTAAAGTTTTAACCATACAGTTATAGTCATCAATTTTATTTTGAAAAATAATAGTATTTAGAGTGTAACAGATTCTGAAAAAATAATTATGTTTGTTAATTTAATAATTAAAAGAAAAGAAAAAAAATCAAATTTTGAAACATGTCAGCTTTTTTCATAATTAATAAATGGATTTAAGAAATTATCCTTTTATATGTAAAGGAATTTGTATGTTAATTATATTATGTTTGTAAACATTTTAATGACTTCTAGGTAGTACTTGATTGTGTTATTTTGGTTTATTCTTTGTACCATTTTGTAGTTTAATTGAATACTCGAGCACTATATTAATTTCTCTTCTTTAAAATATACTTTAAAAAAAAAACTCAGCTAAACTAACCTATCCGATAAAAAAAGAACCTCTGACTTTTATTTTAGTGCATATTTTTTCGCTCAGCTACCAAAGCTATTTCGCTTGAGAAATTTCGCGTGGAATCAAGTATTCCCAGATTGTTCTTATTTTTTTAATATGGAAGTGAAATTCTTCAGTAATAATTTCAGCCTCGCTTTTTTTTTTTTTTTTTTTTTTTTTTTTTTTTTAACCCTATCAAAATTTCCCCCAAATGTCTGTACTTTTTGTGTGGGTAGTAGTTTAACAATGTAAGACACTTCATTTTTGCATGAAATGTTTTAAAAGTCTTGTAATTTTAAAAGTTATTTTTTGATTTCTATTAAATAAATTTTCTCATACATTTTTGGAAATACGATACACCATGTGCATAGATGCCAACATTTTTATGTATTCCTGAGTAGTTTTAGCCCCGCCTTTATTTCACTCCACCTTATTTATGGAAAAATTTTCTCCAACGTATAACTGTGATAAAATAATAATAAAAAAAATAAGTGGTATAGAATAAAGGCGGAATTAAAAATACTCCGGAATAAATTAAAATGTTGACATCTATGCATGTATCTCGCGAATAACCGGTGGCGATTCTTATGAGTCCCCATCATAAATAATAAAAAGGCGACTAATTCGTGCTGGCAATTTTTTTTAGACATTAATATTAAATGTGTCACTAGAGTATTTTTTATTGCTCACAGTTTATCTAATTTCTGGAAAAGATTTTAGGAAAGATATCTTAGTCGTGCCATTCTGTAAGCCTTTTTTCATAGCTTCTTATGGAAAAAGAAAAAAAAAAAAAAGTCTTTTCTTTTAATGAAAAAAGGTGTTTTGATTTTACAAAAAGATTTTGTACTGCAGCATCGAAACAGATTTTTTTTTTTTTTTTTTTTAATTACGGTTGCGATTTTCAACTTACGACTAAAACTATGATTAAATAAATCGTAAATTACTAACTGACAGTAGTGCAATCCTGTTTAAGAAGAAAAGAAAAGCAGGGATAAAAAAAAAATTGTAGGCATTTTTATTTATTGTTACTTGCAGCAACTGAAACACTTTCTAGCGTTTCCCGCTTTAAAAATTATAATAAATGAGTATAGAAATTGACATCCTGAATACTAATTTTCCTACTGAAAAATGTTTGTCGACGCTAATGAGTAATATGACAGATTACATTATTTCGATTATTATTATTATTATTATTTATTCTTTCTTTCTTTTTTTCTGCTAATCCAAAAACTTCATGCTTCAGACTTCCCCGCCTTTATTTCACTCCACCTTATTTATAGAAAAATTTTCTCCAACATATAACTGTGATAAAATAAAAAATAAAAATAAGTGGTATAGAATAAAGGCGGAATTAAAAATACTCCGAAATAAATTAAAATATTGACATCTATGCATGTATCTCGCGAATAACCGGTGGCGATTCTTATGAGTCCCCATCATAAATAATAAAAAGGCGACTAATTCGTGCTGGCAATTTTTTTAGACAATGTTAAATGTGTCACTAGAGTATTTCTTATTGCTCACAGTTTATCTAATTTCTGGAAAAGATTTTAGGAAAGATATCTTAGTCGTGCCATTCTGTAATCCTTTTTTCATAGCTTCTTATGAAAAAAAAAAAAGGACTTCTCTTTTAATGAAAAAGGTGTTTTGATTTTACAAAAAGATTTTGTACTGCAGTATCGAAACAGATTTTTTTTTTTTTTTTTTTTTTTTAATTACGGTTGCGATTTGGAACTTACGATTAAAACTATGATTAAATAAATCGTAAATTACTAACTGACAGTAGTGCAATCCTGTTTGAGAAGAAAAGCAGAGAGGAAAAAAAAAAAAAAAAAAAAAAAAAAATGTAGGCATTTTTATTTATTGTTACTTGCAGCAACTGAAACTCTTTCTAGCGTTTCCCGATTTAAAAAATATAATAAATGAGTATAGAAATTGCCATCATGAATACTAATTTTCCTACTAAAAAATGTTTATTGACGCCAATGAGTAATATGACAGATTACATTATTTCAATTATTATTATTATTTATTCATTTTTTTTTTTTTCTGCTAATCCAAAAACTTCATGCTTCAGACTTCCGTTACCTTTTGTCTTTTAGTGGGCGCTGAAGCCGCCATGTGCGGACCCTCTCCGCCGGATTCCGTTATCTGGTGTCGTGGAGTGGAGTTGGGGATGTCGGAGGGTAAATGATCCAGAGTTTGTGTGTGTGTGTGTGTGTAAAGGATCCCGAAATCCTACCACCTCGTGACAGGTGACGCGCGCGCGCGCGCTTCTAGGATTACAGGCCTCCCGGTTTTAGTGATGTCCTTATCGGGTCCCCACCGAAAGCCCTGGCGAAATGAAGTTTTTGTGTTTCACCAAATCGCACCTGGTTGGAAAAGGAGAAAAGGATCTACGTCTGGGATTACCGGCCGTAATTGAGTAGTGTGCTCCTGTAAAGTACCCGCTGGCTACTTTCGATCACTGACGCCCTCATCGCAGCTTTATCTGGAGGATCCGGGTGCTCCTGATTCTCTTTTTCATTTCTCCTAGTGTTTTTTTTTTTTTTTTTTTTTCCTTTTCTCTTTCTTTTTTCTGCCCTTTTAGTTTTCTTGTCTTGGAGTGGAGTTGGGGATGTTGGAAAGTAAATGATTCAGAGTTCTTGGGCGGATGGTGTGTAAAAGATCCCGAACGGGATTGTTTCATGAATATGGAACCGATAGCGTGTATTTGGATGTGCTGATCGGATCGCGGAAGGGAAAAAGTTCAAATGCAAAAACAACTGAAATCGGTGATCATTTTTTTTTTTTCTTCCTTGCTATAGGTATATTTGCTTTCCGGTGAACATGAATCAATAGGTTATAGTAATTTTTACTTAATGTGAATTCTTGCCTTATCCTGTTTATTCGGTTTATGCCGCAAATTATTATTATTATTATTATTTTTTTTTTTCAAAATTAAAGCAACATCTTGTTTTCTCGTTTTCTTCTTTTGCGCATAATTTTTTAATAAGTAAACATATTATCATTAAATTTTTATAACATGTTCGTTATCAAATCAGTAATACAATTTTATATAACTTTTATAAGTAATATTTTTTGAATTTATATTAATTTTTTCTTAAAAATGTGCTTTGGATAAAATGTAAAATGTAAACAATTTTAGAAAAGAGAATTAAATCAGAAATTGTGTTACGGATGTATTACTGGTAGGCGAAGGTCCATATGCCTCCCAATATTAAACTAAAATTGCATTTTTCTTCCTGTATCCACTTTTCTTTTTCTTCAATATCGGACTTTTTGAAGAAATGTAATTATTAATGTTTAAACTCCATACATTGCCAGAATAATAAAAATGTTAATAAAAATTTTATTAAAAAGAAAAACTTATTTAGTTTTCATAGTCGTGTTATATATTATGAAGTTATTCACATAAAAAAGGGGGGGGGGGGAGAAGGAGAAAAGATAGGAAAAGTTAAGTACAGAAAGAAAAGAAGTTTTTTTTTTTTTTTTTTTTTTTTTTTTTTTTACAAATATACAAAAAATAATGTAAAGTAAAACAAAATATTTGTTAATATAATCAAATACAAAAAAAAAAAAAAAAAAAAAAAAAATGTATTATCTCTCTCTCTCTCTCTCTCTCTCTCTCTCTCTTTTTTTTTTTTTTTTTTTTTTTTTTTTTTAAATTTTAAAATTTTTAACTTTCCCCTTTCCCTCAACGCTCTACTCCTTACTATTTCTTCTACTCCGATCACTATGGGGATATTTTATTTTCCCCCTAACTAGAATTACTCATTATGGAATGCATTTTTTTTTTTTTTTTTTTTAATTCTCTCAAAATTCACAACCATTAAATCTGTAATGTATCTTTCACAGTGTTTCTCATTTACTTTTCTTTTCTAAAATTGTTTAAATTTTTATTTCTTCCTAAATTTTCTTTCCTTTGAGAAAAATTAAATTTATCGGTTGACAAATTACTATTCCTGTTGAAATTCGATTATAGTGAATTTCAACGTGATATCGAATTATAAGTTATGTGAAATTCGATTAATGATTTGATAACGAACATATACCATCCAAATTTTATGTTCCTTTATTAAGCGAAAAAAAAAAAAAAAAAAAACGCGAAAACAGGTTGTTTCTTTTTCTTTTTTCTTTTTTCTTTCAACACCAGTTTTATAGATTACAAACTTCCGATTATAAATATATATCTATATATGATTTACACTCAAAATAAAAGTTAATTACTATATAATAAAACTTTGTTTATTATTTGAAAAACGCAAGTAATATATATTAAGTCTTAAATTATTTCTCGTAAATAATACATTTTTAGACAAAATTGCTCGATTTTTTAACCCGAGTCCTTTTTATACCTTCTATAGGATATTTTTGCATATTCCCCCTTCCCCAAGGAAATGTAAATTTGACAAATAGCTGTTATTGAATTTGGTGTAAATTTGCTATTGTTCATTTAATGAATGAAGAATTAATACACTCCTGCTCAAAAGTTTAGCAAGATTTGCAAACGATCAGTTTTTTTCAATTTAAAAACCTTATCTCTCGATGAAATGTTTTCAAACACTGGGTATTTAAAGAATTAGGTCTTTCTCATGTTTTTTAGTGAAGATTGGTTTGATACAACATTTAGGGGGCCGGTAACAAATTGAGCAAAATCGGTATTGTTTGTGATCACCCTGTACCATTATGCAAACGAAATGATCTGTAACTTTAGAATATGTTAATAAAGATCCAGTACCATTTGTGGATGAATTTTTGTGAGGATAGCATATTAAATAACGGAGATATAAACATTTATTTTAAAACTCAAAAAAAAAAAAAAAAAAAAATATCGACTTGTTTTTTATTTATTATAGAGTTTTTAACGAAAAGCATTCCCACTTTCAGATAAGTTGGAAAAACACTTTTAAAACATTATGCTGCAATTTTAATACAAATACCCTAAATATTTCATGAAATATGAAAATGGGTTTTCAGATGCCTCGTAATTAATTTGAAGATGTAATTATTTCAACCACGCTCCAAAAGCATTTTTTGAGAAGAAAAAACTTATAAGCTTGTAACTTTAACATATTTTTGTTTATATACTACTAAGATTTGTGACATCATAAGGGGTTTTTCACAAAAAAAAAGTGGTTATAATAAATGGTTCTTCAAATTAATTACGCGGCATGTGAAAAAATCTTTATAAAATATATACTATTAGAAAATACCCAAAATCTAGCTCGTTCTTTTGCCGACAATTTAGTTAATTTTTACTGTATTCAAACGAACTTTTGACAAAAATTGCCCAATATATATCTAGCTTTCAATCTATGTAATAATTTTTTTTTTTTTCTATCTCACGCGCATGCGCAATGAAAATGTTTTTCATAAATACTCTCATATTTCATGAGACATTTAAGTTATTTGTATTCCGATTGCAGTATATTGTTTCAAAAGTGTTTCTTCAATTTATCTGAAAGTGAGAATAATCTCCGTTTAAAACTGTATATTATGAATAAAAAACAAGTTGATATTTTTTGGAGTTTTAAAATAAATGCTTATATCTCCGTTTTTAACATGCTATTCTCACACCAATTCATCCACAAATTGTACTGGATCTATAATAACATATCCTAAAGTTACAGATCATTTCATTCACTTAACGATACAGGGTGATCACGAATATTATTGATTTTGTCCAATTTATTACCGGCCCCCTAAATGCTGTCTCAAATCAGTCTTCACTGAAAAACATGAGAAAGACCCAGTTCCTTAGATATCCAATACTTGAAACCATTTCATTGAGAGATACGTTTTTAAACTTTTACCCGCCGCATTCAGATTTTTTTAATTTAAATTATTTGTTTTACATATTTTGCCTTCTAATGCTTTACTTTAAAGAACTCTATCATTAAAATGTATATATTTTTTTAATATAATTTAAGATTATTATATTTAACATTATTAATTTAATATTTTATTTTATTTTATTTTAATAATGTAAGCTATTTTAAACATGCCAGCCCATTTTTAGAAGCATTTGCTTATTTTTGTAAATTATGTGAATTTTTAAACTGTGGGGTAAAAGAGAAAATGGTAAAATAGGTCATTTTTATAATTTTCTGTACATTTCACCTTTTATGATTGGACTGTAATTTCTATTTCAAAAAATAGTCATCTCTCTATTATATCTGATAATATTTTTAAGTCAGTATTCACGATATTTAATTTTTAAATGAATTTTTAATTTCCTGTTCCATTTATGGAATATTGACTTGTAAAAGGTTAAATTGAAAAAAAAAAAAAAAAAAAAAGAAATCATTTGCAAATCTTGCTAACTTTTGAGCTGGAGTGTATTATAAATAAATAATTAAAATTCTAAAATGGAAAATAAAAATGTACATAATCTTACCAGAACATCCTTTTCTCGATTTTTATATCAATTTTTAGATAGCAGATATCTTGTACTTTTATTGTTTCAAATTGCGATGGAAAACGGATTTTAAAACTCATTGTTGAACTTAATTGTGTTTTTATTTTATTTTACCGCAAATGTATAAAATGTTTTATTAAAGGGGAAATTATGTACGTTCTCATGAATTTCAGTTAAATAACGATATCGAAAATACCAAGAAATATGTCTTGGCATATTTTTTAATATTACAGTTTTAGACTTAATTTCTTACTCTTTTAGACCTGTTTACCTAAACAGTGCTTATTAAATAAAAAGTCAGTAATAAGGATTTCTATCTGTAAAATAAATTTTGCACCTTTTTAAGAAATTAAGATAATTTGCACGTTTTTTTTACTTTCCGAACACTATAGTGAGGAAAGTATTGTAATCATGTCAAAAATCCGAATTCGAGATTTTGATGTTTCTATACGTTTCGAGGTCCAACGAGTCCGTTTTCACTATTTTTACGATGATGTATGTATGTGTGTGTGTATGTCTGTGAGTGAACACGCTAGCGTCTAAACGCTTTGTTCGAATAAGCTGAAAGTTGGTACGTATATTGTAAGTCACCATAGTACGAACCCTATAGATTTTGGTGAATCTAGCACTTATAGTTTTTTTACAGGGACACAAAGAAAAATTCTGTATCATTATGGCCAAGGGACCAAAATCTTAAAAGTGCGATAGCATCTAAACGCCTTATTCAATTGAGCAAAAACTTTATACACATATTATAGGTCACAGATACTCAATCTGTATAGATTTTGGAGAATCTAGCACTTATAGTTTTTTTTACAGGGACACAAAGAAAAATTCTTTGCCAAATTTTTAAAAGTGTGATAGCGTCTAAACGCCTTATTAATCTCAGCAAAGAATTTGTACACATGTTATAGGTCACATTTGAACCAACCGTATAGATTTTGGTGAATCTAGCACTTACAGTTTTTTTACAGGGACACAAAGAAAAATTCCTTATCTTTATGGCCTATGAGACCAGCGATAGCATCTAAACGCCTTATTCAATTGAGCTGAAAATTTGTATGAATATTATAAATCACTGTTGCACTAACTATAAGCATTTTGGTGAATCTAGCATTTATAGATTTTTACAGGGACACAACGAAAAATTCTTTATCATTATGATCTAAGGGCTCAAAGTTCAGTAGCGTTGAATAAAACCTCGTGTGATATATGGAGAAAAGTACTCAAACACTCTGTTATGGTTTTCTCTTTTTTGTTTGTTTAGCAACTCCTCTTTCTTTATTTTATCTACAAAACTGTTAGTTACTCAATGTTCGGAAAGTCGAGTGGAGTCACTCCAGATTTTTTTTTTTTTTTTAACCAAGTTAGTTGTTGTATTTTAACGAATTTCTGGCAAAGAGTACTATGATGGTATGTCATCAGATCACTCCAAGGGGTGAATTCCAGGCCGTCGCCAATTGCCCATAGTGTAGCTCTAGTGCGACGTAACCCATTCAATCAGTCTGGCAAAGTGTACTAATCTAAACCTGGTTTTAGTAAATTGCAATGAATATTTTGTTTCATGCAGCTAGAAAACGTGCAGTGAACTAGAAAATTTCAGAGAGGATTGGCATTTATTGTAATCGTATTTATTTTACCATGCGTTTATTTTATCATCTCAATAAAAACTTGAAAATATATTTGTATATACTTATTATATTAAAAATACATTATTAAAATCCTTAGAAAATTTAATAAGTATATGAAATCAATCCTTTTAAAAATATATTTGTATATTTTCTTTTTAAAAATTATCATCTTTCTCTCTCTCTCTTTTAATGCTAATTATATTTTATTGCTAAAAAGGTATTTTTTAACTATATGCGAAATTTAAAAAGTAAAATTAATGTATGTTAGACAGATATTTCTTTTTTAATGCAAAAGAAATGTGTATTAGTTTACGAGATTTCTAATCGCCTGGCATTTAACGAACAAATTTTGCTTACCGGTACGACTTAAGATGCGAATGCTTTTCCACCATTTATCGCTCAAAAGCTATTTTTTTTAGAGAAATAAATATGCGAACTTAACGATATAGTTATTCTCAACATTCACAATCTCCTATTTATTATTTGTTATAATTATTGAATTTTGAATTTAACCGTGTAATGTTCTTTTCTTAAGCTTCTTGTTTTGTTTACAGAGTAGCATTTTCGAGTTTTTGCTCTTAAATTCATTTTAGTTGGAGATCTTCACCTATCTGTAATGCTTTCTTAACACCATTTCTTATTTAGTTCCCTCCCCCCCTAAAATTGTTTATATTTTCCATTTATTCCAAAGCTCTTACTTTTGATAAAGATTAAAGTAATATCAGTTTAAAAATCATTACTTATTTTAAAGTTATATAAAATTCGATTGATTATATGATAATGAACATGCTGTCTAAATATTATGTTCATAGGTTCATTTGATTAAAAATTATGCACAAAAAAAAAAAAAAAAAAAAAAAAAAAGAAAGAAAACGGTAAAACAGGTTGTTCCTTAACTTTTTGACACGAGTGTAGTTATTATAATAATAAAAAAAAAAAAAAAAAAAAAAAAAAAACGCACACAAAAAGAAAATAAAAACTTTAAAGATATTTTTGTTTATTTATCTTCACTGCCAATTTAATGAAATGTCAAAACATTCGAAAAAATACTGTTATAATCAATACCATATAGGTTTAATGAATACATATTTTTTATTTTTAAAAAGTACAAAAATTGAATGACTTAAAAAAATATGTAAATGCAATATTCTTTTTTTTTTTTTTTTTCCCCTTTCTTTTTAATTCTCTAATTTTGTAAGTTACTCGTCGAATCGCAAATTAGCAAAATACACATGCATAAATCCTTAGAGAGATAAGCCGTTTCCATGATTCTCCGTTTTCACCCTCCCGCGACTTCTATTACTACGCGATGTCGGCTTTGCTTTTCTGCATCTGAACTATCCTTGTCAGGAAACAACATTGCCAGTGAAGCACCGTTGAAGTTACTGAGAAGGTAGCATTGCCAGTTTTTTGGTATTTACATAAAAGTGGATAATTACTAGTATCATCTCACTTTAATGAAACATTATATCGATATGTTCTATTTATTACCTTCTTCTATAGGACTTGAAAAAATGGATTTTATTTTTTCTTATGATTTAAATATTTTCAAAATTGTGATCTGGCGCCTCAATCAAATTTTCGATGTAATAAAAATGTGCAAAATCTAATAAATGAATAAAAATAAATTTTGGTAGATTTGCTAGATAAAATAATGTAGCTAATTTAATAAAAATTTTCGTAAAATTTATTATTTATTTATTTTTTCATGGCATACCATTTTAAGATTTTTTTTTTTCTTCTCTGCTTTATAAGCTTCACAAAAGATTAAATAATAATAATAATAATAGTTGTACCCAAAATATTTTTGATATAACCCTTAATACTTAGCGAAATTGTTTAGAAAAATATATTTAGATAGTATTGTATATTTCAAGGGAAAAGTTGATGAAAATGATCTAAAATGTAGTGGCAATAGTGTTTAAAATACTGTATAAAAATGTGAGTATTAGAGATATTCTTCTAATTTCCTCATTATCAGAAGGTGTCACTACCTTTTGATAACTTTCAATTTTATTTCTCTATTGTTGCTTAAACCCGTAAAATTAGATTAAAAAACAACGGAAATATAGATGTTTAAAAGTATTGGTGTTTTCGCTTATTTTTTAGCCGCGTTTTCGCATTTGGTTAAATCGAATGTTACATTTTGTTAGCACTTTCTCAAAAGTGTGTTCAACTGGTCCCTGTTACTTATCTCCACTTTATTATGGCTTAGTGTAACGAACGAAAATAAGAATCTGTTTTTAAATTGGTTTTCCACTCATTCTATTCCAACACTCTTCTTTCCTTCTGCTCTTTCATGTATTTTCGCAGTCTCTCCCAACAAAAGAAAATGGTAACATTCCGAATAGTAACGTTTTGAAAAATTTCTGCAGCATTTTGTGATCTTTTCATTTATTCGCAATTGCTGCATAATTCTCTGTCAGCACTCGATCGGCCAATGGAGCTGCGCCTTGCCTGTCCCATCGGCCACTCAAAATGGAGTCTCCGCCCGCCCGGGGCGCTCAAATTTTTGCAGCCAGTTTGTTGAAGTCGACCAATAAAAGTTGATTGACGAATGAAACAAAGCGAAGGTAATTCATTGGATAAAACTGAAATGTTGTCTTTTCACGTTTTCTTGTAAAATGAAAAATGCAAACACGCCTCTCGTTTCCACCCTCAATATCTTACAAAACTAAAAGTATATCTTTTGCTGACTTCCGTATTTGTTATTTCGAAGTTTATCTTTTACTTTTAAAATCTTGGCATATTGATTTTTTTTTTTTTTTTTTTTTTTTTTTTTTTCCAATAATCTTCTATAGTTTTCATTTTTTTTTTTTTTGTTGTTGTTTGTTTGTTTAATTGCATCTGTACTGCTAAACTAATGTTATAATTTGTATTGCGTCAAGGGTTATAGGATGATTGAATGTTAATTTTCAGAAATTAATACGAATCAAATTAAGTTTATCGGCTTTGTCCCATTAATGAAACGTCAGATACCCAGATACCTCCCCCTTCCTCCGGTTACGCAATAAACTTCAGTTTAGCTCTAATTGCAAAAATAAATTCTTAATTTATAACTAATCAAAACGAAAATATGTAGAATATTTTATTCAAATATTTAAAATATATTTCTTGTAATTTCTTGAAATTAAGTTTTTCATGTACAAAGATATTTTATTTCAAAAGGTTTGACGATCATAAATTAACTAAGGTTAATTATTTTAAATAATTGATATGTTTAATTGTATACTCCTTTTATTATAATAAATTATTTTCAGTATTTGAATGCCATTTATTTTCATTTATTAATTTATTTAGCTGGGATTTCATGAATGGAAATGAAAGCTATTATAATCCCAACTGTCTAATGCGGGCAATATTAATTTATAAGCATTCGAGCAAAATGTTTGAAGATCACCTTGATAGTCTCTCTGTCTGTGTGCTTGTTTCGTCTTCCTCTCCCTTTTTATTTTAAACTTTGTAAATATATATATATCAAAAATATGTAGTCATTCGCGAGCTTACGACTCTAAGAACTTTTATCGGTACCGTTTTGTTTAAGAGATTTTTTTACATACACATTTGTTTAATGTTTACTGTCGCCTTTATTTCAGTTATGGTTTAAATGAATAATTGAATTGTGTACTCAAATTTTATTCAGATGCCCCCCCCCCCCAAAAAAAGGGGGGGGTCATATATATACTGAGTTATTGAAACGACAATTGCGAAGGAAACGGTGTTCTGAGGTTCTTCGCTTTTATTTTTAATTAGAACTTTTAACTAGAATAATGAAAACCATGTGAAGGGGGGAGGGAGGAAAATCATTAGATATGCGTGTCATATAGTACACTGTAAAAAATATGTCCTATTTGCTACCAGAAATTCTCTGTAATTTCAGAAAATATGTTCTGACAACGTAATTTTTTCGTAAATTACGCGTATTTTCTCAAATTACAGAGAATTTCTGGCAGCAAATAGGACATAGTTTTTACAGTGTATGTATCATTTGTTGATTCGTGTTGTTTGAAATCAGCTAAGAATATAGGAATTCTCTTTAGTAATTTCTATCCTTTACGTGGCTTACTTCTGTTCGTTACAAATCCCCTTCTGAAATTTTCTTTTTTGAAGAATTGAGTTTATTCTACTAGCGGATTCTACCAGCAAAATGAAAAAATAATTATTAAGAATCGTAAAATTTAAGTTAGTAAATATTTATCCTTATTTTTAATATTCAACAAAATTTTCAATTTTATTTCATTTCATTATTTCTTGTATAGCGTGTAAAAACAGATTACTAAGTTGGCATGACTGACCCAACTCATTATTGTTTCATGCATAATATCTGATCTCGCGATATAATGCGTATTTCAAAATTCGCGTATTATGTTGGAGAATAATCCTTGTTGTATCTCTCAATGACTTCATATAAATTGGAGAAATTGCATTATTTTTGTCATTTACGTGCCTTGTAGTAAAAATACACCTAAAAACTGCTGAATAACAAAAACTTCGTAACGAAACATTTTGCAATGTATGGTGTTTGCTTACAAATATGCAGTTTATTGTGTTTAGTCTCAAAAATTTAAGGTTGTAATGAGTTTTATTCAATTTTTCGCGCTTTTTACCTCAGAGGTATTTTTCGTGATATTCTTCGCAGATTCCTCCAAGTAATTATTCAAGTATTTTTTCTTTATATGATACAAGTTTATTTTTGCCCTCATCCACTTGATTTTTTTTTAGATAAAATATAAATATATATACCGGGTGGTCCCATAGGTTTGTAGACATTTTAAAAATTTATAACTATTGAAGGAATTGGTAGATTTGAACACGGTTTGCAAAAAAGCTATTCTCATAAAGAGTTTTTTTTTTTTTTTTTTTTTTTTTTTTTTGTAAAGAAAAAATATTTAGTTAAAATTTTCGTCGATAGAGATCGCTGTACGTGAGCAAATCACAAATTTCCATGCAAATGTTTATGGGCATACATATAACACTACAATTTACAGTTTGCAAACGAGCTACAAAACTGCTAATTATAGCTTTAGTCGGCGGTTTTTGCCTCACAGAAAATATCTTCACCAATAACGCGTTACCCACAAAGTCAGCATCGCAATTAAAACTTCACGTATGCACAAATAGGAAGCAAAATAGGAAATAAGATGTGTTTATAGTAAAACAATTTATAGGACTCTGATTTGTGTATTTCTCGTTTCTTGTCCATGCAGCGCCCTCTATCGATGAAAATTTCAACTAAATGTTTTTTTCTTTATCCAAAAAATCCCCTTTCATGAGAATAACTTTCCCGCAAACCTTTCAAATCTACCAATTCCTTCAACAGTTGTGATTTTTTAAAATGTCTACAGACTTATGGGACACTGATGTGTGTGTGTGTGTGTGTGTGTGTGTGTGTGTGTGTGTGTGTGTGTGTGTGTGTGTGTGTGTGTATTTTTTTTAATGGAAAACATAGTTTTTGACAGTTCATAGTAAAATACTTTTTAGGGCTTCTTTTATCATGTGATATATATGAATTTTATTGCAGATATTATTTTCTGTTATCAAAACTTTATTAGCATATTTCAGTAAAATTGAAAAATGCCTTTCTTCAGTCTGCGCTCTTTATTTCGTAAGAATCTTTCCATTGGCACACAGTTTGCGTATATGATTGAGATTTACTACAGCTTGCTCGATGTAGAAAATACTTTGAATGTGTTTCTTGCTCTATTATAGGGAATTCAAAATACAGCACCGGGTACGAATTCTAATTGTATGAAGTGGCATTTTATAATGTTACGTTAATTCATTCATAATGAAAATTATATGCTGCAGTTGAGGATGCAAAAATTTGCTTATTAAAAACAACATGAATATCATTTATAACGCTTTTAGAGGGAGATATGGTAATTTTGATATATTAGTATGCATTGGAATTAATTTTGAAACTGTTTTAAAGAATTTTATATATTTTCTGAAACAAATTGATATGTTTAAGATTATTGATATTTACTTCATGTTTAATTTAGAAAATGTAATGAAAGCATGTCCGCACCCTAGGAAGAAAAGTGACACAATTGAAAAATGCAACATTTGTAAAAAATCAATTTAAAAATAACGGTAAAAAATTGACTAGTCTACAACAAAACCGACACAAATGTCTGTCAAGTGGATACATTTCGAGAAAGAGATGTGACGCTTTTCTCGCACGTTGAAACGTTTCATGCACATTTCTACATTACGCAAACTTTTTTTTTTTCCTTGTCACTTTTCTTTCCAGGCTGCGATATATTGTTCTTTTTACACGGAAAAACACGCATAGTAATAGCGCGCATTTTTAAATAACAATTTAATCTCCTTGAGAATCGTTTTCGATTGAGTTTTATGGCCCTCTTAAATTATATGTAGTGCGCAAAATTCAAAGCTTGTATACAGACCCACACAAAGTTTTATAGCTAAGTGAGTAAATGCTAATAACTAGGATTTGGACTGCATTTTGAGTTAGTTAAAAAATAAATAAATAAATAAAATAAATTTTGGTATTTTTAGTGTGTAAAAGTTGTAGCTTCTATATGCAGAATTATACAAAGTAATTCACAAATTTAACGATTTTTCTACATATTCTATGGGGTTTATTTTGTACCATTAATGACATAAAAAATCGTTAGTAATATTCATTATAACGTGATTAAATATACATATATAAATAAATTAAACAACTACAGCTATATTAATTTTACGCTTATGAACTATATAAAAGATGTGCGTTATTAGAACATTATATATAATAAATTTTTTAGGTGATATTATGATCAATAACATTTTCCAGTTAATTATTCATTTTAGTGTAATATATTGTATGAAGAAAAATGAGTTCATATATATCTTTTCCTTGACATGTTTACAAGCATTTAGATTTGGGTGTTTAAATTAATATCACATATAAAGTATGGCGATAATACAGAATTCAGCTTTTGCAAAAAATAAAATGTGCCCCCCCCCCCTTCATGCCAAGACTGAAAATATATTGTAGACTGACTCGTATAATCAACATAAGTCATCGTATAATTAAATTACAAATTAATATAGGTCCAGTTCTAATATATATATATATATATATATATATATATATTATGCTTAAATTTTATTCTTGAAAAATGTATAGGAGCAAAAGAAAAACAGGTATGCTGTGGCCAAAACAGAACTTTCTTCTGTATATTTTTCTATACAGATTCACGCAATACGTATCATTTATTAAAATTATTATTTATCGAAATTATTTTCCATGATAAATGCAGGCGATTTTCATCACAGAGAAGGTATAACATTGAATGGCCAAAGAAAATCAATTTTATGCTATACGAAAAAAATCTTATGAAATGCGTTTTATTTTTCTTTTATTATTGAAATAGATAAATCAAAAAAATCAAAAACTTTGTTTTTAATTATCTTAGATCTATGGTTCAACCATTCGTTTTAAAGGTGTTGAAAAGTTTAAAAAAAAAAAACTTTCCCATATTGAAAGTTTAATTCCGCCCTTCACGGGGTAAACGGTGCCCCAACGTAAGAATTTCTTTTCTTTCTTTTTTCTTCTTTTCTTTCTTTTTCTTTTTTCTTCTTTTCTTTCTTTCTTTTTTTCTTTTACTATTACTATTATAATTTTCTTTATTTTTAAATTTCACATTGAAAAGTTCAAAACAATTCTCCTTATGTATATTTATACGAAATTTTGTCCTATACTTGCCTTATTAAAAATTATGGAAAAAATGGGATGAGAACACTACCTGTTTGTTATACGATTGATCCCCAAATGCAATCAGCACCAATTGAGGTCGAAATCCAACGAAATACGAAGTATGGTTAAATTTATGTATATAGAAGAAAGTAAAAATGTAACAAATGGAAATAGTTTTTATAAAATCATTTTTTTTTTTTTTTTTTACATTTACAAATATAAAAATCATTGTAACAGGTAATTGAACTTGAACATTTAAAGTAAGTTTAAAGTAGAAAAGAAGACGTTTTTAGTAAAAATACTGAATATCTGTGCTTGATCACTATTCAGATGAGTTTTACAAATTTATTCTATTACTGTTTCAAAGAATAAAAAAAAAAAAAAAAAAAAAAGGCTTGCAAAAACAAAGCTAAGTATTAATATGGTTATAAGTTAAAAATAATATAGTGCTTAGAGACTTTCTGACACTAGCAATATATCAAAAATAGAGATTGTAAAAAAAAAAAAAAAAAAATGTTTTACCAATGAAGTATCTTGTTTGAATTTTTTCTTGTTACAAAACACTGTACTACAAATGTTATTACTGTACATTTTATCGCCATAAATGCTGCTCAAATCGCTAAATACTGATTTGAAGTAATATATATAGTTGTCTTATTATTGTTTATTTATTTATTTATTTTGTTTAATTATCTGATTTCTTGAACCAATTAGATTTTTCCACATTCGTCCTCCTATTTTTCTTCAATTATTTTCATGTACGATAGGGGGCCCGCTAGTAATTTGCTCTTATACCTACTAGTGAACGAAATCGTACATTGGTGCTCAACGGTGAAAAAGATCTCCCCTGACGAGTTTTTTTTTCGCCGTTCTGAGCTATTCTGAATTGAAAAATAATCTGTCAAAAAATATGTTTCAATTGCTTATTATCTCATTGCTTATTTGAATCTCTTGTGTTTGGGTCTCATGTTGTTTTAACGCACATGCAACATTATTTAAATAGCAACTATCCAGAAATAGTATTAATGTAAGTTTGAAGTTAAATTAAATTCATAAAAAAAAAAAAAAAAAAAAAAAGTATGTTTCAAAAATGAAAAAGTAAAATTAATTGTTTCAATAATTAACAATCAGTCTTCACAGGTAATTTTAATTTGATGAAATTTTATTCTTATTGGTCTATGTTGTTTCAGTGGGCTTAAATCTGTTGTTCCGCTTTTACTACGTTTTAAAAATTATTAATATGTATATAGTACGATTATTTATTTATCTTTGCAAATTTAATGAATAAAAATGTTGTTAAACATGTATCATCAATATTTAATAACAGTTTGGCTATGTGCTGAAATTTCGACTTCACCGAAACCAAAATTTGCTGAAAGAGAATATTTTTGCTTTAATGATTTAATAAAATAAAATGAAAATTACTCTTCGATCAAAATTTGTGTTTTGATTAATTAAATTCTTGTTTGTTATTAGAAAAATTTCATTTATACATTTTTCTTCTTCTTTTCTTAAATAATTCAGTATTGTACTAGAAATAAAAATTCTATATTTATATTTACCCCATAGAATGCTATCATTCAGTTATTTATATCACCGTTTTTTTCATTTTATTTCCTTTCACTCAAACAGAAACTAAGATAAAAGTTAGAAGGGAAGGCTAATCGAATTGATTAGGCTTTCTCCGAGCTTCTCTTTTAGCTCATATTCGGGGGAAGGGGGTTTATAGGGAGAAAAAATTGTGCCGTGATCTCTCACCAGTCCCTTTCCCCCCTTTCCACTTAGAAAGTGTTATATGTTTGGGGTTGTTGCCAATCTCTCGATCCCCTAATCTTCCGATTTTACAGCATTCCAAAACCCAAATCGCAATCTCGCGTCCAAAACGGACGTATCACGTACAAATAATCAGCTGTTGAAACCTTAGACCAGACATAACCTCCTTGGAGGGTAGTATTCCTCTTTTCATCCTCCTTTTTTAAGGTTGATTTGCGTATAAAGAAAAGGACGAGTTACTGGCAGTGAGGCGACTAAGTACGCGTGCTGTTCTTTTCCTTTAGTTTCCTTTCTTTCGTTTTCTTACATCGCGGAGTGAGATAGAGCTCTTCTACCCCTCACTTCTTTCCATCCCCCCCGGAGTCCTGGCGTTGCTCTCCGGCCCTTAATCCCTCGGAAATGAAATCCGCGGCCTCTTGTAATTGCATTTGGGCCCTAGTTAATCCCGGTGGCTTGAGCGCGACAGCCCGATATGGGTGGCTGATGTGAAGCCATTGGAAAATGATGAGTCGGGATTAAAATTTGACAAGAAGACCGGCTAAGGAAGCCCGTCTTTGCCAAGTCCGCCTTTTCCGAGAGGCCTTGATACAAACTGACACGCCCTGATTACACGCCGCTCTGGACAGTGGAAGAAGGGCGCTTTTTGCGGATGGAGATTTAGTGGAGGAAAGAAAAAAAATCTCTCTCCCCCCTCTCTCTTCGACGGCGGAGACAAATTAATAAAGTAGAAAGACAGGTTGCTAAGTCATTTGCATACCTGCCAGAGAGAGCCTTAATCCTATTAGTTGAGAGCCGGAGAGGCCTAGGTAAAAATGATACATTACCGGGATTTCTAGGTCTGTCAAAGGCCTGGGATTAGGAAAAGACTGTCCGCTTGTCTTTCGAGCCCTTATTCGAAAGGCTTTACTACCGACTCCTCCTCTCCTTTCCTTGAACACTCAGGTGAGCTGCCGCTGCTTCATAAAACATGCTGAACTAAGGAACTCCGACAACTTTGCGAATTTTTCTTTGATGCGTTTTTTTTTTTTCTTCCATTTTCTTTTGCTTTAAAAAACTGAGGGTTATTCGCTCGACTGAGCCTCTGGATAGAATTGCCGACTGCTAGGGCCAGTTAAAAATGCAAAAGCTGCAAACGTCACTGCGACAGGCTCGGCATTAACGGCTCGAGGTCTTCAAAAAACGTACTGTGCTCTGTAAATATACGATGAGGTGTGTTCTTTAAAGTTTCACGAACATCCGTCACGAGGGGGAAGACGCCTGTCGGGATTGTTTTACTAAGCGGGATTTCCTATGCAGCGTCAATGAGCGCATAAATTAAACCATCATGCAATCTTAATCGGGGCTTTCAGTCGATCGCTAGTTTTTTGCTTTCACAAGTGCTCCATTGTGCTCTAAGGGACAGCTTTTCTGCTGTTGCAATTCCAGCCTTAAGTTGTTACTTTTCTTGAAATTGTAAAATCCGTTTAAATTGTTTAAATCTTTTAATCACCTAATTAATTTATTCGGGAAAAGTCTTTTCCCGCCCTCTTAGTGTTCGATTTTTTTTTTTTTTTATATAACTTTTTTTGGACTTTAAAACCAATGCTTTTATTATAGTTTTTTTTTTTTTTTTTTTTTTTTTTTTCGATTGGTACTATTATATATCGTCCACATTTGCGACTATTTTTATTTAGTTATTTTAGAACATTTATTATTTTTGTAATAACATACAGAAATGCCTTCAATTTCATTTAATCATATCCATGGTTTACTACTATTATTATTTGTATTTACTTTGCATTAACCTTTTAATATAATGTATGGTGTAATCCAGATACAATGGAAAAAATAAAAATCTAATTTGTTCTATGTTAGATTAATATATTGAACCTTTCTACGTTGTCTCAGAATATTCATACCTACTTTACGAGGATATTTTACCGTAATACATTGTTCTAATGACAATTCATCGTAAAGATTCGATCAGTTTTCTAGAATATTATATATATATTTTTTCTTTGTTTTATTTAAAATCTTACTTTTATTACATTTAAAATTTGTGTCAAATGCGAGTTTTGAAGCAAGCAGTTTTTGTGCACAACCGAAATCTTTCCTAAGAAAATCTACCATCAGACATAAACCAGTTTATAATAATAATTTTATTCAAATAATCTAAGAGAAAAGACATGAAGTGAGCAGGCCAGAAATTGAACCTGGACTTTTGGCTGAACGCTCCAATGCTCGAAACTGTTTTAGCCTGATCTATATCGGATAGTACATTTTCCTTAACTGAATGTTGGTTTTATCTGTTCTGCAAATATCAAGGCACGAAGGAAATTATCTTCTTTTTTCATGAAAAGTCCATTATTTATATTTTATCACATCACAATGATTTGACCGACGAA
This sequence comes from Salticus scenicus, assembly GCA_963930645.1. Lineage (NCBI taxonomy): Eukaryota > Metazoa > Arthropoda > Arachnida > Araneae > Salticidae > Salticus > Salticus scenicus. The sequence continues at coordinate 179,050,133 of OZ005651.1, forward strand.
AGCAGGCCACTCACCGCCATGCGGCAGTGTAGAGTGTTTCTCGGCCGATGCCTATCCACACTACTTAGCTGAAAGTGTTGATGCCTGATCGGTATGCGCAAAACATGTGAAATACTCAGCATTTTTCACCCCTGCAAGGAATGTGACAGAAGTCAAAAATGTCAATTTTGGGTTTATCTAATTGAAAAATGTGTATGAAATGCACCGACGCGCACGAAAGGTGTCACATCTCTTTCTCGCAATTTAACCACACGTGAGACAGCTGTGTCATATTTATTGTAAACTAGCCAAAACTTTAAGTTGATTTTTCTGAAATACTGCATTTTTGAGTTGCGTCACTTTCCTTGTCAGGGTGCGATTTGATTAAACGAATTTTATGTACTTGCCAAATTCTATGACCATATTAGCTCATTGCTTTTCAGCATTTGGGTACAAGTGCTCGATTAACAAACTTCTGTGTTCAGGGCACTTCAAATTTTTTTCGTGTCCCCTTAGAATGGGTGAAATAGTAAATATTATTAGGGGCATAGTGAGCAGTGAGACGAAAAACATCTATCCTCTCACCAAAGTTGAAGAAAAATACTTCAGTTGGTCTATCAACCAAAGAAAGGGCGAAAAAAAAAAAAAAAAACCTTCATTAGTTTTTACTCTGTTTATATCCTGATATAGCTTTTAACAGTCAAACAGACCGACTGAAAAAGTATTTGTTCGAAAGATGAACCTCTTTCTGTTTTAGGCCGCAAAATTAAATAAATTTACTGCAAGAAGTCTAATGACAGATTTCATTTATATTTTTTTTTATTTATGCAAGGGAAACACGGCTGGGTTAAAGGGAAGAACTAGGGGATTAAATCCACAAATTTTTGATATTCCATAAAATTTTGTGCCTGTTAGAAGTTTCGTGCCCGGGGTGTTCGTAAAGTAGTTAGGTCCTAAGCAAAAGACGGTGAGTACTGTCGATTTCGATGACTTTTCGCTGTAGTCGAAAATGAATCGAACTTTACCTCTTAGAACGTAATTTACAATTGGTGGAGAATTTTCATTACTTATCTTTAGTTACCATGCGTTTTAAAATACTATTTGTAGGTCTAAGGTGTATCAATAGGCATTCATTTGCCTGTAAATGCCATAAAAATAGGAGTTTATAGTGTCGTAATTCAATTAATTACGTTTTAAAAAATTCTGTTGTAACCTTGGTATATATGTGTGTATGTATTCTTAAACCTTAAATAATGTTAAGTAGATTTTACTTTGTTCCATTCTCAATATAAAAATACTAAATTTCAAAAGCATAAAAAGTTTGAATCACATGCTTATTCACTGAAATTCAATTGTAGTTGGAGCTGAAATTTAATTGAATAACCTAGTGTATTTCACCGGCTTCCTTTTTTTTTTTTTTTGTTCAATAAATATAAGTTTCTCCCTCACACACATACTAAATTTCATCTGTGTTATCCATGTGAAACATATCCATATTTGTGTATGAAAACATTTCAAATATATATATATACATATTATTCAGTGTGTAAAATTTTGTATTGTTGTTTTCTATATGAATAAATATATTTTGAAGAATAACTGTTAAATGCTTAGGAATATATATATATATATATATATAAAGCACAACCTTTGGGAATTTTGTGTTCATTTGGGAGACAAAATCTTAATTCAATTAAAAAAGACCGAAAAAAGTTTTTTTACGGGTATAAATTAGTGAATGTTTTAAATGAGCAACTAAAACTATCTGAAATTCTCTGATCAAAACGTTTAACGTGTTTTGACGACAATATTCTAATCAAAATCCATAAATTTAATTTGAATCTACTTAACAATTTGCATGCAGTGTTTCATAGACATAAGAGGAGAATTTGTAATGCAAAACAGCGACGAGAAATTAAAAAATGTGAAAGAAAAACGTTCTGAAGTATGTCTCTATATAATATGCAAGGTGTCCGAAGCCTTGCCTACTCACATTAATTTGAGAACGGGTATGCTTTAAATATGGTGTCTAGATATAGTAAAGTTGCTATGCGCTACAAGATGAGATCGGTTACAGTGTCACCTGATGGTAAACAATGGAGTTTCTATCTCGAAAATGGTAAGAGATACGTCAATTACAAAGTTGTAGATCGTATTCCATGCAGTACAAAAATACACCTTTCGCACAATAATTCTTAGAAGAGAACTTTTGTTTGGTTGAGCTTTCCCTAATCCGCGACGTTAAAAAACGCGTACGAGATGGGAAAAAAAATAATAATAAAATAAATAAATAAAAAGTATTAGAACCACGGTCATTTTTACTGTAAATCAATTCTGTGCCACTAAATTACGTCAAAAGTTAGTTTTGGGGCGAAAAAAATATTTTCTCCGTTTGTTCGTCGGTGGCCGAGAAGTTCTGCTATGCAAGTGGATAGACAGGGGAAGCTGAGTTCGCTCCCAGATAGCGCTTGTCGGCCACGGAGTCTTCCGTGGTTTTCTTCGAAACTCGAGTGAATACGGGCTGGACCTCCTATGAAAGACTCCCACATAAAGCAATCCACCCAGGCCTAGGTCTTAAATGTAGACATTGGACCTTAATATCAACACCGTTCGTGCTTGTATTTTAATCGCGCAGATTAGGGAAGTAACGCTCGTTTTATAAGTTCTTTTTTCTTAGATTTATTGTGTGCGAGGCGACTTTTCGTACTTAATTGAGGTTGCTCTCTACAACATTGTAATTGACATTTTTCCCGTATCTCTTACCGTTTACCTGATAACGTTACTTCTTCTGTTTACCACCAAGTGGCACTCTTACCTTTCTCATCTTGTAGCGCCTATCCATTTTACTATACAAACGTAACATTTAAGGCAATAGCTATAGCCGTTCTTTAGTATGTGCGGGCAGGATTTTAGCGGATATACTGTATATTATTACAATAATGCATGTGCAAATTTAGAGTTCTGTTCAGAACATTGAGAAAACAAAAACAATTAGTTATTGCCAAAACGTCAGTAGAGGCCTCCATGTTGAGAATGACTCAAAATATAACTGTCTCGCGATATAGCCACCGCAAAAATCACCCTATTGATTTGCAATTTGGTACACATGTTTATGAGCCATTAAACACAGTAAACTAATATATATTATTGAAATGTTTAAAAGGAAGCTTTCTGTGAAAAATGGTAGTCATAGAATTGATAATAAGTTTACAGTCCCACACAAAAATATTCGGATACAGTATTTAATGATTTGGAATCAAATTTTGTACAAGTAGGGTAAGTGCACCAGTGATTGACACTTTTAGAGCAATATCTGATGTTTTTAATGTTCTAGTCATCAGAAAATATTTTTAGAAAGCTTAAGTTAGTACATATGGCATGAAAGACATTCAGAACCACATATATGTTAAAATATATACATTTGATAGCAATTATTATTATTATTTTATTAAATGAATTTTTATTTGACATCCACTCAATGTTCCAGTAATTGACACTGCCAGTTTTCCATTTTATCAGTAATTAGCCCCCTATGTTCCAGTGTTTGACACTGCTAGTTATTCATTTTACCAGTTATTAGCACCCTATGCTCCAATGTTTGACATAAAATGTTAAAATTTTTATATGTAAAATATATGATTTTATTATTTTTCTTATTTATTAAGGCTCCTGATCTGCAAATCCACTAGTTATTTTATTATTATTATTTTCTTTTTCTAGACAAGATTATATAAATAATTTAAACTGAATAGGATGGATAATGTCGGTGAGGATCCCTCTTCTCTAATAAATAAATAAATAAATAAATAAAATGAAATAAACCTCTTGACCAAAAAAAAAAAAAAAAAAAAAAAAAAGACAATTTTCAGATATTTAAACACTTTTTTAATAATAGTATGAAAGTCTTTGATTTATTCGCATTAATACTCGGAAATATTTTATGAATTGTCACTTTACGTATAATGTGCCAGATATATCGTATGGAATTTCCCAGTTCTGCATCCAAATCCATTTAATGTTAAAGAAAAGGAAGTGGGTTGAAAATCCCTCATTTTCTCGTTTTCTTGCTTGCTAATTCAAACCAATGAATTCAGATTTTTCAGCGGCTGAATTTAATTGCAGTAAAAAAGTTCTTCGAAAAAAGTACTTAGTTGCTCTTTTCCGTTATTAACCTAAGCGGTAATTAGTCATAGCAATATAGACACAGATTTAATTCCAGGAGAGATTCGAGAATTAATTTGTTCTAATTATTATGCCGTTTATTCTTTTCTTTTGTCACAAAGAGCGAAAAATCACAAGGGGGGAAAAAAATCTAACAAAGAAGGACTTGTGAAAAAAATGGGGGGAGGGAGGGGGGATAATAGCTAGCACAGCATTCTTATTCTATATTTTGTTTCCAAATATGTTAAAAATTACAACTTTAAATCTCTTGAAGGGGAAAAAAGATAACTTTATTTAAGAAAGTTATATAAAATAACGAGGCGGCTAACCAATTTTTACTTAGTAAAAAAAAAAAAATAGAACAAAATTACAGGATAAGGGAAAATCTACTTTTCAATTCTTCTTTAAATAAAAAGTTCATTCTTATTAAATCATTGTGATTGGTGTGTATTAATGGAAGTTATATCGAGTAAAGTTTTTCTCAAAAGCGAATTATTTGGCAATATTAAATTGTTACACTTTTTAAAAATCTACCATGTGTTATTTTGGACATATATGGATATATATGTCCATATATGTGTAAATTAAAAGTGCATTGTAATAACAGGAGACTTGGCGTTGAAATATTAAAATCCGAATGAACTACTACGTGAGAAATGCCAAAGAAAAATATTTGAGAGGCATACAGCTGTTTCGGTAGCCTTAAGCGTACCGTCTTCAGTGCAAAAAGAATTTTGAATCTGGAGAAGTGCTCGTATATATAGGAGAGGGACCGAATTTAGTTCAACCAATAGGATTACGGGAAAGGTGGGGAGTGTGGCCAATAGGAATTTAGGAACTGACGTAGTAGTTTATTCGGGTTTTAATAAAGGTGCATTGTGTTAGTCTAAATTTTCAATTTTTATTTCTCTGAGGAAATAACCACCTAAGACTGATTGGGATGAAAATTGCGATTTTACAGGAATGTCGGAAACAAAAAACGTTATGGGTCACTTTTAATAACATGTCGAATGAGATACAGAATTGTTATACTATTTATTTATTTATTTATTTTAATTTATAGGTAAAGGGTTTTTAGTCTAAGTATGAGGCTTCTTATAAGTGTGATACTTGAATGCCAATGTTCACGTTGCATCTTTCTGTGTTCAGACTGTGTGTTTCAGACTCTTCTTGTGCTCAGCCTATGCGTATCAGACTATCCTCTGCTATCACTGGTGCCTGATGGCTATTTCATAGATACAGTCGGCAGCAAAAATATCCGAGCACTAGCCAATAATTCCGATATCAAAAAAGTACACTTAATACTGTTTTGTTAAATAAATCCTTGTCGAATCATGTTCTTAGACTGACTGAGAATATGACTCGACAAGGATTTATTTAACAAAGCAGTATTAAGTGTACTTTTATTAGACAGGGATTATTGCTAGTGCTCGGATACTTTTGAAGCTGACTGTAGATTCTCTTAAAATATTTAATATATTTGCTCTTATTAAAACACATATCTAAAGCTTTTTTTTTTTTTTTTTTAACTTTCTTCTATATTTGATAAAATAAAGTATTGAGATTTTTTTTTTTTCTTTTTCGTTAAAAGTTTTACGAATCCAAGTTGTCTGTAGGAAACAAAATTGACTTGACATTCTTTTCAGATTTAGTGTTAAAATTTTCTAAGATGGAAATCGTCTGCATTCACCACGGAAAATAAATATCACAAATAATAATTTGCATAGCGTGAATTTGTATAGAAAAATATAGAAGAAAGTTTTTTGATGGTCACAACATATTAATTCTCTTGATGGCTTTTTGTATTTAAGAAAATAAATATTCTTAACAGAGTAAAAGATTTTTTTTTTTTCTCTTTCTTTTTTTTTAATGAGAAAACTATTTGACGTTTTGATGCTAGTCAAGTATAAAATATTTTAATTTCCTATAGGAAAGAACTTACGCGAATTGAAATTCTCAGTTTTTATGGTGCTTTAATTATAATGCATGTTACTGTAGATGGAATAAAATGAAATACTAAAACGACATAAAACTTTTATCGTTTAAAATCGATCCGAATATTGTCACTTGAAAAAGATACCAAAAAAAAAAAAAAATCTTTCTTTTCGTAATAAATACTTTTGGATGTAAAGTATGTAACAATCCATAGATGAGTCCTTTTTATCCCTAACCTCTCTTTAATTTTTCTTGAAGAGTTGAGGACAGGCCAGTCGTGGCCCCCGATCTTCGAGTTCGCGCATTTGCTTGGTGCATGGGGAGGGGGAGCTGCGCCTCGAGAATGTGTTGCTTTTCTCCCTTTTCTTTATTCTGCGTCGAATTAGATAAAGAGCGCGAATTCATTTACAACATGCGCCAAGTTTTTGCTGATATCTATTAATCAACGGGTTTTATAATCTCTTTCTTAATCCTATTAAATTTTCTTCAAATTCAAGCATCTAATTTCTCGCTCTTTTACTCGCTGTTCGTCGCCTTTTGTTCTTTATTCTTGCTTTCCCCTCTTCAATTACATCATTTCTCGGTGATATGTTTAAGCACATTTGCATGTTGATTTTTTGCCTACTAATCAGCTTAATACCCTGGCGTAGAGCGTCGAGTGTCCAGTATTAATACATTTTCTAGGCGTAAGCCGTCGCTTGCCTGCCTTTCTACCTCGCTTGATTACAAGTGGATTTAGGAATGAAGCACGATGAGAAAAAGTGCTCGTTCAATATGTCACGGGTGATCTGCAAAGAGCCCAGCTTAACTCGCCGCCATTCCCCTCCCCCAACCGCCTTTAAATTTATTTATTTACACGCTGGAAAAGATTCAAATATTCTTCAAAGTGTCTCAAGATCTGTCAAAACATTTTTTCCTCGAAGAAAAAAAAAAAAAAAAAAAAAAAAAAAGATTCATAGCTGGTATAGATTTTTAAGGAATACTAAGAGGAAATTCGTTTTATTAAGTTATAAAGTGTAGTAGACCTTGTAGTATTCAGAATTTATTTAAAAAAAAAAAAAAAGTGAGCTAAGAATCTAATTCTATAATTTTTATTTTTCCATGTAGTTTTTACAATTTTTTTTGTAAAATGCTGTAATATTTATTTTTGTGTTTGTTTTATTTTTGTGTTTTGCTTGAGAATGTTCTAGGTCTTACCGATTTAAGAAATTTCAAAGTCTTTTCTTGTAATAAAATAAGAGCTTATACAGTTTATTTTCATGAATTTTCGTCTTAAGTATATCCACCCATAGGCATTTTTCTTTTATATCTATGTAACAATAAATAAAATGTTCAAATATTTCTTATAAAACAATGCCATAGAATTCATAAGAACCACAGAATCCTTAGAAATGTACAGAAATTTTTGGGTTCTATTTGTAGTTAAACATTATGTTTTTAATATTTGCAGAAGGCCTAGAAAGTATCATTAGGTGAGCAACTAAGCCTATTTGTTATCTACTCTATCAACTTGTACATCTTACTACTCGGAACTTGACTGCACAATATTTAATGGGGGAAAAAAGGAATTGGGGCAGAAAAAGTGTGTGTAGTGTGGTTGTGGTGTGATTAGAAAAAGTGTGTTTAGTTTAGTGTAAAACGAAAGTTCGATTTATTTTGATATATGTACATGCTCAACGAATGCTCACTTGCTCAAAATAAATGCAGTGTTTTGGGCAGATACGTTGAAAATGTAAAAATGTTTGCTTTAAACATTCTCGTTTATTGAAACATATGGGATAGGCCTTCAAACTTTTTAATGAATTGATTACTTCTTATTATTTCTTGTGACATGTTTGAAAAGATTTTCATATATAACAAATATGTTCATATCTTTTACAGCAAAAAGGAAAACTTTTTAATATCTGATGACATTGCGCTTAATGTGCATAATTTGTACATTAAGAGTACACAACACTTAAACTTGCTGACAGCCAAAGCCCGTGGTATTCTATGGGGAAATTTGTTTCAATAATTATTCATTACCTATTTTTTTTTTTTTTTTTTTTTTTTTTAATTCCGTTTTCACGTTCAGAAAATTTACAACTGTTAAATTAGTACCCGTTTTCTTTTATCTTTTTCTTTTATCTTTTCTTTTACCTTTTCTTTATATATATTTTATTTTATTTAATTTTTTTTTTTTTTTGGTGTTAAAAAAATAAAAATATAATAATAATATGAAGAATTAACTTAAGGCATTTTTCGATTTTTTAACTAAAAAATTTAAAAATGCTAGAAATGAGTTTTTGCAAAACGAGCTCTAATTTAATGATTGAGAATTTTCTGAATGTGTAAACGGAATCAAATAAATAAATAGGTAATGAATAATTGTGGAAGCAAATTTCCTCATAGAATAACATGGGTTTTTGCTGTCGGTGAGGTTAGGTATTGGCTGCTCTCAAGTCAAAATTCCCTAGCTTTAGGATGGATAATAGCGCATCTCCTTTCTAATATTCATTGAATCCAAGTTTTTTCTTTTTGCTCTCTAAATAAAACAGATTTTTTTCTCTCTTTTTTAAGAGGACGGAAGATTATTTTATTAATAAGTTTATTATTATTATTATTATTTGGAGTAAGAAATATCAATAAATACTTTAGAATTGAGCAATTAACTTTACTGCCCTTTATCAAATTGATTTTTCGCATCCGGAAAACTCAGCCGCCGCTTGAAAGTACCTCCCCCCTCCTCCTATCCATCCATTTATTAATTTCAGATTCTTCTGAGTTCTAAAAAAAATTTGGAATGACTTGAGTATAATTAACTAAATATTCTTATTGACATGCTATAAATGAAATTTTATTTATTTGGTTACGTATTTCGTTTTCTTTTTTTCTTTTCGACACTTCAAAATTTATTTTACTTGTGATACTTTGTGTTATCCTGACGTTTACAGGTTTTAACGCACTGATAATTTACAGTGTGAAAAATGAATTTTTGTTAAATTTTTAATCATGTAATAAAAATGACTTAATAAATTTTAGAATTAGCAGCAGCATTTTTTAAACGAGTTAAATATGCAGTTTAATACTTAAGTCAACTTTTTTATTTTCACTCATATTTTCTCTCTTTTAATAATGCTATGCTTGTGTATGTTATGTTGATACGTTTTGATAATATTAGATTTCAAACTCTGCTTATGTATTCTAATAAGAAATGCGCAGTAGATCGTAATGTATTCGAATTTTTTCGTCTGATTTTCTAAATTAACGGAAGAAAAGTACGTAATAATGACCTTAATAAAAAGAAAATATTCAAACTTTTTTATTAAATAGCTAATATAAAATTGGGAATTTTTTATATATTTGCCTGCTGTCTACAGCTTTTCTTGTCTTCAGAAAACGTATATATATAAAAAAAATAAAGAGTTAATATTATCAATTGTAATTTCATTTTAATGTTTTATTTTCGTTTGCACATTTATTTATTTGTTATAGGTATTGTAATTAATTTATTTTATATTGACAATAAATAAATTAACTCAACGAAAGATATAGTTTTCATATTAATTAAACTTCGTTTCCATTTCTCTTTAATGTTCTTAAAAACATTTTGTTTGGAAATTGGAAAAGTCTTCAATTTGTTTATGCAGAGGAGAATAATATCCCTGAGTATTTAGCTATCTAAAATTTTGTATTTTAATATTAAACTTTTATTTACACTAGCCTGTTTTTTTTTCTCCTCAACCCTTTCCTTTCTAATACGCATTAGCTCTTTGGCACCTTTTTATTTGATTTATTTATTTGATTTTATTTTATCCTGATTAAAGGTTGAATTTGTAATGTGGCCAAATTAAAAAGTATAATTTCGATGTAGGTATAAGAAATTCTAACATCTAATGGATTTTCTGCTATAGTCGTTATGATTAGGTGACGAATGGAGCGTAGAAATGTCGAGGTAGATTAAAGAGCTGTCTCTGAAGAACTAGAATGGGCCTTTGACCTTGGAGACAGGTTCTGAACTTTTAAGCCTCAGGAATCGTAGAAAACTCTTTCTCGCGAAAGAGAAAAAATGTACTCGTGCCCTGTAATTTTCTTCAACAGCATTATCATTTCATTTAATGTATTGGATTTTAAGAACTGTGTATTAATACTGATGGGAAAGCTAAGCACGTAAGAGGAATGTTTAATCTAGTTGAATTTTAAAGCGTAAAAGAAATAAATTATATGTCTGTGACACTGAACTTGTGATATTCAGAGTTCATTCAAAGTTTCACAGGAAATATTTCATTCATTTATTTGCTAGATTTCAATCCGATTCATCATTTAGTACGTTCCAAGAGTCTTATAAAATTTTTCATATGTATCATTATCTTTTAATAAGAAACCAGATTCTTTCTTTATATTTTTTATAAAAGAATATTAACTAGGTTTGCAGACTTCATATTTTGTTTTTATTTGGTGTTAGTGTTTCTAACAAAGATTTTATAAGTTTAATAATTTATTCATGAAAAAAAAATTCTATTCATTTTAACCGCTGAATAATAACATTACAATAAATAAAAAAGAAATGGATGAATACATTAATAAAGATTAATAAAACCAGATTCTTTCTTTATATTTTTTATAAAAGAATATTAACTAGGTTTGCAGACTTCATATTTTGTTTTTATTTGGTGTTAGTGTTTCTAACAAAGATTTTATAAGTTTAATAATTTATTCATGAAAAAAAAATTCTATTCATTTTAACCGCTGAATAATAACATTACAATAAATAAAAAAGAAATGGATGAATACATTAATAAAGATTAATAAAACCAGATTCTTTCTTTATATTTTTTATAAAAGAATATTAACTAGGTTTGCAGACTTCATATTTTGTTTTTATTTGGTGTTAGTGTTTCTAACAAAGATTTTATAAGTTTAATAATTTATTCATGAAAAAAAAATTCTATTCATTTTAACCGCTGAATAATAACATTACAATAAATAAAAAAGAAATGGATGAATACATTAATAAATAAATTTAACCTAAGGGGAAAAAAAATATATATATGAAGTTACGCTTACTAACCCATATCTCTACATGCTTCAAACGTGAGAACTTTTAATGTATTTTGAACATGTCACTTTTATCACTTTATAATAATAATTTGTTCGTATGTCTACTACACTTTTTAATATATTATACCCATATTCCTATACCAATTTCCTAACTTATTATTTTTAAATTTCATACCCCCCCCTTTTTTTTTTTCACTTATAAATAAAATACCTTTCTAAAAAATATTTGTTTTCGAAAAATATGATACTTAAAAAAAAAAAAAAAAAAAAACCTTACACACCGTGCATTTGAAAGAAAGCAAATTTAAAATGTAAAAAGGACAGTGATATATGATATATGTAAAATTACTATCATTGCCCCATAACTCAAAGATATCAATAATAAATTAAAATACATGTAAGAAATGAACAAAAAGAAATTAAAATTTTCCAAACATTGTACATTTCATATTAAATTATATGATTCAAAAATAATTTTATAGTATTAAGCAAGATACAACATTAATGTAAGAGACGATATGATAGAATTTTTTAAACAGTCAGCATCGTTATAAATAAAAAAAAAATGTCGTTTGATGATCAATCTAAAAAAGAATTAGATGGACCGTCAAGAAATATGTATAATTACAATTAACCCTCCGTCGGGCGCACCCTGCTTAAGAGGCCTGTTCTGGTTTTTATTCTGTTTATATCCTACACATGATTTTTAATTCAAAAACACCCATATGGTGACCTTATTAGGAGTGAATAGAAAGTAATAAACGAAAATTTGATGCGTAAGTACGAATTTATTGATTGTAGTACAAGTATTTTAACAATAAAGTATTTACCTGGCCTCTCAGGCAGGGTGCTCCCGATTTTGTTCGTCCTACGGGTGCGCCTGACGTAGGGTTAAATAGTGAAAAATGTAAACTTTATACTATAGAAGTAGTTAATTATGTATATAAAACCATGCAACTGTATTCATGTGAATATACCCAATACTGAGAAATGAAAAGACGAGTTGAATAATTTTAAAGACACCAATAAATATTTATATTTATATTAATATTTATTTAATAATATCAATAACATTTTTATATTTAATATTATAATGATATAATTAATTTCAGTTTTGTATAATAAGTTATTCTTTAAACACATTATTCATAATTAATCTTGCACTTTACAGTATACATATAATGTTAACATTACACTATTTGATAGACATTAATATTATAATTATACTGTAGTGTTATTTTTAAACTACTTTTTATACCCCCCATTTTAAAGCTGAAATAGTTATTTAAATCAATAAATGTTACCTAGTATGGTAATTATTAATAATAAATTGTTATAATATGCTTCAAATGTAATAAGTGCGCACATATGAAAAACACAGGATCGATAATTAAAAGAGACTTTGAAACCCTATTGGATATGCCAGGAATCCAAGAATGAAGATATTAAAGATGGAAATTAAATCTTGAGACTTTATTGACAATTTAAAAACTGTTTCCACCAATTTACTTTTACATAATGTACATAAAATGTGTGCATAAAATCAAAGTGATTGAGCAATGCTAAATATATATATATATATATGTATATATTTATCTTGTTACTATGTTTAATTGCAAAAAAAATATCTGCGTTATGTATTCTTAAGAAGATCAATTTATTTGTAATACTCGTAAATCTCATAAGCTATTTACTTTCTGTATGTGTGCGTGTGACACGTTATTTTCATAGTAACATTTCATGGTGACCTATTTTTGTGTGAGTAGTAGTCTATTTTTGTCCATCCGCTTACTCTGTTTACACTGTTATAGTTTCGTAATGAAAAGCTTCTCTATTTTCATAATGAAGACATATAAAAATCTGTCTGAAGATCTATATTAAAAATTGCCAGCTATGACTCAATTCTCGGAGAAAATTGTTATTAAGTGACATAAAAACCTCGTAAATCTGGTGAGCTCTTATGTTCTATGTTTTTCTGTCATATTCTTATTTTTTATGACATTTCATAGCAACTTTTTTTTTTTATGTGAATAGTGGAGTTTATTTTTGTCTGTAAGCTTTGTTTGTTTTTATTATTATAATTTCCCAAAGAAAAGATTTTTCTTTTTGATATTTAAAGTGGTCTAAATCTATGCTGCTGTTTATTTATTATTTGTGTGCGAATGTACATAAAAAATCCACTCACCACATAGCGACTAAACAAAATAAGGTAACGGCTTAAAAAATTAAACAATTCGCCGCCCTTATTTTTTTCCTCCCGTGTCTACCATAAAAATGAATATTTTAATTGACTACACAAAAATTGTGTATTTCTGCAAGTAAACGTAAATTGTGTCAAATGGCAGTGAAATAATCTCGCAGGTCATAATGGCTCATAAAGATATAGCATATTTCTTAAATTAGACATCTAAAAAATAAATAAATAAATAAATAATAATAATAATAAAACATATTTGGTTAATTTGTGGCGAAATAAAGATTTACTTTGGTAATAAACTTATTGATATCTTTGAGAGGGGAAGAAAGAGAAAAAAACCTGTAGATTAGCAGTAAAACAATCATTGCTTTCAGCAATTAGCTGCGATTAAGTGTATTATTTATTTATTTTTTTTAATCAGTTGCGAACTAATTCTAGATCTCGGGGATCGACCGGGAAAATATCGCGTCTTGTCAGTAAGCAGTAAAAAAGAAGCGGAATTCATCAATTTTGTTAAGCAAATTTCATCAATCGACTATGAAAAAGAATGGCCTTTTTTCGACACCTGCCTATGTTAAACTTCGGGTTCAAAAACTGACTTTTCAAAAAAAAAAAAAAAAAAAAAAATCAACTATCTTAAAACATATTTTTTACAGAATCAGTTAATTTGAAACGAACACTTCACAATAATCGGACAGTATTAAAAAAAAACATTCTTTAAAAAATTCAAATGAGAAAATTATTAATTTCAGTAATTAGTCAAAAAATTTGCAAGTAAAAGGTGGCAAGTTAATATTACGCTACTATATGGCGAGTATAATATTAAAAATAAATAAATAAGCTTAATTGCAGCACTTAAAAATTAGGATCTGCTGGCCAATTACATGTAACATAAAATTTAAATTTTCAGGTCTAGCCCATAATACATACTAATTAACCCTATAAACTCGAGCTCGAGAGGTGACTCTCGATCACCGTCGATCTTTACTGTTTATACTTCAAAGAAAGCCATTTGTTAAAGATATATAAAAAGATGATGATTATTCACGAAATTAAATCCAAGGTCAAGGGTTTTGCATACCGAAAAATCTATATTGAAAAATGCATGTAATGACTTTTTCCCTCCATGAAAATTGTTATATTAGGGCACATAGAAATTTGAGATGAACGTTCTCGCCTCCTAACTTATAAGATCTTACGGCAGCCGAATGGTTAGCACCATAGCCTGCAGGGAGAAGTGCCTGGTTTGATTTCAGGTCGCCCTCGTTGATCTAGCCGTTCGGAGTTTTCAGTGGTTTTCTCCTAAACTCGCTTAAATACGCTCTAGGACCCCTTAGTACCCCCTCCCCCTCGGAGTGCATAGCACCTCAAGACTAGGACCTTCGTGTTGTCAATCTGCCTTAATCCTAAACACCAACACACACCACCCTGGCCGTTACGTGCCAGGTTCAAATCCCAATTCAGGCATGGATGGTTTGGAAACCAATTTAAGCCGTAGATCCTGGTCTAAATGAGCCTTAAGGTGCCAAAAGTGACCATACAGCGACATCCCCAAACCAAATCTAACTTATATTAGAAATAAATTGAGAAAAAAATTGGGCTGTAATGTAATTAAATATTAAAATGTTGAATTACGTTTATGAGATTGAAATCATTTGAATATTTTAAAATCAAATCTCTGTTAAACTGTAAAAACTTGTAAATTAAAATCCTCCTAGTTCACAAAATCAAAACTGTTTTATATGTAATAGATATGTCCAAAGAGATGGTTATTTACTTAGATTATATGATGAATTATTACTTTTACTTCTTAAAAATTAAGGAAAAATATGATAAAGAAAATTTTGTCTAATTTTGACTTTCCAAACTCTACTTTCAAATAAAAAATTAGAACATTGCGCTCAACATATTGATTTTTTTTTTTTTAACCATATTTTTTAATTTTGAACAAAGAGAGAATGAGTCAAACTTTGTTTCAGTTATACTAGTATGACTCTTTTTTATTGCCAAATATATCTGTACATGTTTTATATTTTTGTATTTAACTTAAAATTAGCTTTATTAAATTTTTGTATTCTTAACCCAAAGTGTTTTTTTTTTTTTTTTTTTTTTTTTTTTCTGTAGTAAAATTATTAATTATAGAAAATATCCTCATTTGTGTGTTTAAAAGGTAAAAAAAAAAAATAAAAGAGTCGTCAATCAAAGAATCGTAAACTTCTGATATTTTAATAATAAAACATTATATCGAATAAGTAGCACAGAAATCCTACTTTCTAACATATTTACCGGTATCTTTCTCGTAAAAATTAAAATGTTGCTACAGTAATTTTTATTTGATATTTAAGAGAAACTTTTTTTTTTTTTACTTTGTCGCCTTTATTATTCAGGTATCTCATCATCGAAGCGAAAGTAGTAAGTTTACCCCCAGGTCAGTTCTTTGTTCTTCTCTTTGAAGTATATAATTCTTTTAAATTTTCCCTCCTCTCTCGGAAGTGTCTGCAGTACTTTTTGTGATTAGCCTGTCTTCATTCCTTTTTGTGGGAAAGGAGATGAGCGGGTTTTCCATCCCACCCTGTGGGATTAATCCCGTCCCCCTAATCCCGGGGCATTAAGCATGGGGGGGAGCAGTGCAGACTCCTTCGGTCGGATTTCTGCACGTCTGGCGCCTCGGGGATTACGCTAATCCTGTGCCGAGGATTAGAGCTGGCTCCCGGGTTCGTGCTGCCGCCTAGGCCTGCGTGCCAACGATGTTTGCCGGCTGAGCGCCACTAATCCCCTACTCGGCATGCAGGCCCACGCGCTCATTCTGTTCATTCTATCGTGTGGCAGCGAGGGACAGAGACTCCAGAGCTCCGCCTCTCGCGCCGATAGTTCCCCGCCAATGGACTACCTCGTGCCGGCCGCCGCCGGATGCCTTGGTCCGGCCATCGAGTATTTGGACAGTTGGAATAATTCCTTCGGTGAGTAATTCATTATGATATTACTCAATATACAGTCAGCTATTCATTTCAGCAACTTTTTATCATTTTCTTTAGTTTGAAACCGTTGTGATCAGTATGTAAACAAACATAGCGCAACACAGTTTTTGAAGTTCGTATGATGCGTGTTTTGAATTTGTTGATACTTCGTTTTAAATAGATCGCTTTTTTAAATAACCATTGAATATTTAGTTAACTACAATTTAAAAAATGAATAAGTAAAATTCCTTCTTCTTTAGTAACCTTTTGCGTTATGACCCTTAGGATTTTGTATGTTTTATTATTATGTTGTTAATTTTTAATTTGAGGATATATGTTAACATTCATACATATTATTCAGGTTTTAAGTTTTAATTTTATGAAAATGGAATTTTATTTTCAGGTTGTCAACTGTTGGTTAAAAAATTTTTCGTGTAGTCAAAGGGGTTGATAATACACTTTTTCCTTATGTTTTTAAAAAATCAGGATTTTCTTCCATTCTCTTTGTACAAAAATCTCTCATGATGATGATGATTATTATTATTTAATAAGTTTATTTTACGAATTCTCGTTGTAAATTTAAATTTATTGTCCTAGTAATTTGAATTTAAGAAATTAGACATCAAAATGACTCTACCTTAAAGATTACTTCTTATTCAATCAAAAACTTATTTTCTGTTTCTTTTATTTTCTATTTTAAATTTTAGTACAATTTAATATTTTAACTTCATCTTCTTCAAATTTTCTTCACAGAAATAATTATTGTTATTAATTTAAAGATGTCACAATTTAAATTCTCACACTACGCACTTTAATAGACATTAATAACAGGCTTAAAGAGAGACGAGGATAGCTTGGAATTTTCCCATGTGTTCTTACTTAGCTATGATGAATGGGATAAAGTAGATTGAAATTTCTGAATAATAGGAATGCTGAAATCTGAAATGCTTTTAAGTGAAGTCTATATTATTTTTTAAAGGCGTGCCATTTTAATTCAGTTTTCTCAGCTTAAATAATAATTTCCCTAAAAGAGCATAGCGCAGATAGAAAACAAAAAAATTTCCCTCATTACGTAACCAGAATTTGCCGTACCGGCGCATCTCGGTTCTAAGAGTTAGTGATGGCGGGGTTTATTATTTTACTTATTACCACATTTCATTTGTCTGTAGGCGCAAATCTTGATTAATGTATGAGCAAATAGTAGAGAAACGCCTCATCTTCTCCTTTCTGGTTTGATTATGTGGGATGTAAAATGAGTGAAGTTTAAGAAAAATTAACTCTCAATTCTGTCTTTCCGCCCTTATGTGAAGCAAAATTTTATTGCTGCTATGTTTTCTTTATTTACGCGCTATATTTTTCTTATTTTTTCAAATATATTGGCACAAATTTCATATAATTTTAATAACCTAGTTATTATGAACTGTGACGTTTTGATTCTTAAATTATGTTTGTGATAATTAAAAAAATAATTTTTTTAAAGAAAGTGTAACGTTACTTATATTTGAAACAAAACAAACCAAAAAAAAAAAAAAAAAAAGAAGAATGCCAATTTCTTCCTTATATGTATATTAAGAAAAACTCTTATTTTTCAGTTTTTTTTTTTTTTTTTTTTCTGGATCCGATCATGCTTATGTAAAACATTTTAAAAGTTAGCGAAAACTATATTATCGAAGGAACATGAAAATGGGATAGTCATTTGAAGCAAATTCAATATAACGAAGTTATAATAATAAAATCCCCACGTTTTTTCTAATTGTTTATCGCGATCTTAATATATATATACACAGAGAGAGAGATAGAGTTTTCTTACTGTCAGTCTACGTAATATTCTGATTTTAATAACTTTTGATTTTTGAAATAGATTCTTTTTATATGGGTCAGTATTACTCGCAACCCCTTAACAATTTCGTAATTTTCAAGAAAACGGTTAAAAAAAAAAAAAAAAAAAGTGCCTAATTTTTTAATTCAAGAAAATTGTATAAAAAAATGTGTATGAATAATATCTGTAGTATTCATTTTCAATTTTTGGAATTTTTCAATCTTAAAATTTTAAATTTAATTTTGAAGAAAAACCCCTCTTTAATTTTGAAGAAAAACCAACAATCAGGGTTATTATGACTAAATGTTAATGTTGGTGTTCTAGTAAGTAGAAAAAATAAAGGATGTGTGTTTTAAATATTAAAAAAGTATTTTGTAAAATAAATAAATAAAATATAAATTACGTATAATACATTACTATACGTAACACACTGTTCTCAGATTCGCTATCCGAATTTTCATAAAGATCACCATTTCCTCTCAGATGCATTTATACTAAAATTAGAATCCGAGTCACTTTGTGATTCAGACTCCATAATGTACATAATATTAAAATATATATTTTATCACAGAGCAGAAAAACATGTGCATTCAAAAGCTTAGCTGAGCTAAGATTACAAAATAAGTATTAAAATATTTAAAATTCCATATTGCTGACATCTACTTTAAAATGAACCATCTATCTCGAATTACATTTTAAATAGTCTGCCACTCCCATCCAGGGTGTAAAATAAGAAATAAAAAAATTTCCAGGTATCAGAAATGATTTGTTTTTAAATTTTTCTATGCATTACTTTTCAACACTCCAGCCCGGAAATATGAAGAGCACGAGAAATAAGAGGCGAAACCTCACCCCGTCATTTTCACGGGAGCGAGAAGGAAGGGGTTAAATACATATGTTACCTCATGCGAAATTTTAATCAAATAAATTATATATATATATTGCCGATGTCCCTGCGATCTATTGCTAAAAAATAATTTTATGTATTTTTATCAGTGGAGTTAGGTTTTGACCAATTTCGATTCTCTCCTTCCCCAACAAAGCTTGTATTTCAAAAGAATTGAATCAATAATAACTTTTTATGAAACCATTTTTGAAGTTTGCATTAAAGTTTGTTGTATAAACATTTAAAGACTGCTGTTATTTAGTTGTATTTTATTGGTCAGGTATTTGGTACTGACGAAATTCTTCCCTATTTTGACTAATCTAACACCCGTATCTTCTTTATCAGTAATGGTAATAATAAACTATTTCTTATCAATGTTAAAAAATATGTATAAATTAATAATATATTGTAAAACTTGGTTTTATCGTTTTTCTTGAAATAGTGTCACTATAATCCTTAGTCCGGCTGTCTGATTCGTCCACTTTCTAAGAGAATCGGATTTTGTAAGAGAATTGTTGAATACATTAACGGAAATTGAGAAAATATAACATTAATTTCAGTTGCATTGGAACTTTTGTTCGTTTTTCTGCACATAATTAATGCATCGGTAAAAACTTAAAATGTTACCGAAGTGCTTGCCAGGAACAGTGCCTGAACACAGCACTTAGCTTCATTGCTGCAATTCTATATGTTCTGGTTAGCTGTTTTAAAACTCTTAATATTGGTTATCAGCAAACCGATATATCATACTTTTGATGCCTTTTAAATGTTTGGTGGTTCTTAAATTTAAAGTGCCTACATTTTGGCACTTTTTAAGGCATTTATTTGTTCCCAAATCGCATGAAATTAGATGACAATCTAATTTAAATACATTAAATTAATCTTTTTTTCTACATATAAATATTTTACTACATGTAAAAGCAAAATATTATTTAGAAAATCGACTCAAATCATTATCTTGAGCCGTTTTTCTTTTCCCCAAAATTTGCGACCGGGACGTGTTGTTTTAATTTTAAAATAGATCATAAACAGGGATGAGATTTTTGAGCTTTTATGTGGATTTCCCAAATCGCATGAAATTAGATGATAATCTTATTTAAATACATTAAATTAAATATTTTTTATACATATAAATATTTTACTACATGTAAAAAGCAAAATATTTTTTAGAAAATCAACTCATCATTATCTTGAGCCGATTTTCTTTTCCCCCAAATTTGCGACCGAGACATGTTGTTTTAATTTTAAGATGCAGATCATAAACAGGGATGAGATTTTTGAGCTTTTATGTGGATTTTTTTCCCCCCTGTAATAATGTACAGTTAACCAAGTTTGTACTTTGTAAATCAAAAACTTTTATTTTTCACACAACCAGAAAGTTTTACGTCTTCATGTCAAAGAAAACAATTGGTTCTTTTATATTTTTATAGGTTAAAATAAAGTAGTTAACCCTTTATCTACTGACGGTACTTTACAGTACTGTTAGTTTAAAAAGCGTATAAAATTAAATTTAGGAAAGAAATGTCAAAGATCTTTATAAGAATAGAACGAATATACCTCACTTTAATCTCACTATACATGGCACAAGATGCTACATGTAGCCTTTTTTGTTCCGGAAAGAATTTTATAGAGTGCTCTCGCTGTTTTTGCTTCGCCTTATTCACGATCTTTATATGTGTTATAATTAGCTCCTATATTGCCTGAAGAAGCTACCACTAATCTTAGGAAAAAATTAAGGGGCATAAAAAGTAAATACATTTCTTAAAGGTCCTAATTTCTTTTTGACCTCTATGTACCAGTAGTTACACAAAATTATCGTCGCACAAAATCTTCGTTAGTTGCTATGATGAGACGATATTCATAATTTTTATTATATATCTTTAAAAAATACTCTTGAGTAACTAAAAAAAAAAAAAAAGGTTTCAAATAAATTTTTCGCCTGTTTCATAATGCGGTAGATAAACTATTAAATTATTTCTGTACACTGCCAAAACAAAGTCCTGTTTGCTGCCAGAAATTTTCTGTAATTCAGAAAAATACGTTCTATCAACGGAAAAATTACGTTGATTGGTATTTTTCTGAATCACAGAAAATTTCTTGCAGCAAACAGAACTTTTTTTTTTTGTCAGTGTAGTGTAGTTTTGCCATCTAAATTATGTTGTTTTGTTTTAATGTCCGTTTTTTACGTAATGTTTTTTTTTTTACTCATTTTCAATTTTATCCCTAATAAAGAGGTAAGCATCATGCTGTATGTAAATTTCGAGCATTTCTGTCAATGTATGCTCATCAAAATGATTTTTGCTTTGTTGAGCAGATTTTTTTTTTTTTTTTTTTTTTTAACACTTTAGTTATTTAAATTAAATATTTGAAATAAAATTATTTATTATAATTTGCATCTGAAAATTCATGAAAACGTTTTTTTTTTTTTTTTTTTTTTTAAATAGGCATTAATATTGAATGAAAAATAAAACATCGATCAAATATTTCTAACGGAGAAAGAGAAGTTTATTTTCACCCAACCCATTAATTACAAATTTGCCTCTCTGTTAATATTTTAGTTGAATTT
This sequence comes from Salticus scenicus, assembly GCA_963930645.1. Classification (NCBI taxonomy): domain Eukaryota; kingdom Metazoa; phylum Arthropoda; class Arachnida; order Araneae; family Salticidae; genus Salticus; species Salticus scenicus. The sequence goes on from OZ005651.1 coordinate 179,071,673, forward strand.
CTACTGTCTTTCCGCGTGGTCATGTTCCTGCTAATATTTCCATAACAGGACTCTTTCACCCACATGGAGATTGAAGGAGAAAGACTTAATTTTATCCATTTTTGTTTTAATTTATTCTAAAGTCTTATAAAAGAAATGACTTTGGCCTCTTAGATTGTGTAAAGGGAAATTTGGAGTGATCTGTGTCAGTTCGAAACTGTTTTATAAATAATACAGCTTCACTTAAAAAAAAAAAAAAAAAAAAAAAAAAGTTAAAACGAGCCAAATTGTTTTTCTAATTATAGATTGATGTGTCGTACGTTCTCAAAGCACTTAAGTATTGTGTTTGGAGTTAAATATTCTGTGTGGTATGGCGGCATTTTTAAAGAAAGAAATATTAAGGTGAAATATTAATATTTCTCCTTTATGTTTCTCATGCAGCGCAAAGTTTTAGCGGTTATCTGGACGGAAGAAAATAATCATAAGTTTCCCCAAATCAATATTTACAGTGACAGTCTCTCGGGTCTGCAGGCCATTGCCCGCTACAGGAGTAGACATATCCCTTAATTCTAGAAATAAAATCCAAAATTTCCCCGTTAAAAAATAATTTAACCCTGGCACACGTTTCTGCCCACAGGGGTGTCGTTTAGAGGTGAGTTCGAGCTCTATTTTGGCAATCCGAGCCCGCCCGGTCCCGAAACATTTTTGAACTGAGCCCGCCCGAGCCCGAAAAATTTTATGGGAAAGCATGTTTATTTCCCATAGAGCAATTGCCAGTTTTTACATTTTCTAGTTAGTGAAGTATAAAATAAACGGGACTTTTAGCTTGAATCCGAGCCCGAAGACTTGCGTAAGATTTGAGCCCGTCTCATCTCTAGTGTCGTTGGCAATGAAATGGCAGATCGACTGGCCAAAAAGGCAACAAAAAGTCCCAATATTCAATACTCTCTCCCAGCCACACCATCATACATAAAACAAACTCTAAAAACATCTCTCAAACAAAACTGGCAAAATCTTTGGGACTATTTTGAAAAAGGGAGACATACATTTAATCTGGTTCCAACGGTTTCTTTAAATTCTTGGTCTCTCTCCCCTCAAATTACAGCCTTCCTCACGGGCCACGGCCCTTTCCCCTTTTATCTTAACAAGTTTCACCGCCGACGCTCACCCCTGTGTTTTTGTGGCCAGGAAGGGACTGCTTCACATTATTATTATAGTTGTCCGCTTACCTCTTCGTATCACTTAAGGAACTCTCCTACTAAACCTCCCAACTGGTTAGAGAACATAATTACTAGACCCTCTTTAATTCAAAAGCTAAACAAAATTTTTTCTCTTCTTATGGAAATTTCAAACTTAATAGACTAAATCAATTAAATACTGCTTATGTTTCTACTCCTCTACTGATTTTTAATTACTGCCGGCTCAATGCACATATCACAATTTTACCATAAGCAATTTTAGTAAATCTTTGTGAGCAATTCAACAGCATCCTGAGCAAGTGCCCCTTGTCGCGAAGGGTTATGCCCGGCACTATCTTAACCAATCTCTGCTCTGCATTGATGCCCCTTGTCGTGATGAGTTCAGTAATAAATTGAAATATGACTTCTTTACCGCCGCTCCTTGTCGTGTGGGAGACCTGTCTCCAGCGGCCCTTGTATTTTTTTTTTTTTTTTTTTTTTTTTTTTAAGTTTTTTAAATAAACGTTAGGAGGGGACTAGCATAGCTAGAATCGCTCGACACCACTTCTGGAGTGGTGAGCGGCCCCTCCTCCCTGTTAATAAAATGGTGCTAGCTTAACTTTTATATGTATGTCAGTAATGTTAAGACACTTATTTAATCAACATGTTTTTAAGGAAATCAAAAATTTTAAAGTATAATTCATTTTATTTACAGACTAGAGGCGACTCTTTTTTGAAATTTCAGAAAATTTGAGGCTGTCTTCAGAGAAAGGAAAAAAAAAATCTTTAATGTTTTTGTTCTTTTATTGAGAATAGCTTACTTCTAAAACGATTTACTTCATAGCAATAAGCTCATATTGAAAGTATAGACAAAAATGTAAACGCTATTCATGTACACACATACACACACACACACACACACACATATATATATATATATATATATAATGTATAAGAAAAAATAACGTATGTGTATATTTATTAAATAAATGTTTCAGAAAAATTTGATGTGCAGTTCAGAAAATTTTGTTTTACTCGGAATCATCCCTGTTAAAGACTTTATATATTTAAGAATGAATTTTGCACAGTTAGGAAAGAGGTCCTGTTGTAAAAACATAACAAAAGTAGAATCGAACGTTTTCCTTGAAGTTATAATATTGATTTACTATTGAGTATGTAGGGAATAAAAAATGTTTTATTCTTTACCCAATTTTTTTTTTAAATAATTTCCAATTTTGCTTTCAATTTCAGGAAATACTGGATGATTCCGGCAGATATGGTATTTTTGTACTAAATATTACAAACAAACTTTGAATAAACACCATAAAATGCAATAAACCCGCAACAATTGTTTCGGGTCGAAAAAATACACGACCCTTCATCAGGCGAATAAAGTAAGCACGAGTGCTGCAGTCAAAGCGGCAACGCACGAAATTTATTCAAAGTTTGTTTGTACTATTTTTTACAACGCCAGTTTTGTAGTGCTTTTTTATTAAATATTTTTGTACTAGTTTTAAATCTCTTACCTGGTCTAAACTTTGAGGCCAAAACTCAGAATTTCAATATTTCCGCATTAAAAAGAAAGAAAAAAAAAAAGAAAGAAATCATTAAATCATTAACCAGTTAAATAAATTTATCATAATTTTGCTTTTTTTTTATATTTCAAATTCCCCCCCCCCTTTTTTTTCTTATTATTACAATTTTTCGTATAGTTATCACTGAAATATTTCCACTGTTAACTATTTTTATTTATTTTTTTTAATTGTTGGACGCCTTAAATTTAATTTACCTGAGACAGTTTTGCTGATTAGATAAACAAGTTTAGCATTTTATAGTTGTTTTAATATATGAAGAGAATTTCGATTCTATAATCAATATTGTTTCACAATTAAACAAATATAGCGTCACATATATATTCACAATAACCATAGAAGTTGTCGTTACTCAGCATTGCATCTAACTTTCCAAACTTATGTAGTTTTTAGAATGCATATAGTTTTGAAATCCGATAACTACTGCTTTAAAGTTTGTAAACTTATGAAAATTATTTAATGCCATCAAAACTTTGTAAATTAGAATAAATACTGAATGTTTTGTTTTAAAATAGTAATAATAATAATAATAATAATAAAAAAAACTTCCTTCATTCCTTTCTTTTTATAACGTGACTATCTGTAAAATATGTATATTCATTGAAAAAAAAAAAGTATTTTTATCATTATTATTATTATTTTAATAATATGCTCAGAAATACAGGGTGTTTGAAAAGCCTTAACCTTCACTTTTACCCCTTCCTTAAATATTAATCCCACACATACATACTCGTACAGTAAATATGCCTTAATCTAAACATCACTATCCAGACAAACAGAACAATGTACAAAGACGCGTGAAAAAGGGTAAAGTATCGATAAAAATTTTATACAGCGCCCGTACAAAAATAAAATAAATAAAAATATTATGTCCAATAAGTAAATGTAGTTCATATCCTAATTAGTTGAGGTACAAAATTTGAATAATGTATCGTAAACAGTCCTGGAGATAAGTTTAATTAAACAAAATTGTTTGCTGATTATTCGCAAATTAATACGCTAAATGCTACGTCATTCATCGTTGACTGATATTGAACTTTCCGTTCAGACCGCGACAATCGGCGGTTACTGACAATGTAAAATACAATAATAATAATAATAAAAGTTTTGAGTATTTACTTTAAAAAAAAAAAAAAAAAATTACTTTTAAGCAACGCGCATAGTCTGGCGGGGATTTCATTATAAATTCGTAGGATACTCAACTGTTAAAAATCAAATGTCTTTATTTACTTTGACATTGTTTTCTCTCGTGATTTGCGCATGATCCCTAAAACATGCTCTAGTCTTTTTTTTTTTTTTCCTGCTCATTAATATCTTCAGGACCAGTGTCGTTAAATTTAGGGATTTTTTTTTTTTTAATTAAATTATCACCAATAATTTTCAGGAATGGCATTCATATACATAATAGACAATTAATCTTCGAAGTCATTAGTCAACCGTTACAATTAAAATTTAGTGGTAGAAATTGAATAAAAAAAAAAGTTCCTAAGTTTTGCAACACTGTCTGGGATGTTTTATGACATGTTACTGAAAATTACTAGAAAACTGTGAAATAATACTGTTAAAAAATTATCGTTGGAGGGGGGAGAAAAAAATTAGAATGCAGATACCCTTAGCCTAAGTAAGCTATAATATGCATTTTACTATTGGACATTTTTCCTATGGGGTCATATAAAACTTTAAATTTAATAATTCTTGAAGGAGAATCCAAAATTTTCAATTAATTTTATAAAATTATTTTAACTTTTTTTACGAAACTTTGCAACTTATTCTACATGTTTAAGATAAATATATAAGGAGTAAAAACGAAAGTCAAGGTTTTTGGAATACAGTTTAGATTTTGTATTAAAGGAAATGACTGCCCTTAAGTTATGTAGCTTTTTAAATTACTTCTAACTACTGTTTTACGGTAACACATAATGGTCTGATCACCGCATAATATCTGCCAGTGTACTGTTTTAAAAAATAAGGAGTATACTAGCGGTCAGCTCGTGTTAGACAATAATAATGAATGATGACGATAATAATAAAATCCACCAATGAAGCTTATTATAAAAAATGTTTTTAAACAGTTGCTAACATTTTTTTTTTACTCCGTGGAATACTTGATTATAAACTTGTACAAAACTATTAGTTTTTTAAAACTTTGTATTTTATCTGTTAAATTTGAGTTATAACGCAGATTCGGAACTATGATTGATTATCTTTAGGTACATGTTCCTTAGTCGCATCAAAATGGAGCTATGTATATGGACATACACATATTACACAGATTTTCACATACACAGTATATATATATATATATATATATAATACACACGCACACGCAATATGGGAAAAAGAGAGAAACGCACACATGCAGTTGCTATTAATAGGGGAGGTGTGTTATGTAACCGAAATTTCAAATACGCAATTGACAAGAGTTTTAAATATGCTACTTTGAAGACTATTCTCCCTATTGTCTTCTAATTAGTCCTCGAGCTTCATCGCTATTGTCATGCGCTTCGCAATTTCTTCTGTTAAAATTTGATACCGTGTATCAGCTTTCTTAAGTTGATCAGCCCTGAATGCCTTCTTTCGCTGATTCAACTGTAATGATAAATTGTGGTCGATGTTTGTTCGAAATAAATTTTTACGTAACTTTGAAAATAAACATAATGCCTGTATGATTTAGTTAAAGAAATAGTATTTTTAATATTTATTATTTTCAGAATTATACCTGTGCATTGCTTATTTGTATAATTTTTTTTTTTTAATTATTGCTCGCCCCCCCCCCCTCCCCCAATGCTTTGGAAATGATAACGATTATATGTAAAAACGAAAAATTACAATTACTATTATTATTGTTGTTGTTATTTTGTTTCAATGATGTTTGGAAGCATTTTTTTCAAATTTTAGTAAAGTTAAGACTATGGGCTAAAACTTGTATTAGTTTTATTAGTCTCCGCTGTCAAATTTATTAAAATATCTTATCTAAAAGAGTAGTAATTTATCCTTTACCTTTTCATAAACATTCTGTGTTTGGGACAAAAAAAATTTTTAAATGTGTGAATGTGTCTCCAAAGGGTCTAGGAAAAACTTAGGTCCGTAAACGGGCACTTCACAAAAATCGGCAATCTTAAAACGGACTCTTCACAATAATCGGACGATTTTAAGTTTTTTTTTTCTTTTTTCCACAAAAAGTTTGGACTAGAAAATGGCTTGTTTTAGTTATCAGTCGCATAATAAAAGGGAATGTTAAAAAAAAAAAAAAAAAAAAAAAAAAAACTTAATTTTATCAAATAGCGTCGAAGCAATTACCTTCTGATTCAATAATTGATGGTTAAAAAGTAATCACGTATTTAACAAATTAGCTGCGATTGAATGCACATTTTGTCAGTCAGTGGCGAAATGATTCTGTATTTTGACAATCGCCACGAGAATATCGCATAGTTTGGCAATTAGGAATAATAGAAGTTAGACATAAAAAAAAATTTAAAAAAATTGGGAAATAGCTGACTATACCAGGACTTAAAAAAAAAAAATAAAAAGCAATTTTGTTTATTAGCTGCGAAATGTTCACATATTTCAGCAATCGATAGCGGAAACACTGCCTATCATTTGTTAATCAACCCAGCAGGATTTTTTTTCTTTTCTTCTTTTTGTCAATTGACTAAGAAAAGAAAAACATGTTTTATCAATTAGCAGCGAAAAATTACGCAAAAAACAATATTCTATTATGTGTTAGATTTCACAATGAAGTAGTTTAAATAGCTTTACAAAATTAATAAATTTTTCACAAAATAACTTTTTCTTTTCCCCTTCCACATAAAACAGGAAAAAAAAAAAACCCTGGATTGATCCGTGGCCTTTGTCTGCTGATGGGTAAAATATGAATATTGTACATCAGAAAAGGAAAGTTGCTTTAAGAAACCCAAATTTCCCGTGTTGGTAAACTTTCAGTGAAGTACTTTTGTCTTTTGCTTTTCTATTTCGCTTTTATTGCTCTCTGTGTGATAATCCTTAACCTTGGAGGCATCTAAGGGATTAACTTCTATCCCTCTTTGTACTTTCAAATAATGATGACTTGGGATGAGGGGGAAAAAAAAATCATAATTCTCTGTAAGAAGCTACTGATGTAAGCATTTACTCATGAACAAGAATCATTTGAGATTCTGCATATAGTGTAAAGTGTAGTTTATAAGAAATACATTTTTTGCTGTGTCACACTATTAGGTGCTATCTTCAGTCTCGAGATGGATGAAGAATCTTTCTTTATGGTTTTCTCCTTCTTTTTCTGCTTTTCTTTTTCTTCACCACAAGCCAAATGCAAATACGTTAAATTGCTTTCGTCCTTCTATGAAATTTCTTATTTAAGAATAGAACTTTTTCCTATTTAAATTCTAAATTTCGGAACGAACCTTTTACTCATTATGATAACTGTTTATTAATTGATAACTATATAGCGAAGGTAAACACAACCAACCTTCTTCATTTTCCTTGTTTTATATATATATATATATATATATATATTGTTTTGAGTTATTTTGTGAATTATTTTCGATAACATTTTATATTATCAATTGTATTAAAAGGTAACCTTTTTGATACTATATTTTTGTGGATTATTATTATTTTATTTATTTATTATTATTATTATTATTATTGGTTTGTCATATTTTTGTTTCGTGTTTTTGTGTTTAACCTCATTCTATATTCCTGTATCCGATCGGTTGCGGATCGGAATTCCTTATTTTTGATCTGCGGGTCTACCCCCCAAAAAAGGTTTTTCTAAACAGTTTTTATGCTTTTTTTAATGAATCTAATCTTTTAAATGCAGAGATTTAACGACGTTATCTTCTTTCCTAGTAATTTAGAGCAAGATGACTCATAATATGAGTTTAATTACAATAGTTTAAATATTAATACGTAACGTTTAAAATTTTACACGAGAAAATAATTTGTCTTCCAAATGTAAGTTTGATTCTTATTTTAAAATTTTATATTCTACCGAAATCTTTGGACAGTGAATTTTTTAAAACTAAGTTTTAATACATTAGAAATTTTGTTGTATTATACTGGAAAGTTTTGTTTTTTATTAGACATATTTATATACTAGTAATTTTTTATATAATATTTAATTCTCTCGATGATCTCTTATTACTGTATTGTGTGTAATAGTATTTTAATCCAGTTTCTCTTATATAACATAAATTTAGCAATACTTTATTTCGGGTCGCGGTTTGGATTGTGGATCAGAAGCTGTGAGTCGGGTCCGGGTCACATTTACCTGACCCTCGCAGGGCAGGACTCTACTCCATGGGTGTGTCGAGTGCGAGAAAGTGTTCACAGCTGTGACGCAAGGAAAATGTTCTTTTCTTCACTTTATTAATATTTTTTTAATTTTACGTAACTAATTTGATATTTAAAAATAACATGCAAAGAGTCCCACGAAAAAATATATCCTCTGTATACTTTTTTTTTCTTTTAAGTATAGAAAAACAGAGTGTAAATTTAAGGTCATTAGAAACTTCCTTTTATTTAAAGCTATACAGTTATTTAAAGTTTTTTTTTAATTATTATTATTACTTGCACACTAGATTCGTATGTTCATGTATTTTGAAATTATTAGCATGCATGCACATATGTATATGATTTATGGTTTATCTACAATAGGCTGCATTTTAATATCTTCCTAAATGTAACGCTTTCTTTATATAGAATTTTATTATTTTGAATAAATTGTTTGCCACTTTTGATTTTATATCAGTTTTCAGCATTTTCCTAGTCATAAATGTGAAATCCTTTATTTTATTTTATTAAAAAAATATATATTAAAAAAATTACTAAGTAGTTATTTTTTATTTTATTATTATTGTTATTATGCGTAAAATGAAATATGTATACTGAAAAAAGTCAATTTTATGTTTTTACAATTATGCAGAATATGATTTAGAATAACAGAAATTATTTTATTTGGTCTTCATTTACAGACATTCTGAGCCCCCCCCCCCCCCCCCCCATTAAAAAAAAAAAAAGATGCATTGTAAATTCTGTGTTATATTTCGTATTTGTTTTTATTAAAACCTACCTATATTATAATATTATAAAAAAAGTAATTACAGATCTTGAGGTAGCGTGTTTCGTTTATGGATGCAAATTTTATAAATATTTCCCATTAATTTTCTGTTTTAAGCACTTTTATGTTTTTTTTCCCCCTCTCTTCTCATGAATTTTTGTACCGTATTTTAAATAAATGTTGTTAAAAAGGAATTTGTTGATTTTTAGCTTTGTGTTTTTGTGTTGACAGTTATATAAATATTTTTAACACTTTTTTGGCACATTTTCCTTTTTAACCAGCTAAGTTAACTGAAATTGATATTGTTAATTAAAAATTTTAAATTTCATAATGTTTAATATATATATATGTATATATATTCTAAGATACATGATTAACAGGCCACTGTAATATGTGAATTTAACTCTAGCATTACATAATCACGCACTTTTCTCAGTTTAGTCTTTTTCTTTCTTTTTTTTTTAAGAGAGGATCTCAAAAGTCCTTTTAGTAATTTATTTAAGCTGTAAATATCTAAAGGTCCGTTCGAAAGAGGTTTAACCTTAAATTAATTCAAATTACTTTATTTAGAAGCGATTGAGTCGGTCAACTTTAATTTCTATTTTATGTTTAAAAATGAATAAATAAATAATTTGAAAAACCATTATCTCATATTTTATTTATTACTTTCTTCTATATGTAATATAGAGAAAGTATTGGATTCGCGAAAATTTTCGACCTCCGTTTTTTGACGGATCTACACGTTTTGGGATGTCCTGAACACGAATTGATAGTTTTTAGAAAATGTCTGTCTGTGTGTCTGTCTGTCTGTCTGTCTGTCTGTCTGTATCATTTTTTTGTGGACGCTGTATCTCACGAACATATGAATGAAATTTAACCAAACTTGGTATTTAGTTGCACCCTGACATGAACTGGTGCCCATTAGATTTGGGGATCAATAGCTCAACAGGTGGCGCTGTAATCGCATTTTATGCAAATTTTTAACATGGCAGCATAGGACAAAATTCCGTATAAATGGGCATAATGAGAGTTATTTTAAACTTGTGATTGTAAAATTAATTTGAATTATTGATGATAGTAGTAGTTAACTAGGAAAAAAAAATTGTGCATGGGGGGGCATCGGTTCCCCCCCTGGGGGGGAAGTACCCCCCCGGGGAGGTTAAATTTTGAAGATGGGTATCATTCGAAAGATCTCGTCAATACCTTTAAAACGAATGGTTGAACCATAAATCTGTGATAATTTAAAACAAAGTTATCGATTTTTTTTACTTTTAACAAAAAAAAAAAATTCGATTTTTTTTTTATATTATTGTTAGTGATTGAATATGTATTAATTTTCACAAAAAAAAAGAAAAAAAAAAAAAAAAAAAAAAAACCTTTTTTTTTTTTTTTTTTTTTTTTTTAAATATTGTTACTGATTGAATATGTATAGGAAAATATAGAAGAAAGTCTTGTGGTGGCCACAACATACTAGTTTATTTTTGTCTTCAACTGCTTATCGCGAACCACTAAGGCAGTCAGATTACATCTTTTCCCTTCCCCGTGTAATCATATGGTGTTTTTCGTTGTTTCATGCTATAAGGATATCTCAAAAATGAAGTTTTTTTATTTCTGTTTTTTGAACACGTCGTCTTTTAACTTAGTGGACAATAAATAAATAAATAAATAAACATTTCTTTTAGGGATTGAAAATTAGTGTCCTAAGTTTAGTGAATGTAATGAAATATTTAAATTTATTAAAAAAAAAAAAAAAAAAAAACTAAAATAAACAAATAAGCTGAAAGACGGCTTGTTCAAAGTTCCAAGAACGGAATTGGAAAGATTTCATTTTTGAACGAGATATCCTTATAATACGAAACAACAAAAAGTCCATAGGTTAACGTTGTGAAGATGAAAGGGTAAACTGACTGAAGAAGGGTCTTAAATACCAATATAATCACTTAAATTTTTCGTATTGAACGATACGAAACAAAATTTTAATATTACTTTTTTGCTTCTTTGGGTGAATTACAATGGAAAGTAGGTAATAAATGTAATCATTAAAGACAATGTGCTACGAAATTTATCTGCTAGGCTTAGACTAAAATAAACTGTGTATAAATTTGTGTTTATGTCTCTTCTGAATATGTGATTTAGTACTTTTATGAACCATCTTTACTTTGATAATAATATTTTTTTTTTTTTTTTTCGATGATTGATTTGATTTTTTAGATTTACAATCACACTTCGGATAAAACATAATTAAAATTATAATTGAAGGATAATTTGTTCTGTTATTGTAATTTCTATTTTAGACTTTGTAGGGGTTAGTACAACAACGGAGCTATTTTATTTAATTATTTTTTACTTTCTTCTATATGTAATATAGAGAAAGTATTGGATTCGCGAAAATTTTCGACCTCCGTTTTTTGACGGATCTACACGTTTTGGGATGTCCTGAACACGAATTGATAGTTTTTAAAAAATGTCTGTCTGTCTGTCTGTCTGTGTGTCTGTCTGTATCATTTTTTTGTGAACGCTGTATCTCACGAACCAATGAATGAAATTTAACCAAACTTGGTATTTAGTTGCACCCTGACATGAACTGGTGCCCATTAGATTTGGGGATCAATAGCTCAACAGGTGGCGCTGTGATCGCATTTTATGCAAATTTTTAACATGGCAGCATAGGACAAAATTCCGTATAAATGGGCATAATGAGAGTTATTTTAAACTTGTGATTGTAAAATTAATATGAATTATTGATAATAGTAGTAGTTAACTAGGGAAAAAAATTGTGCATAGGGGGGCATCGGTTCCCCCCTGGGGGGGAAGTACCCCCCCCCCGGGAGGATTAAATTTTGAAGATGGGTATCATTCGAAAGATCTCGTCAATACCTTTAAAACGAATGGTTGAACCATAAATCTGTGATAATTTAAAACAAAGTTATCGAATTTTTTTACTTTTAACAAAAAAAAAACCTTAGAAAAAAAATCGTTTTTTTTTTTTTTTAACGAAATTTTACCAAACTTGGTATTTAGTTGGTCCCCGACATAAACTGGTGCTGATTATATTTGTGGATGAATAGCTCAACAGGAGGCGCTGTGATAGCATTTTATCTAAATTTTTAACATGGCAGAATAGGACAAAAATTCGTATAAATGTGCATAATAAGAGTTATTTTACACTTGTGATTGTAAAATTAATATGAATTATTGATAATAGTAGTACGTAACTAGGAAAAAAATTTTGTGCATGGGGGGCATCGCTTCCCCCCCTGGGGGGGAAGTACCCCCCCCCCCCCCCCGTGGGGGGTAAATTTTGAAGATGGATATCATTCGAAAGATCTCGTCAATACCTTTAAAACGAATGGTTGAACTATAAATCTGTGATAATTTAAAACAAAGTTATCGATTTTTTTTACTTTTAACCAAAAAAAAAAAAAAACTTAGAAAAAAATTCGCATTTTTTTTTTTTTTTTTTTTTAAATATTGTTACTGATTGAATATGTATAGGAAAATATAGAAGAAAGTCTTGTGGTGGCCACAACATACTAGTTATTTTATGGTCAAAACTTACATGAAGCTAGGTTAGAAGGAAATACATGCATTTATACATTTGTATATGTGTTTTGAATTACGTATGTAGATGTGAACGAAAACAGAAAGTAAGTAAAATGAATGTAGCATGAGAGACACAATTAAAATCGATTGTTAAACTTGTAACCCAACAGGTAATCTAAAGTTTGAGTAAATATTCTACTTATTTATTAAATAATACATTACGAGTATTTGAAGTAAATTTTGCCACAGGAGATGATGAAAAGTTTGATGTCACACTTACGTTTTTTACATTTAAGGTAGATTTCTTCTGCTTTATTTTTGTAACTGGGATAGCATTTAAGTTAACGGGACGGTGGACAAAATGATAAAGCTTTATATATATATATATATATATATATATATATATATATATATATAAATTTTCTTCTTAAAATTAAGAAATGTTGCATTCATATTCATTAAAAAATAATAATACAATGTGTATTAAAAATTTCTTCAGAACCATTGATATTAAAATTTAAAAATTTTATTTATTTATCATTTATATAATAATAATTATTATTTTAATGCTCCATGCCCAAATTTTACATTAAAATTGTTCAAATATGTATTCTGAACATATTTAGGTATTATTATGTGAATACATTGATAAGTCAATTTATAAGGAATATATATTTATATTTGAATCATGAAATTCATGCGAATTTCAGGTATCCAAAACTAAAAATTACGTTTTTAAAGTTTTAATTAAACAAGAACTAAAATGTAATTTGGGACAAGCAGGCTCTTGTTATTCAAGAAGTAAGTGCTTATATGTATATCTCTAATGTCCAGTTCTAAGACGATTAATGATGACGTCATTTTCTAGGAGTAAGTGTAAGCTAGATTGCAATGTGTGGTGTTTGATCTTACGATGTTCAGAAGAAGGAGAGTTCAATGCAAATATAGTTTGAAAACTTATCACTGCATGTTTAATAACATTTAGCAGTTTTTATGATAGGATAATCCTTCCAAGTCTCTTGTATATGAAGTGAGAGTTAGAAATTTTTATTCTGAGACGGGCGGGCATTAAGCACGTTACTTAAATATTGCCTTAATATTTTGTTATTAATAAAAGGAATTTATTTACTATTCGATTGCGGCTGATACTCTTTATTCATCACGTCTATTACTTGCGACATTTTGATTATTTTCATTTCTGAAATTAAACTTTTGCTTAGTATATATATAAATTGCAATAATTTTACCCAGTTCACATCAAATAATATCTTATTAATAAAAGCGAAATGGTGTCTTTCAGTCTATCAGCTGTTTACAGAAAAATCTACCGCACTTAAGCCATGACATTTGGCACAGAGATAGTCTCTAACGTCTCCGTGTGCACCTCGAAGCCAGATTTTCAAAATTTTTATTAGGAAGGAAGTCATTAATTAAAACGTATTAACATATTTACCTTTATTAAATTTCTCGACGTTTTTCTCTGCGTTGTAATTCCAGCCTGTTGCCAATAAGATAAAACACTTATAACTTTTTATTTCATTTATTTTTTTCTAATATAAAAAGGAACAAGTCTTTACATTTGAAAAATAATTAAAGAAAAAAAAAAAAAAAAAGGAAAATTAAACTTGTATCATAGAAATTTTTCTGATAAAACTGAAGTCATAACATTTTTAAATTTATTTATATTTAAAATATTAATTTCATTTAATCAATATATATATATATATATATATATAATTTATTTATTTTTATCGTTTTAAAATTAAACTTGTATCATAAAAAAATTTCTGATAAAACTGAAGTCACAACATTTTTTAATTTATTTATATTTAAAATATTAATTTAATTTAATCAATATATATATATATATAATTTATTTTATTTTTATCGTAAATGTAATGCGGGTATAGCTTTAGTATAAATTCCCCATGACGGCTTAACATTTTTTTTTTTTTTTTTCATTTTGGCGATGAATAAAAATAGCTATCGCAATTGCATAAGTGAAAATCTTGGCAAGAAATGTCCGAGCTATTGTTCAAATTTCAAAGTTCGCCATCGGGGTCCTATAGTATAGCTGTTCTCTAATGTGAATGCATAGTTAGTTTATTTAAAAGCTTATTAATAAAAACTGAAATAGCGTCTGTCTTTCCCTCTGTCAGCTGTTTCCAGAAAAATCTACCGCACTTATAGATGTAAAATTTGGTACACACATAGCCTGAAATGTCTCCGTGTACACTTCGAAGCCGAATTTTCAACTTTTTGAACTGGAAGCAAATTATGAATTAAAACGTGATTAACTATCGAGATTTTTTGCGAAAATCTTCACCGGGAAATGTTCCTTTTCACACTCGGAAAAGAAAATACGAAGTTTCTGCTGTTTTTTCATCTAATGCGCAAAAAAGCGCTATAAAATGTTTTTTTTACTTTCTTCTATATGTAATATAGAGAAAGTATTGGGTTCGCGAAAATTTTCGAAGTCCACTTTTTGATGGATTTACATGTTTTGGGATGTGGAGAACACGAATTAAGTTTTTAGAAAATGTCTGTCTGTCTGTCTGTATCATTTTTTTGTGGACGCTGTATCTCACGAACCAATGAATGAAATTTAACCAAACTTGGTATTTAGTTGCACCCTGACATAAACTGGTGCTGATTAGATTTTGGGATCAATCGCTCAATAGGTGGCGTTGTGATCGCATTTTATGCAAATTTTTAACATGGCAGCATAGGACAAAATTCCGTATAAATGGGCATAAAGAGAGTTATTTTACACTTGTGATTGTAAAATTAATATGAATTATTGATAATAGTAGTAGTTAGCTAGGAAAAAAATTTTGTGCATGTGGGGGCATCGGTTCCCCCCCTGGGGGGGAAGTACCCCCCCGGGGAAGTAAATTTTCAAGATGGGTATCTTTCGAAAGGTCTCGTTGATAATAGTAATAGTTAACTGGGAAAAAATTTTTGTGCATGTGGGGGCACCAGTTCCCCCCCCCTACCGGGGGGGAAGTACGCACCCGGGGGGGGGGGGCAAAGTTTCAAGATGGGTATCTTTCGAAAGGTCTCGTCAATACCTTTAAAACGAATGGTTGAACCATAAATCTGTGATAATTTAAACCAAAGTTATCGATTTTTTTTACTTTTAACAAAACAAAACAGAAAAAAATCGCTTTTTTTTTTTTTTTTTTTAACGAAATTTAACCAAACTTGGTATTTAGTTGGTCCCCGACATAAACTGGTGCTGATTATGTTTGGGGATCAATAGCTCAACTGGTGGCGCTCTGATAGCATTTTATCTAAATTTTTAACATGGCAGCATAGGACAAAAATTCGTATAAATGTGCATAATTAGAGTTGTTTTAAACTTGTGATTGTAAAATAATTATGAATTATTGATAATAGTAGTATGTAACTAGGAAAAAAATTTTCTGCATGGGGGGGCATCGCTTCCCCCCCTGGGGGGTAAGTACCCCCCTGTGGGGGATAAATTTTCAAGATGGGTATCTTTCGAAAGGTCTCGTCAATACCTTTAAAACGAATGGTTGAACTATAAATCTGTGATAATTTAAAACAAAGTTATCGATTTTTTTTTACTTTTAACAAAAAAAAAAAAAAAAAAAAAAAAATCGAAAAAAAATCGTACTTTTTTTTTTTTTTTTTTTTTTTTTTAATATTGTTACTGATTGAATATGTATAGGTAAATATAGAAGAAAGTCTTGTGGTGGCCACAACATACTAGTTAAAATTCCAATTGTGATTTTTTTTTCTTTTTTGGACATCAAATTAAATTTCATAATATATTACGACTGTATTTGGAGTGGAATTGCTATCATTTTATCGTCGTCCGGGTAAATTAAATGAGATATAAGAAATTACTTGATAGTGAATACTATGTATAGTCTGTATAGTGTTGTTTAATGTAATCTTGATTTAAAACGAAAAATGTACTTCGATTTTTTTTTTCTTTCTGGTCCATTTTCAAACACTTTCAATAAACACCCAAACTGAAGTTCGAAGGTAAGGCGTTCGTTGTCTCAGGAAATAGTGACAAGGACGCGAAATATCACGGTTGGAGAAGACTCAGCCGAAGGCAGCGTGGACCCGAATAAAATTTTTGAGTCAATGATTTTTTTTTTTTTTTTTTTTTTTTTTTTTAATTTCAAGTTTGTATTTATAAATTGAAAATAGTTATTCTTTTTTTTTTTTTTTTTCATTTAAATATAGTGACCAGCAGTGCAGCTTAAATATAGTGAGTAGCTGGCAAAGCTTGCTAGTATAAAATAAATCAGTGTCTTTTGTAGCTAAAGTTTTTTCAGATTTATAACAACACAGCTTCAATCCAACAATAGATAGATTTTTAAAAAGAAAATTATATCTTGAAATAGCTAGATATTTGCCTAACTATGTGGCTTCATCTATTTATAAAATTCACCAATAAATTTTTCACACACACACACACGCACATATATATATATATATATATATAAATGCGATTTTCACAGGTAGGTTGCTGTAATGCGATTAAAAAAAAAAAAAGTGCTCTATTCACTTGACATTTCTCTTCTTTTTAATTAGCCTAGAGTGTCAATTGCTTACAATCTACATTGAGATCGTTGTTATCAAAAATGTGTTTTACTACTATTTCACACATACCCATAAATAGTCTACAATTATACATCCTGTTTAAAAAAAAAAAAAAAAAAAAAAAAAAAAAAAAAAAAGCTTTTTTTTGCTCCTGTATAAAAAACTTCGATATAAAGTGAGAAAGAAAAAAATTTCTTTTTCCTTTTTAAACCTTACTGTCAGAAAAATAAATTAATTAAAATTTTGTGGCAAACTGAAATTAATAAAGAGCAAGAGGAATAATTTTCTTTGGTCAAATCTTCTGTATAAAAGCATATGAGGTAACTACGCGTACTTGTGTAAACTTCTGTTCAAAGACTTTTCTTGGAAAATATTGGGTCTATTGCTGTCCGGCAGTAATGTTTTAGATTATTTCATGAATGAAGTTAAGTTCCATAGTAATAGATAACGCTTCGATGAAATTATACCAGTTTTCCGAATTAAAATCTTTATTAAAATCTCCCACTAACACTAATTTGCATTCATTGTCTTCGACCAATGTTCTTACAAAGTAATATTTACATATTTTTTCTGATGATAAAATAATATAAATAATGTTACAACGATTGTTGAATGCAAGAAAAGAAAACAGATGACCAAATACAAAAATTATCTACAAGAATCAAAAATAGAGATATTCAGGAATATATTTTATAAAAGATGTGAAAAAATCAACAATACTCACTTTTATAATGAACCATTAAAACCCATATTCATATAAGGAAATGATTTTAAAAAAATATTCCTTATATATATATTTAAACCAAAGAAGGAATGAATGAATGAGTAATAAAATTAAAAGGAAATTACCACATATATATAACAATTTGAAATTACATGTCGCATATAAATCAGTATATAACATTCTGTAAGAATTTAGATATTACAACGTTTAATTGACATTAGTATATATATATCAGGGTTGGAAAAAACCCAGCCCAGTGGGTTTTATCAGGGTTTTCTGGTTTTTTTCAGAGTATTTTCCAGGAATATTTTCATTCTTCCTATTTTAAACATTTAATATATCATTCATAATAATATAATTTAAAAAAAATTAAGTTGTTATTTATTCATTAAAATTTAAATTTTATTTAAAAATTTCTAAAGTCTTTTTATGATTAAGTTACAAAGAAATTTTAAATATTAAATAATTGTACTTTAAATATTCCAAAATTCTTTTTATTTGCCTTTTACAACAAAAAATTGGATTTTAATAATTATTTCATGTTGCTTTATTGAACTTTTCGTAGTCAATAAATTTTCATAAAACATTTTTAATTGTTGTCCCACTATATAACATAACAGTGTTGCACTGTTAAAGTTTTTAGAAATTTTTTAAAATTTTATTTTTATTTATTTATATTTTACATTCCTCGAATCCCACAGTTTTCTTTATATTGAAAAACAACTCTGTTTTTTCTTGCTTTTATTTTTTAATATAATTTTTTATTCTGTTTTAATAAGATAATTTAATTTTTTTTTTTTTTTTTTTTTTTTTTTCGTGAGGAATTTTTCAGGATTTTTTTTTTTCTATACAGCAGTTTGAGCATCTCCAATATTTCTGAAAATACTTTGTTCATGTTCTAATAATATATATAATATTGGTTTTATATTTTTATGTTTATTGTAAATTAGACAAAAGTACAGTTTTAAACAAGGATTTTGAAAAAACCCACTTTAACGTTTTATTGGAGAAATCCACCCGTTTTTTCGGGTCGGGCAAAATCTAGCCAACCCTATTCATTTTGTTATGGTCAGTTAATAAAAAAACCCCTCCTTTTTATGTTTCTATATGTTTTGTGTTTTCATTGGAATTAATTTTAAAATGAGTATTCTATTTTTCAGATCTAAAATAAAAAATACTAGTCAAATTGGCTTTTGTAGGTTGTTGGGGGCAAATTGTTCATCTGTTTATTTTTCGTTTTTAATATTATCATAGTATGTGTATATATATATATATATATATAGTGTGCTGTTATTGTTTTAGTTCTATTAATTGCTAAATATTAAGATTAAATTTTATTACGTTATCTATTATATATATATATATATATATATAACATTTTAATTTGGTCTATTTTGTCTAAAAGCAATAAGCCTCTATCTTATAATAAATCAAGAGTTAAAATAGTGGTACTTTTGTACATACGAATGTATATATAGTTTTTGTCCTAGCTGTTCATTTCAGCGTAACTAATTTAAAATGCTTTAACTATTAATTGGTACTGTAATTAAATTATAAAAAAATAAGTGATCACATTTAAATTGAATTACAATCACTTTTAAGTGTGTCTTGTTGGTTTTATCATGTATCTATTAATTGCTAGATTTTATAAAGATATTAAATCCTTCAAATTATATATATATATACATACACATACATGCACTAAAAATTATATTAAAAAAATTATAATTTAAAGGGTAGTAATATAAAGACTAACAGACTATTAAAGGCTACCGAATTCCAAAATAATCAATAAGAATTAGTAACTAAATTAAATAATTCGAGAAATAAAAAATACAATAGTACTTTAATGAAAACAGTTAATTTAATTAACTTTATTAATTAAGGAAAAATGTGTTTATTCATATTAAACTTACCGTAACTTTATTTCTCGTTTATTATCTGCAAATCATATAGAAATACAAGATGTTGAAATGAAGGTGAACCAAGATTTATTTTAAAATGAAATAATGGAGAGGTTATTAACAAAAAGACAAAGTGAAAACATTTTAAGACCAATTGTTGTGGAAAAAAGAAAAAAAATTAGAAAGCACTCAAAACCGTGGAAATCTCTCTTCAGGGTAAAACCATTCCCCCCAACACACACATATATTTGTGTTATCCTTTAAAGAAATAGCTTTTTAAAGAAGTCTTACATTACAATTGAAGATTTATTTTATTTAACTGTGTATGTCTTCAGTTTTTCTGCTTAATCGGTTTGAAGCTGGGAACTAGGATTTGAAATTATCTTTCCCTGCCTTTCTGTTAAATTCGAGAGTTAAACATTTCAAATTATTCAGTTTATTAATTAGCTTTAATGTGCTTATTTTTCTTTTACGCATCTTTTCTTATGGCAGAACGACGAAAATTATTCCAGTTTCTCTATTACATCAGTATAGTTTTCTCTTAGCAAAATATTTGTATTTCGGCTATTATGAATGGCGTTCCTTTCATTGCTTACTCTGAGGAGTTACGTTACAAGGTCGCTTCATTCATGTTTCAAGTCCGCACTTTCATTGTCATTTATTTGCTCAGAGGGCTATTAATTTCCTTAAAACTCAAGGAAGTCCAGATATCGCTTGACTGGTTTTTCGATACCGGTACTCGCGATTTTGTGAACATAAACGACATAAAACGATTAAGTACACATTTTAATTCTACTTTAAAAACATTTTTGTTTCATTTATTATGTTGGATATCCAAATTTCTTTATCAGTAGCGATGGAGAATAATCGCTATTGGGTAGTTTCTCTTTTAGAAAATGTTTTTGTAACTCATAAAATTATTGAAGTGCATAATGATACCAAATTGAAGGGATAATTTCTCATTTATTATTATTATTTTAATGTGTAACTTTCTTATATATATAAGCGCATTTGTAGCTATAAACAAAGTCTATGTAATTTTTAAATTAACGCCAAAGTATGCATATATGTAATTATACATACATTTATGGATAAACAATATTTTATAAATTCCGAAAAAAAATAAAATAAATAAATAAACAAAATAAATTTAAATATTTACGCATAAGCCGCATTATTGAATTTAAATGTAAATATAAAGTAAAGGATTTAATGGCGTTATAAAATGTAGCAATTAATAGATGTATGATAATACCCACAACACACACATAAAAGTTATTGTAATTCAACATCAGTTTTTCTGGAGTAGTATTCCAGACGTATTCATGCACCAAATTTCGATTATAGATTCAAATGTAGAAGAAAAGGGAGAAAGGGGCGAATGTTTTAATAAAGGTACGTTTGATGCTAATATTATCTTAATTTTCATATTTTTTACTCTTCTTGATTTTCATACGAAAAATTTTAGAACTGTATTTATGATTCGATGTTTAAGTATGAAAGTATTTTTTCATACTTAAATGTGTATGTTTAAGTTTAACGTGTATGCTTGCACATTTACAATAGAATTAAATCCCTAATAATGCAGACTTTCTTCATAAGTTTTTCAAGCGGTGATATGCAAAATAAGGAAAAATACTAAATTTTAGTTTGTTACGAGATATGCCAATCCAGTTTATTGTTTGCATGATCAACATAATTTTACCAAAAAAAAAGTGCAGCTTCTTTAACTTTTCTTTATCTCTTTTTCCTTTATTTTTATTTATTTTATTTATTTTCGGAATAATACATATAATGAAACGCGTACGCGCACCCACATACATATTACGCATACAGCCATTTTTGAAACGAGAAATGTATAATTATGGTATTAATTATTAACTGACTAATAATACACAGCGGCGCTCACTTTTACGCTTTTTAGCTACGAGTAATTTTTAATAGAAATCTTTTATACAGTTTTGTAACAGTTTTTTTTTATTATTATTCTATTTCTCGAAGCCCTTAAAATTACTTACTTTTTATCAATGGTCCTAAGTGTCATTTTTGACAATAAATAGGTTATGCATGATGAAGATTCAGATTTTTGTAAGCTTAACTCTAATATTTGTCAATTAAAGTTATATTTGTTCGAATGTAGAATTTTAATTGCTCCCTCAACTGTTCTGTTTCTTTCATTATATAATTTCAGGATTTTTTTTTTTTTTTTTTTCGGAAATAATAATAAAAAAAAAAAAAAACAAAAAAAAACTTTACCTTAAAGATTATGATCCCTTTTTTTTTTTTTTTTTTAATTCTTATTTTCTATATTTTACTTGCTTTATATTTACATATTACTCGTATGCGTATACATATATCAACTGCTGACTTTTGTAAAAGAAAATAAAAATGGGCTTACTGTGAAAAATTGTGTGGTATGATTTTTTTGTTTAGTTTTCAGAAAGTAGAATTTACTTTCTATAAAATATTATTCCTTTTAATTAAAAACTAGTCATTCCGGCTCATTCTGAAGGGTAGGTTGATTTCTTTTTTCTTATAAAGTAGCCGCCATTTTGTTCCAAATATTGATGTGGGCTATGCACATATGGAGTTTTAGGCAAATCGGTTCATAAATATCTTTTTATGGGAATTTGAAATTTTCAAGTAGCCGGCACTTGAAACAAGATGGCGAGCCAAGTTGGCAAACAAATATATCAAATACATTAGTGAGACTAAATTAAATTTTCAAGTAGTAGCCTGATTTCAATTGGCGCCGCTTAATTTAAGATATTCGCCACTTTGTTAAAAATGGCGGATAAAGTTCATTAATAAACTTGATAGAGACCCTTATGTAGTCTGTAATTATATCAAAATTCAAACAAAACTGGCGTTTACAATCCGCTTTTTACTATGTGGAATTGAAATTTCCAAGTGGCCACAACTTGAAAACATAAAGGCGGAGCAACTTGGTTAACGAACTCATCCAAGATATTTATAAGATAAGTTCGCTGTCCAAATTGGTTTGATTTGGAGTATTATTTTGGGAGTTATCGTGATGACAAAATTTTCATTATATATAGATAGATAGATAGATAAACGAAGTGATTGCAATAGGTCGATTTCTAAGAAAATCAACCTTTTTTAAAAAAAAAAAAAAAAAAAAAAATGTAAACACTACTTGATCCTATGTCGTGTATATAGTACAATATGGCATCTACAATGTTCTAATAAAAGTCTTATTTTGTCCTTAAAAAGCTCTTACTTTTAGTTCGGGGAGGGGGGGGGGAGTAATCCTGTTCGAATTGAGCATAAAAGGGAAATCTAGTTTAACAAAAATGTAAATATTTTTTTAGAAACTAATATTTGATCAGCTTTTCTTTAGATTTTATTGCAATCTTTAATCTTCCAGGCATAGATTTGATTAAATTTCTTGCTATGCCCGACGAAATTCTATGCATTTTTCCTAAATAAAGTTTTTCAATTCTTTCTTGTTTAAAACCGTTCTTTTATTCAGATGTTCTTTTAAAAATGTTCAATTGAGTCAATGTTTTAGACTGCATTGGGTGGCGATTCCTTCAATGTTTTCGATGCGTGTTTAAAATCCTTGTCCTGTCCACAAATATATGTCACCACTTTTTGGAATAACTTTAAAGATAAGTCCATTTTAAATCATCTGATAGTCCTGTAGAATATATATTAAATTTCCTAAACATACTTCCGCCATATCGTCTCAGGTTTTGTCTTCAATTCATTTAATAGTTTAAATTTTGCATTTGTCTTTAAATTCTCAATTCTTTTTCGATTCATTTACTTTCTAGTTGCTTTAATGAGAGTATGATTACATCTAGTCAACTTTTACAGTGTTGATTTTTTTTTTTTTTTTTCCTCTGCTTTTTTAACTTCCATTACTTTATTATCGTAAGTAATGGGAGTATAGTATTCGGTCTGAAAATTGGATATCGAGTTTCCACCTGTTTGCATGTTTTAAAATCTCTTGAGTTCGAAAAAGTACTTTTTGGCAATTGGTCAGTGTGTGTGTGTGGGGGGGGGGGGATTATTCTGACTATCATCTCTCTGAAACTAATGAAGGTAGAATGATGAAACTTCAGAATTGAGTTCAGTTTGGTGTACAGATGATTTTTTAAGATTATGCTGAAAATTGAAAAACCGGAAATGGGACATATGAAACCGGAAGTAGAACCGGAAGTCCGTATCTCAAAAATGGCTCTAACAATTTTCTTCAAAGTTATTATATAAACACCCTATTATATGTCGCTTCTCATATGTAATAGTTTGTTACTTCATGAAAATTGATAGGCGTCCTGTATAATTAGGTCAATTTGAGGACACACAAGTGCGTTCCTTTAAAAACGGCTGAACGGATTTTTTTAAAATTCGCCATATTAACTCTCTTTTTGATAGCCTTTCGTATGTAATTATTGTTTTTCTGTCAATAATTGAATTTGTTAAGTTTTGATGATTTTATATGTCTTTACAAATATATCAGTTTTCTCCTAGAGGAAAATTGTTTGGTATCTACTTTGTTAGGTCAATTTTATTTCTTCTGACCACATTATCTCCAAAAGTGCATATAATATGTGTAATAGTGGTAATGGAAGTCGCGTGGTTGTTACACGCCAGATTTTTTTTCAAACTTATGACAGTAAATGTTAAATATGTATACGTACTAGATTATTAAAGAAAAATAAAGAGTAGAATATTTCTTCATGCGCGTCTTATTATCTAATTATTATCTAATAATAAATGGCTTTTTTTTTTTTATTCCTTCTGTTGCGCCATTTAAGGAGTTACATGGGTTTCAAAATTTCAAAAAAACATTTTTTATTTATTATTTTATTTATTATTATTATTTTTAATCTAATATTTTATTATGTCTAGAATATTTCCCAAAGTTCCAAGTTAATCGCGGTAAAAGAGTAGGAGAGAGCATTTGAAAAATTTCCCTCATTAGGTTCGTTTTATTCCTACTTAAAACTTTAATCGATTTTCTTCAAACACTATTTTTGAAATCGGTGGACATGATTTCTCAAAAGTTACTGCACATATCTTTTATTGAAATTTTGCATAAATTTTCAAAATATATTTAATAGTGTTTCAACGAAGGTTTTTTTCATTTTATTGATAACAACTAATTTTAAAAAGTCAATACCGGTCAATTCGGTACATTTGTAAAATGTACCGAAAATTGTACTGTTTTTGCATACAACTCTGACAAAAATTCAAATGTTACTTCGTTAAAGCACTAGCTATACTTATCTGCTAAAAAAGATTATTATTATTATTTTTTTTTTTTTTAATTTTCAAATAAAGCTATCATTGGTTATCTTGATCACCGCAAGGACACCCCCCCTCTTCCCTCGAGGGGGGGGGGGGTCTTCGGAAATCAGGTCCCACCGGCTGAATTTTCCAAATTATGTAATGAAAATTTTACAAGATATTGTTTAAATATTGCACTTTTATATGCTCTAAATTTTAAATAAAAAAATTTAATTATTGTATATATTAGGGTGTTCCTTAAATGAGAGGAAAATTTTGTTTTTCTTTTTTGAAATCCAATACGCACAGCCTCTATTTTTTTTTTTTTTTTTTTTTTTTCTATTTGATTCTAACACTTTTTCAGCAAAATATCAGCTCTCTGTGATAATGTTAACACGTGCCGAATTGATGGGAAAATCCTAATATCTATATTACGATTTTAGAAAGCCATTTTAGAAAGTTTCTGCCATAATTTTGCAACGGGCAGAGTGAAGGCTAATTGTGAATGTTAACTTACCTGAAGATGAAGTAAATTCAATTTAAATTGTCATGTAAATAACCATAACCCTAAATATTTATCAAAATCGTTCGAGCAGTTTCCAAGAAAAAGAAATTTCAGCCATATTTTGCCATGATGGAGTGAGGGTTAACATAGCAGTGAACACTAACTTTCCCTGAGACGAGGCTATGTCAAATAGGTTTCTCTTTAAAGAAAGCAAAACAAGTATATATATGTATATAAATGTGTGTGTGTATATGTATATATATATATATATATATATATATATATAATTCTATGTTTTTGTTAAATTTTCTCTGATTATTTCTGAGAAACCAAGTTTCTGCCATATTTTACAATGTGTGGAGAAGGATTAACGGTATTTCGCTGAAGATGAAAATAAATCAGATATTTTTGTCGTCTCAAAGCAGCGTTATTTCTAAGTCTTTATCAATATCATTTGAACCATTCTTGTGCAAACTCGGAATAAACCCGTTTTGTGACACTTTTTTCAACGGTTGAAATGAGGATTGATAATAAACGCTAATTTTCTAAAAATTAGAATAGGTGAAGTCAGTCTTCACCTATGAAGTAGCCTTCAAAAAATCTTTAAACCTAAGTTTTTATTAAAACCGTTCTATCCATTTCTTGGTAAATCCAAATTCAGTGATATTTTTCAACTGGCGGATGATGGATTAGCAGCAAATGCGAATTTTCCCGAAGATGAGGAAAAGTCCAATAATTTTTCCCCCATAAAACCCTTAGTCTCTATCTTTCCTAAAAGTCATTATATTTATTTCCGAGTAAACCCAATTTCTGCCATATTTCGCAACCGGTGGATAAAGGATTAGCAACGAAAGCAAGATTTCTTGGGAAAAAAAAAAAAAAAAAAGATAAGTCTAATTAATGTTTCATCCTAAATATTTCCTAACTCGAAACGTTCATCAAAATCGTTATATCCATTTCCAAGTAAACTCAATTTCTCCAACAGGTAAAGGGTTAACAACAAACTCCAACTTTTATTAAGATGTGGATAAGTCTAATCGATTTTTCATTTCAAAAAGAACTTAATCCCAAACGTTCATCAAAATCGTTACATTCCTTTTCAAGAAAACCCAATATTTGCCTTATTTTACAAGCGGTAGTTAAAGGGTTAACAGTGAACGCAAATTGTCCTGAAGACTAGAATATGTCTAACTAATTTTGTACCCTCAAAAAAAAAGAAAAAAAAAAGCTTAATCCGAAACTTTATTTAAAATCATTACATCCATTTCCGAGTAAGCCCAATTTCTGCTGTAATTTGGAACCGTTGATAAAGGGTTAACAGCGAGCGGGAATTTTCCCGAAGATAAGAAATAATCTAATCGATTTTAAACCGCCCGGACCGATTATTTCACCGATGAGATAAGAATTTTTTTTGTATTTTATATTTATGTTTTTCATTTGCGATAATGTAGTGATTCATTAAGAGCATCGAACATAAATAAGCGCGCGCAGCGCACAATGGCCTGCGCTGCCGAAGGCAGTGGTGACCCCGTACGACATTTTTCCCGATCTGAAAATTCATTAATTATAGTGATTTATCTAAAAAGTGACCAGCGAAGAGGGCGTAGCCTGCTAGTATACACACACATAATATATATATATAGCTAAAAAAAAAAAAAAATAATAATTCGTCTAGCTAACTGAAGAATTTTCTCAGATTTTGAGAATTAATTACACATTTTAATTAATAATTTTTAACTACATACTGCATGGTGTTTTTATTAAGTGTCCGATTCTCTAATAGGATAATTAAAAAAGCTACCATTTGTTTAGGTTTCATTGAGCAATATCAATAATAATAACAATAATATTAATATTTTTTTATAATAATAAATGTGGGTCATTACTTTCTTTTTTAAATTTTTCACTCTGATAGAGGGCGCTATCATTCCTCCCTGTCTTGTTCTATAGCATCTATAGAGAAACAAAACCTCTATCTTTGAATTGCTCATTTACGCATCTCTAGTTAGTTTAAGTTGTAAATTAAAATTTAATCAAATAAATTTTAAATTTAAGGTTTATTAGTTATTAAAATAAGCAGAAACAATTTAAACTAAATTTTATTTACTTATTAGTTCAGTAGATAAATACGTTTCCAATTAACTGTAGATTTAACTGTATTCAGCACCCTCATGGCGTCTTATGGCATAGGTGGTGTGTTTGAAATGTTCTTTCGGCGTGATTTGCAGTTTTAGTGAGCACTGGTTTGATTTTATTAATTTATCTTAGGGATAATTTGATTATTTAGTTATTGGTTATTGTTGATAAAAAGTGTATTTCTCACTTGGATTTTTCTTCTTTTTCTTTGAGTTTCAATTGTTTTCATGTCTTATGGGTGAATATAAGGCATAGAGTGATGTAAGTTTTTAGCAATTTACATACAGCACTACATAAATATCACCCTATTTACACGCAACATTCATTCTATGCCCTTGAAAAAGTAATGATGTTATATTTTTTAATCTCAGTTTGCTCATTTTTTCGTCATGTTTATTCAATTTTTCTACTTCTTCATGTGATACTTGGTTACATCTGCTGCAATGTTTGAGAAGGTTTTCAATATATATATGTATAATGTGCGTGTGTGTGACTTACTCGTTTTATATAAGAAAAGGGATAATTTATCATTTTTCTTTATCAAAACAACGCTCCAATAATAATTCACAGACGATTATTTTTCTTTCATTTAATTGTAATTTAGCTATTTCAAATACTTATGTTACTTTAAAAACTGCAGAATGAAATACAAACGATTTCTTTTTCGGTTTACTTATTTATTCTTGTTGTTGTTATTATTTCACTACAACTTAACGAAATTTTTCTTCTGTTTATCAAAATAAAGATTAAAAATCATTCAGTAATGTTATGTTTAATTTTATACTGTCGAATTTAGAGCATACCCGATTGTGTATTATGGTAATTTTAACAAATGAAGAGCTCTTTCAATCCGCAATAAATGATTCTTTGTGTAATAAATGTAGTGCAGAAACTGCTTGGGAATTTCGAAGGGGGATATCCGAAAGTACCTGAAACTGCCCGAACATTTGTTTTTGGAATGATGAAACTATTAAGAACGATTATAAATAAAACTATAATGTGTAATAAATATTAATTACGTAATTATAAATTTTGAACAATGTTAATATTTCAGTATTGCAGGAATTTATTAATTTTTATTATTTGTAATTTTAAATTTTCTTATTGAATTATTAAATAAATGTAGAGTAATATGAGATAATAGAAGTATGGCAAAAAGAAACATATGTGATAATGTTAACTAGACTGAAAGATGTTAAAGATTTTCAGTTTAAAGATAAAATTTTTGAACTAAAAAATATTTCAAAAAGAATTTTTTTCATGAAATGCTGCTTTCGAAACATATTAAGTTCTTATATATTCTACTTATGCATATGTAATTTTTATATCGGACTTCTTCAATCACGAGTTCTTTTACAATATAGATATTGTAAAATATATATTGTTATGCATATAAATGTATACATAATTTTTTTAATTATGTAACCCAGCTGCGACACTGCGTAAAATGTAATTGACTGTCTCATGCGACTCGCTTGTATTGACAAACCACTGTTTATCTCATTTTATAAAGTTTTATTTAAATGCATTTAGATTTTTTTTTTTTTTTTTTTTTTTTTTTTTTTTACGCACGTTATCGAAAATCTAGATCTTTCATTTCTAACCTAAAAGTTTTCATTGCCAGTTTGTACATGGTCCCTGTTTTCACAGAATAAACAGTCTTGAGAATGATACAGAAAAATGATATTAAGTCAGGTTTTTCCCTGTGCCATAATTCAATTGCTTTTAAAGATTGAATTGTGCGGTTTTTTCCTAAATTGTCTTGTTGCATGTAAAATATACTTTTCTAATTAACAGAATTTGTCTAGAGGGGTCGTCTAAAAATTTAAAAAGTATAGTTGTTTGAAAAATATCGGGAAGAAATTTTTAAACATGGTCATATTTCCTACCTTATTTTGAATACTTTTGTAATTTACAATACCCACTTACCTCTATTAGGTAAAGAATCAAATTGCGTTTCAATCTTTCGGGACACCTTGTATATATACAGATGTGTATTCTTTATTATTGAATGAATTGAAATTTGTAAATGAATGCCTACTTTAAGCGAAGCTTTGCGATTTTGTCTGGTATTTTCCGCCGTCTTTAAAATATTTTAGAAGGATATATACTGGATGTGCCATGTTATCCCCCCTGAGTCTGTGAACCTAACTCTGAACCGACTGTTTAGATGACAAAAGTCATAAGCCTCTGCATTTACTCTGATAAAATTTGAAAGTTATTGTATTTCTGTATTAAATAATCAAGACAGCTTATAATTATTCCAGGTGTTATCAGAATTACGTGGATCTAGAGGTCTTCCCCAGAGAAGATCTACTTGCTCCCTGTCTAATCATTATTTAAAATGTGGATTATTTGTCACAGCATTAGCATGTAATCAACTTCTTCCTTTTTTACCAGGAAAGACGTTTATATGATGCATTGAGCAAAATAATCAAGTCAGTATGTTTCTGTTCGGTTTGGTAATGATTAGATGAAAGATTTGTCCTTTTGCCTCCGTTTAAAGATTAAAGTTTATATATGCTGGCAATATTTTATCTCATACCAAATTACGTATAAACTGCAAAACATATGTGGTAAATTTTTGAACTAAAATTTTTGGTTCATTTTGCTTTTTTTATATTGGAAAGATTATTTTCGCATAAACTTTTTTAAACGAAAATATTAATTATATTAAAAAAAAAAAAAAAAAAAAAGCAGTTAATAATCATTTAGCCCTTTCATTTTAAGTAGTGAATTAGCTTTTCAAAGTCTAATAATCTTTTATCATTTTAACAGTATTTTTGCTTTGAATATTCGTTTTGACTTTCTTTTAAAACTTTTTTTTTTCTCATGATACAGCAAAGCTGCATCAAATACTGAGGTACTGAACTTCTATAATGTGAACTTTTCTTAAAATGATTTTTCCCCCCCATATTTTAATAATGATATATCACAAATATGTGCAGATTTATGACCCCCCCCCCTTTTTTTTCCCCTCAGAATTTTTTTAATCTACATTTTTTTTAGTTTATAAATGAAGTTTATTTATTCTTTATTTTGACATATTTTTTATTAATCAAAATTAAAATTTTTGCTTACAGTACCCGCCATTTAATAAAATCACATTTTTTTCTGAGCTAAAGTGATTTTATTATGCGGCTGATTTTTAAAATTGACGAACTTTTCTAAATACAAAAGACTATTCATCCCCCAAGACTGGAAAGAAAATTTAAAATATAACTATTAATGGGATTAATACATGAGAATAATTAATTTTTAAGATAATTTCTCATTCATTCGAAATTAATAAATTGAATTCATTAGAAACGGTGTAAAGCAGAAACTTCAATGCTGCTTCGATTTAGCTAAATTTCGGAAAACCATCATACTTTTCAAAATTTTACACTTTTCTTTTAAACTTGAATTTTCCGCTTCGACAACTTCTTGTTTCAAAGTAAGAACCACAAACACTTCTTTTTTAATAATTAAAGAGAGAAAAAATCATCTACCTGACCATTGGTCGATATCAAAGCAATAATGTAACTCACTATATTGTGTTTTGGAAGTGATCATTTCTTGAATTGATTGCTAGAACAGGTGACATGAGTACTTATTTGTTACTTGCTGCTTTCTTTTCTTTTATCCTTTCAAAAATAGAAAATTCCAGTAAAAAATTGTTGTGTAGTTTACATTTATGCATATTTTTCCAGTTGAAGATTTTTTTTTTTTTTTTCTTCTGAGAGAATTAAGCGGCGGTTTGAAAAGTAGTTTGTATCTATATGATTCCGGTCTTGGCAATTTGATTAGATTTTGCGACTTAATTCATTCACCAGACATTTTATTAAGCGGCGTGTACTGTATTTCAAAAACATCAGTATATAGCGTAATATGAGTGCGTGCGTATATTCTCTAGTATACAGAACTTAGGTACTAAAGTTTAAATTTCATTTAAACTAAATTAGAAAGATTAAAAAAATATACATATCTTTCTTCCTATGAGATTTGTACAGTAAGATCCCTTTAAAAGTCCTCCTCTGAAGACTCAGTTTTTCTCATTCCAAAAAATTCTCTATCCATTAAGGGCCCATGCACAAATGTGTCCCTCTCTTAGGGGTCACATTTTACAAGAGCGGGTAGTTTTATTTTTCCATTGACTTGAACCATTTTCTACAATGTAACTCGAGTTAATCTTCCTGTATGTAATTATAATCTGTATGTAGAGAAAAGTAATAAGAAGAGAGCGGATTATATTGCACTTAAAAATTGACAAAATGTGCATACAAATATCCAAAATAGGCACATTAATGTAGGAAATATGCATTTAAAATATTTATAAGTATTACCTGATTTTATAATGTCTAATTTTTTAGTTTTTGTAGTTTTATAAATAAAACCAATATTTTTTATTCCTCTATAGAAAAATATGAAATTTTATAGCCAACGTTACAATAGCAAAAGTGTGTTATTCCAAATTTTCGTTCGGGAAAATTTTGTCTCTTTTCATATAGAAATATTTTAAATGCAGAAAATGTTCTTCCCATATCAACAAATATATTCCTGAATTTGATTAATCTCACAAATTGCATCACCTAAAGGTGGGTAAGCATGACCTCCAGTAGATTTTTAATTTTGATTTTAGAAATTTATCTTAAATAGTTGTTGCTACAGAAATATTGTTTCATTAAAATATAATTGCCCTTCTCCTCCTCTTTTAAAATGAAACTTTTTAGAAACTAATATGCTTATTTTGCTTGAAAGTAATAAGGGATGATAATGGAATTATCTTACGATAAAACTTGCTTTTTTAATTTACTTTTCCAAAACATTGCTCACTAAGCTAAATGACGACATGTTCAAAGATTGTAATTCAAAAAGCAGAATTCGAAAAACTTAATTTTCGAATTGTATATCCTTATAAAACGAAGAAACAAAATTCCCACAGGATTACATGAGAAGAAATAATGTTGGAATCTCTCAAGGCTCGATTAACTTCACGTGAGGCCCACACATACTTTCTTGGGTACCTGCTAACCCCCTCATCGCGCTATTTTTTTTTTTTTTTTTTTTTTACAATATTTACGAATTTAAAGCAGAATTTGTTGAATAAAATGTACAAGAAATGGGTTTTAAGGCCCTCTGCTACTCTGGGCCCGGGGCACGTGTCCTCCATACCATAGCGATAACCAGGCCCTGGAATCTCTGACTGGTATGCAGCCTTAAGTGTGGTCTAAGGGGGTAGTGATGGGGAAATTAAATTTGAAACAAAATATTATAATGATTTCAGATGGTGAGAGTTATCTGTTGAATTATTACATTATTCTTATTTAATTCTTTCCCCCATAAATAAATAAAACACAAATTTGATTTATTTTTTCTGTGCGTATGTGTTGTCTTCAGAAAAAGTTTTAATGATACAAACATGGTCAAATATTTTGCGATATAAAGATATTTGCTTCATTCAATTGTCAAATTATATTCAGCATTTTCCTTTTCCTCAATAGAAATTTAATGTAACTGAATACAATTATTCACATATATTTTTCAATGTCATTAAAGAATACTTTCTGCTTCACATTTTTATTTCGTACGGTCTTACTGTTAAAAGTTTGCATGGTTGGTGATGAAAAATACAGACTATTCATTAACCAATCTTATTGTACAATGCGTTTCTAAACTGAATTTCTTTCCCTAGTTATATCAAACTTAAACCGTGATGTTTATATCACTTATTTGAAATCGCTTTCTTCGTTCTTTTCTTGGAGAAATTATGCAAGATCGGCTAGTTTTTCAAAAAGTTGCTGTCCTCGCAGGAAGTTGGAAAACAGCCTATAATTTCCATTAGTGATTGACATTATTATCGTCTATGTTTTGTCATGATGAATGGCGCAATTTTGTCACAATTTTAATTTCTCACGTGTCTGGGTGCATGGTTTTTGTAGCAAATAAATTACTGTCTATCAAGGACGCGAATTGAATATTCACTTTTGATTGGTAATTAATTTTGCTGTTACCAAATTATCTTTAACATTGTAAATTTAATTAATATTTTGTGCGTTTTATGAAAATAATCTTTAAAAACCTAACTGTACTGTGTGACCAAAAACGTATTTTTGGTATTACTTTTTTTGAATATTAGTATACTTCAAATTCTCGAAAGCAGTTATTCTTTTAAGTTGTGTATATATAAGCCGCAAAAGCATTGTTTACTAATTATTTTCAGCATATGTCTCATTACTTGTTTAAATCTTCTGTTTTTGGGTTTCGTGTCGTTTTAACACACAGGCAACAGTATTTAAATAGCAAATATCTAGGAATAAAATTAAGGTAAGTTTGAAGTTAAATTAAACTCTATAAAAAAGAAATCAATAAGTAAAATTTATTGTTTCAAAAATCAAAAAAATAAAATTAATTGTTTCAATAACTAACAATGAGTCTTTACCTTCACAGGTAATTTTAATTTGATGAAATTTTATTCTTATTGGTCTATGTGGTTTCAGTGGTCTTAAATCTGTTACTCGGCTTTTACTACGATTTAAATATTATTAATATATATATATATGGCTTTATATGTCTTTTACAACATTGTAAACTATCAAATGTGTATGAAATAGCACTATATCAACGAAACAAGAAATTTTGAATTTATTCATCTTTTTATGTAAGGTTATCTTTCATGTATGGTTAAAAAAAAAAAAAAGAAATTTTGAATTTATTCATCTTTTTATGTAAGGTTATCTTTCATGTATGGTTAAAAAAAAAAAAAAAAAAAAAAAAAAAAATGTACAGCATTGTGGTGAAATTTGTTTCAGTTAAGTAAAACAGAGGGATACTTTAGAGTAGGCACCTCACTCTGTATCCTATCTATCTGTACATATCTTTATAATATTGTTTTCTTTTATAGTTTCCCCCCCCCCTTTTTTTTCCCCTGTAAATTTTGAATTATATTAACTTTTAAATTTATCTTCATTGAAAATGAAGATCGTATGAAATTGTTTGTGGGATCATTAATATTCCGTAGTTTCCGAACACAAAACAGGAAAAATGCTGTACATTAATATTTACATAAAAATGTAAGCGACATTCTTTAAAATAAACTTAATATTGTTAATTTAAAGCTTTCTATCAGTGAACGTCAAGGTCATCAAAAAAGATGGAAAGCCTGTAGGTAAATAAATCCCCATTATAATACATATTTTTAAATTCCGAGTTCACATTTCAAAAAGTCATGCCTGTTAAAATATACTTCGATTTCACTTAGCACACTTTCACTTTTTTACAGATTCAGAATGAAATATTTAAAGTTTAAAAAATCAGTTTTTGAAAAATGAGGCATTATTCTCATGAATGTTTTGAATTGTGAACAATAAATTTAAAAATATGTATCATGTCGTAATGAATAATAATGGGGATTATTTTCCCATAGGCTAATAAGTGGCTTGGATGACTTTGACGCTCACTGATAGAGAACCTTAAGTATATATCGGCATTTTTGAAGAAATTGCGTTGGATCTGGCGGATCTGATTTGATTTCCTTGACTATAGCCGGATCAAAAATTACAGGAACCAATAGATTATTGCGGAATTCCATCTCGTGTACACCACTGTTTCAGAGATTTGGCATTCTTGACTGTATTGCTGCTGTTTTATTATTTTATTTTTTACTTAAATTGCATGATTGCCTTGCTAAAAAACATTTTTTTTTTTTTTTTTTTTTTTTAAGCTTTATCTAAAATCTCGATTATAGTAATATACACGGCTCGAAATTAAGTGGTCCACCAGACCAATAAGGCTTTTCAGTTAACTTTATGTTTTTCAAAAATTGCCAATGGATATTTCACAGAATATAGTATATCGTAACATTAGTAAGTGTACTTCATTACCTTTGTAATTTTTCATTTAATTTCACTTTAATAACTTTTCTTTTTACTTTTAATACAACAAATATAGTACTTTATATATAGCATGTATGTGGTATTTAACCCACTTATTAAAACAAACATTTTTGATTTATATAAGATTTGTATTTTTAAATTACAAATATATTTAATTACTATATTTATCATCTAAATTTATTTTGTGTTACAGATTTGTAAGTATTTTTTAAAGTCGAGTAGAATGGGTGAATGACTTGTGAAAATTTGTACGGACCAGAAAAATCTTAGTCTCTGGGGCTGTCCATAAATGATGTCACGCTTTTTTTTCAGAATTTTGGACCCCCTCCCCCCCCCCCCCCGCTTTGTCACAAAGTGTCACGTTTCAATATACCCCCCCCCCCTTTTCACTTGTCACGGAACATGACATATATCAATAATTACTTGAAGTTCAGAAACAAAATATTATACTAGAGATCATATTTGAAATTTTATTTTTAAATGTTGACTATGGATCTTAATGACATCTGTAAATATAACCATAAGGACTTATATCTTTTGTTGGACATTTCAAGAGTGTGAGAAGGGAAGGTTTTCTTCTAAGTAAAGATTTTCTATTGCTATCATATACTAAAAACCTACTCTGAATGTTTTTTTCTGAAAGAAAATAATGTATGAGGGGAGGGGGGAATCACAGGGTAAAGTTTCTTTTACCCGAATTAAAAAAATATCTTTAATCTTTGATAATTTTAAAATAACTTCAAAATTTCATCTGCTGAATATAAATGTTTGTATTTTAACTGAAATATGTGATGTCACACTTTTTGTTACCCCCCTCCCCTCCCTTGTCACAAACTGTCACAATTTCACGAACCCCCTCCTCCCCCCCCCCCTTCAAGCGTGACATCATTTATGGATGGCCCCTGGTCCTGTGGACCAGTGACTTAATTTTCTTAATTTCTACCCCTGTGTGTGTTTATATATATATATATACATATATGTAAAATTAACTAATAGTGCTTCTATATCTGCTATAAAAACGTTCAACTGTCGTTTTAATACTTTGACTGCCGACATTGATATTCCATGTATTCAGATTCAAGAAATGTGTATTCTTATTTGAAACTGACATAATATATGATCCATCAATAGACAGTACCCCACCCACTATGGGTCCAGCCACGGCCACAAATGTGAACGTTGCTGGACAAACTGGTGGATTATATAATCCCCCCCCCCCCCCAAGAAAAAAAAAAAAAAACGTAATTTAAACTGGCAAGTTACTGCGTCATGGATTTATGCCGATTCTTTTTTTTTTTTTTTTTAATCATGCAAGTTTCTTTCACAATCATATGAATTTTTGTTCTTTAAGTTTATATTTCACCTTCCTGTGAATTTTATGTTTTAAATCTTCTTCTGGGTTTTATTTCTTTCGTCCTTTTTTAGTGTAATCGGGCTTTGGACTCTGTAAAATTGTGGCTATAAGCCTACAAAGTAACAAATTACAAATATTTAGCATACAATGTTCAATCAAAGTCTCCGATGAAGTATTCATATTGTATACTTTCATCATTTAAATTCTCATTAATAAAATATTTTTTTTAATCATTTTATCATGTTTAAAGTTTGAAATGTTTTCATAATGTATATAAATGTAATCGACATTTTTAAGTATATGCAAACTATGTTTAACCTGCTCCACCCGTCTTAAGGTGTGGTGGCCTCTGTTCCTTCTTTCCAATATTTTTTGCCTTGCATAAGGCTTCATTTCAATATATGGTTGTTTGTTGATTAATCCAAGTCTTCCTTTCTGGTGTTTATTTAATCTCTATAAATTCTATATACTTGTTTGTTTTTTAGCCTGAAATATATGATCTGAATATTATGTATAGTTTCCCTTGTTAAAATTTATATTTAACCCAGCACTCACCCTAAAAATTTTCACTTGAATTATGTTATAACAATCCATTTTAATATACATAAATTTTGCTACAACGTGCAGGCTTACTTATTTCTTTACTTATTTTTAGAATGCTTTTTTATTCACCCAGGTTGTTTGTCATTCATTCATTCATTCTGTCTGTCATCGAGCCACTTTTCTGCTATATTTTCACTCAAGGGTAATCCCTATGAATATGAGTGACTAGTGAGTGACCTGTGAGTAACCAGTGAGTGACCCCTTGGTGATCAGTGAGTGATCCATAAGTAACTCAGAATGTCAGAAAATTTTACGGTATTTCAAGGATTTCAAAACCTTCGCCTTCTGCTTCATTTCGGTTTTAAATTTTTATTTCGGTTTTTCAGTTTTAATTAAAAAAAAAAAAAAGGTTTTTAAAAAGAATGCTTTTTTATCGGCGTCCTAAAAAGTAGTAAATAAGGCAAAATTTTCTGTAGTCAAACCAATTAAAAGATCAAAAACATTCATTGATGACAAAGTATGTTATTATATAGTAGGATGTAGTCATCAATGGCTGCTTTTCATCTTTTAATTAGTTTGAGTACAGAAAATTTTGCCTTATTTACTACTTTTTAGGACGCCGATAAAAAATCCTTCTTTTTAAAAATCTTATATTATTTTATTATTGTTATTAACCATAGTTTTCCAAAATTTACATTTATTTCGAGGGAGGGAGAAATAGATACAACGAATGAGCAGGGTTCGTACAGTCCTTATTTATGGGTATCAGTAAAATTTTATAGCATTTTTTGTTATATAATAAGCTTAATATTTTAAATAATATTGTATTACGTTAAAATTGTGGTGGAAGAGTCCTTACAAAAGGGCGGGTCCGTACGACCCTTGATGAATTTCTTTTTAAATTTGAAAGTGAAATTATCTTTATTTAGTTTTAAGTTGTTTTATTCTAAAAAACTTTTTAAATATTCTATTCTTTAGTAACTATGTTAAAATCATAATAATTAAAATTTGGATGTTGTTTTATGCGTTGTTTAGGGCCATTACATTTTAAGTATGTAAAATGTATATATTTATTTACATCCCTATTTTACAAGTCTGAAATGTATATTTTTGTCTAAATTCAATATATTTGATTAATTTTAATATTTTTGAGACTATTTGAGAAAACTTTGTTGAACCAACAATGCACTTAGTATTCGCAATATTATGTGTAAGCAGCAGTATATTCTGGGAATCTGTCTGTTTGCTTACTTGTTTGTTCTAATACCAAGCTGTTAAGCTCAAAATTTTGTCTTACTCTTTTTATGTATGACATGTTATTGAAAATGAGGACAATCTTTCGATTTCTCTTGCCTCAAATTCTTATCATTATTCATTCATTTTTCAGTTTACTCTCACATTCTTCTTCTTTTTAATAATAATATATCGTAATAAATAAAAAATCGATATGCAGCATCTTTTAAATAATGAAATAAAATTATGTTGCTTTTTCTCTTTGAAATTTTATAGCCTAATTTTAATGAAATTTTTGTAAGTGGACGAAATATTATCAAGGTTTCTTTGCTACTGTAGAAGACAAAAGCTTAAAAGAAATAAAAACTATCTATTAAAATTCTCTCTGAATAAAGAAGTTTGAATGTCTCAATGTTCAAGAAAAAATTCAGTTAAAAAAAGGTTTCTTCTAATTTCACTTTTGATCAGTCTATACACCATTTATCTCTAATAATAGTATTTATTCAACATTGCTTAATTTGATCCTTTATGATTTAGAAATTACTCGATGAATGGACTACAATTTCCATTTCTTTGACCGTATATCGAATTTTAAAAAGTAAGCTACTGTTACTACATTGTTGTTTCAGTTATTGCGCATCGTGCATTGAGTAATTGCATTGAAACGGAAGTATCGCAAACAGATGTCGAGACTGGGAATCCTTATAAAATTCACGGTCAATTTCGTTGGATTAATTTTATTAAGCAATTTAAAAGTAATTAAATTATATGTTTATGAAGAACAAGAATACATGTGCCAATAGTTGGAAAATTTCATTAATATTGCTTCGAGAAAAAAAAAAAAAAAAAAAAAAAAAAAAAAAAAACTTGCGTGTTAAAAAAGATAAAAATGAATGAATGAATAAATAAATAAATAAATAAATAAAGGAAATTGTGAAACATTTGTGGAACATCAGTAAGAATGTTATTTGAAAATCATAAACAGTTATTTCTTAATACGTTTATGCTTTTCTTTATGTGGCTTAATTATATTGAACATATTGCTTCAGCGTCTTCCGTTCATGATTATTTATTACGTTAAAAATATGAAGCAGATAAATAATAATACAGTAAAAATAAGAGTTTTTACATTTGAAACCGAGGGCATAGCAGTTAAAAAATTGAGAGGGGGCTCAGAAAATTTCGTTTCAAAAATAGCTCAAGATTATTTTCAAGAAAGTCAATAATTAAATGCTAATTAATATTCACTTATTAATATTAATTACAATAAATTGTTAATTATGAACATTTATAAGACCTATAAATTTTATTTTTAATCTGGAAGGAGACGCGCTGTTTTCTGTAATATAAATCGCTCATTAGAAATGCGCTTAATAGGCCAAATGCGCGTCCTCTCGGGTTAAAAGGGTGTTTTTCTTTCTTTTTTTTTTAATTTAACATTAAAAGGAAATTTTTCGATTTCCAATCGGGGAGGGCTTGAATCCCCTGATCCCCTTCATTTCCCTTGCCCCTGATTGAAGCAAAATTAACACACTTTTTTTTAAATGAAAACAATATTGTTCTGCAAATTATGGTGTATCACGAAGTCACTTTTTATTTCAAAATCCATTTCCTTTAATAATAAATTTAATTGGCGTGAAATGATTCTCGGCCTAACAGCAGATCCCCGTTCAAGTAAACACCTCCTCAAAATGAATACCATCTTTTCTGAATATCAAAAACAAAATTTCCATTGTGTTCATAATTTACATACTAAGAAATCTCGTCAATTTAGTATTTTAACTCAAATATAAATTAACCAGACCATTCAACGAACCTAGTATAATAAAAGAATGGGATTACGTTTCTGCTTTTTTGGGAGAAAGGATAGTGAAAGACTAAAGGGGATAGATCTTATGCTTTCCCCCCTTCTTATTGTTCGACTGTTTTGCTGGGAGAGGGATAAAAAAAAATGCACAAATAAAAAGTAAATAAGGCTGTAGTTTTAATTTGTGTAAAGTATGTTGCAAATCTAGGGAATAATCTTTGATTCGTTGATTTTCTCTTTTATTTCTTTCTTTTTTCTTTCATTCTTTTTTATAAAGAGAATAAGAGACTTTTAAATTAAAATTTTTATTGCTTTATTTTTAGTAGTCATATTTGTTTGAGACATTGATTAAATCCAATTTTGATTAGTTTTTTTATTCTTACTTACATAACTTTTTTTTTTATTATTATTATATTTTGTTAAATATATTATTATTATTAATTTATGCATTTGGGTAAATTTGTATTTTATTTGAAACGGATATTTATATAGTATATATATATATTCGAGAGTGAAAAGCTTTTATACTGCTATTTGCATTTTTTTTTTTTTTAGTATAATTAATTTTAAGTGTTCAACCAACTGCATTATGATTTTTACCTCAATTCGAAACATAAAAATGGTTTCTTAGTTATTAATTTTTAAAAGTACTATTAACAAATAGTTTGTAACCTCAATTTATTATTATTATTTGTTTGTGACATTTTTGTGCTTACATAAGTATTCGAAAATATGATATATCATTTGCAAAGTTGTATTGCAAACGAAAATATAAAATCTATTAAGTTTTATCCAAAATTTTCCTTATTTTTCATTCTTTCTATCCTTTACCAATTGATATAATAGATTTTAAGACACAAAATTTCTTAAAACTATGTAGTCTGTATTAAAATTTGCTAGTTACAGATCATTCACTCTTTTAATGATACAAGTGATCGTAACTTTTTTTTTAAACTCAGTTTGTTGTTGACTCTCTAATTATTGTCGTAACTCAACCTTCAGTGAAAAAGAACTTTGGTGCATCTGCACTAAGTATTCTATAAACGCCATAATCCAGTTCCAGTTCCATCTCCAAAATTAAAGAACATTTATCAAGTGAACAATTTATAAATTGGTTGGGGGGAGAGAAAAATAAAAATAAAAAATAAACATTCATTTGTGAATCTTACTATAATTTTGAGCAGGAGCGTTGATGAAAATTAATTTTCCAGTATTAATTCAGCAAGGGCCCAGGTTATTTCTTCACGGTAGTATTATGCTGTGTAGTGTACTTGAATGTGTTTTATAGTATTTATATGTATGAGAGTTTTATATGAATAAAAGGCTTTAAAGCGTCAGTGGATTATATTTTAATGGTAGGCAAACACCTTTGACATATACTTTTCAATTATAAAATTTTCATCAATAATAAAATTTCCTGAGAAAGAGAGAAAAGTCTATCTGGAAAAGAGAAGAAAATCTGTAATTTGTTTATTACTTCCTTCGTTCTTTTCTAGATCATATTTATTAGATAAGCTAACTTTCTCAAAAACGTTATGCAAATTTGGAGCGTTTTAAAAAGGCTGTAGTCATCGTTGTAAGAACATTCTTCACCATGCCTTTAAAAGTGAAGTTTCGAAACTTACTGACCAAGTTATTTTATCAGAACGGTAGACATTTTTCAACTGCGGCACGAGAATATCGAGGCTTGAAAGGCTTACTGAAAAGGCCTCAATTTCAAATGAAACTGCGGATGAAGTCATGTTATCGCAATAGAAAGAGCATCCGTTCGCCAATAATTTTCGATGAGTGCAGTGTCACGTAATTTCTCTCTTCATTTTATCTACAGTACGAAAGTTTTTGTAATCCATTCGTATAGTAGTATCCGTACATGATCACCATTGTAAACCCTCCCCCCAGAAAAAAAAGCATTGCTTTTGCTTGCCTTTTTTGGTCAAAATAGCACACACTGCAAAAAACACTTTTTGAAAAATGGTAATCTCTTAATTAATCATCGTTCTCAAGTACTGTCTCTACAGAGGTCTTTTTTCGTAAGTTTTTTAACCATTAAATGACGACGATATCTGCGTATGTCTAAACAGGGTAACTAATTATAACTACCCAGTACATTCAGTAAGTTACTGGAATCATAGGAAATTCTATGGAATGTTATTACATCATTAATAAAATTTCCTGAGGGAACAAAATATTCGCTATGACGAAATGTTAATCATTCCCTAAGAGTGATTAATGATATTTTACTAAAACAAATAAATACTAATGGCCCCACGACATTCGTTCATGTAGAACTCTGTTATAAAACAATTTATTATTGCGCAAGTAACTAATTCAAAGTAATATAAATTATTTCAAATTATATTTATTCATACTTAATGTAAAATCTGAATTTAGAATCATCGTTAATGATACCAATTTTTATAATTATGTAAGAGTTTTTAACATTTCATTATTACGCTTAATGAATTTCTCCTTTAAATATTGTGCGCATCATTTAAACAGCTTGAATTTTGCATTATAAAGTTTTTCTACCTTGAAACGTTTTGATTTTTCTTTTTTTCTTTGATTTTTAATTAGAAAAAGTACTTTTGCATTTCAATAATATATTAATTTTTCCATTTTTAATGTGACATATTTAACAACGTACCTTGAGTTTTTAAAAATACTCCTTACCGAAATTTCAATGATATTTCGAAAAGGAACGAGTACGGGGGGAAAAATTCTGCTGGTTATTTCAACATATTTAAATTTTGAATTGGATGGCAATTTATATATGTATACACTACGGTCATTATCAAAAAGAAAATGCATCTTGTTTTTCAAGAAATTCAAATTTCGAGGCAATTTTAACAATTATGAAGTATATAATGTGTGGATTAACAGACAAATACACTCGTTTTTATTATTATTATTATTATTTTATTTATTTTAGTAGTAAATAGGCCCATGAGACAGTAAATTAGTAAATAATTAACTGGTAAATAATTAGTATATATAAACTAGTAAATAATTAGTAAATAGGCCCTGGCCTACACCCTGAATTTCAAAATTACTCCTCTCTGTCACACACACATACAATAAGAGGAGGGGGTTAATTTTAATTTTAGAAAAGGGGGGGGGAAGTAAAAGGGTTTTGAAAAATGTTGTGCAGACGTCATAAATTTACTAAATTTTTATTTACAGTAAAGAGATATGAAAATTGCATTACAGGTAAGTGCATATAAAAGTTTTGTCACCATACAGCAATATGCAACATTAGAAATAAATGTGTGTGTCATACATAATATATATATATATATATATATATATAATATTTATATATGTTTAGCTGTATATTAGTTGTGGAGAAAGTAAAATTCCTGTATTTATTATATAGAAATAAGTAAAATGAATATCTCTCTCTATGTATTTTATTTTGTTAAAAGTGTTGCATTCTTGAAAATGAATTTAGTAAATATCAAGGTAGTCGAATGCGAATAGGTGCAGGGGGTGGGCTCATCACACTGTCTCTGTCTTACGCCGAACTTGAATGGACTGATAGGTTATTAAAGTAGAAAATATAAGCTGGAGTATGTTACAAGTCTGTGCAATATCAAGAAGCTAATTATCATTTTTTTTAATTTTATTTATTTATTTATTTATTATTATTATTATTATTATTACAACCTGGTAGTTAATGCTTGGTCGTACAGTTGATACCGAACTCATGCATAATCTAAAACGAGACGGTTGCAACTTTACTACATCTATTCTTACGTGAAATTTCTGAATTCGTAACATCATTCATCCACACCCCCACCCCCTCTCGAGAGTTAATTGTATTTGCCCTCGGTTACTTGTCATATAATTTAGTTTAGAACTTTCAATGAAACACTTAAAATTAATTTTAATACTCTAATAATAAATAAAATACCTTTTTTTTTAAACCATATTCTTCTAAGTGGATATGGTTGCGCAATTTCAAATATATTTGGGTATGCAATTTCAAATGTATTTGCTGAATCTTGCAGTTTGCATCCCCCCCCCCCCCCGTAACCATGATCGCTTTAGTGTACAAGAAGTTTTTTTTTTTTTTCCCTCTCTGATCCGTGTGCTCTATATGTAAAAAAATCTTGTGATTTTTTCTTTTTTTCTTTTTAAATATTTGCTTCTGAAAGATAAACATGAAAGCTAATTAGAATATCAAATATGTCAATTTCAGTCTCTTTTTTTCTTTTTTTCATATATTTTATATATAGTGTCGAATATAAATCTTTTCTCTTCAGATTCTAATAATTGCATAAAATATTGCATAGTTTAAATAAACGTTGAAAAAAAGTTGTATTTTCTGTTTTTATCTTTAAGACTTATTTTCGGTGATAAATAATTCTTTCTTCAGAATCTTTTATTACTACTACATCATTTACATCTAATATTTCTCAAAACCGCCAGTTTTGAGAAATACTAGACACACCCACTTTTTG
Source organism: Salticus scenicus (assembly GCA_963930645.1). Classification (NCBI taxonomy): domain Eukaryota; kingdom Metazoa; phylum Arthropoda; class Arachnida; order Araneae; family Salticidae; genus Salticus; species Salticus scenicus. Next base: position 179,116,400 of record OZ005651.1, read on the forward strand.
AGAAATATTAATTTGCTTCCTGTGTATAATTCCATTTAATTGTATTCCAACTAGTAAAAAAAGTCATTCGTATGTGAATTCTTTTTAACCTTCAGTATCCGTCTTTATTTAAAATATTTGTCGCCATAGTAGAAAATTTTTCATTCTATCGAATCTTTGTGACCTATTACTTGAACAGTAGTACACCCATACATAATTAACCTTGTCTTTACCTTTCGCAATCTTACGCAATAAACCATTGTTATTACGTTTTCATTATCTTCGAGTACTAATCGCTTCAGACGACTGGTTTCAATTTGCGCATATTATTTATTTTTTACTGAATAGGAAAGATATTCTTCAGTTATTCTAATTGAAGGAATCTGTATTTGAATATCCGATAGTTATTTACCAGTATTCATTTTAAAATGAGATTGAAATAATCATATTTTGATCGAGGTCGTCAAGGACAATCAAATGCCGTATTATTCTGTGGAGAAATCAGAATTACTCATTATCCTAGAGCACATATTTAGCTAGAGAGTGCATCCTTCATCGAAGAATGTAACCAACATATAAAAATCACATGACGAGTGTTTTTCAAGTTTTCTCCAATGAAGGTTACCTGTCACGCCCTTTAACCCACTTTCGGACAGAGATTGTCAAAGATTTTTCGATGTATCATCCAATTACGAACGATCTAACCGTTTCACTCATCACGTGACCGAAAAAAATCGTCCTCAATCTTTGTTACTACTCTTTGAAATGAACTTTAGTATTGAATGCGCTCTCTAGTCATATTTATGCTCTAGGCTCCTTACCTTATATATATAATTCCGTTTTCGCATTCAGAAAATTCACAACCGTTAAATGAACCTTTGTTTTTAATTTTAAATCTATAAATCTCTCTGGTTCTCTCTCTTTTTTTTTTAAGCTTAAAATGAAATATTTAAAAACTATTAAAAAAAAAAAAAAAAAAAAAAAATAAGCAATCATTTAACGGTTGTGTATTTGTTTATTTTTGAAAACGGATTTTAAAAATATGTTAGGTAATGAGTAAATTTTATAGCAAATTTCTTTATAGAATAACATATTTTTTGTCTGTCATTGACGATCGATTATATGTCCCCATTACAGTTAAGAGTTTTGAAATGTTACTTTCTTTGAAACTTTTAAGCTTTCTTAAAGCTGCTCTCTCTATCTTACAATTTCTCCGTCTCCAGTCACCAAATCCCATGAAACTCTATATGGAAATTAATTAATTTATAAAATTACTCATTACTTAATGCATTTTTAAAAATTCAGTTTTCCCGTTCAGAAAATTCACAAGCGTTAAATTAGTATTTGTCTTCTAAAAATTAATTTTTTTAAATTTCAGTATTTTAATATTGTTGCCGAAACGTCAGTGGACCCTCTATGTGGAGACTCAAAAGGATTTTGGATTCCATTTGTGTGCCTGACGATAACGACCGCAAAAATCACGCTACTGACTTTCAGTTTGGTTCACATGTTCATGAGCCACATGGAAGTAGCTGTATAGTTTTGGGTGTATATTCTATTTTTGGTTCATGTACAGGAACACGCCAAAATTTTTCTTATCATTACGGTCTATGGACAGAATTTCTCTGTATTGCAAAAAATAGCCAATTGGCTTGCAAATTGGTACACATGTTCACAAGCCACACGTAATTAGCTGTATTGTTTTTGGTGTATATTCTGTTTATGGTTCGTGTACAGGGACACACCAAAATTTTTATCGTTACGGCCTATGATCAGAATTTCTTATTACCGTGATATCATCTTCAAAAATCTCCCAATTGAAGTGCAGATTGGTACACATGTTCACGCACCACACAGAAATAGTTGTACAGTTTTAGCGCCTAAATTATTTATGGTTTGTGTACAGAGCCACACCAAAGTATTTCTTATCATATCGGTTTATGGGCAGAATTTCGTTTAAACACATTTAATAATGGTTACACAGCATTCAACAACATGAAATCAATACACGTTTTTGAGATGTCTAAAATCATATTTTCTGTAGAAAATGTGTGCTTAGACTTAATAATCAATTTACTGGACCTTACAAAAGTGTTTCAAAATGTCCCGTAATCTTCCAAATTTTATCAAATTTCTAACAAATTTTCATGATCTACATAGAATAAGTCGTGTAGTTTTTACTAGTGTACATAATGTTTATGACTCGTTTACGAGGACACATAAAAAGATTTTTGTGACATTAGAGCCTATGGACAGATTTCCGTTTAAGCGCATTTTAACACTTTTATGCTGCACTCAACATAATGGAATTAACATACATTATTAAGATGCTTAACCCTTACAGGACCATAAGATGTCCAAGACTAAATATGCCAATACAACACAATATTTTAGCTATTGTGGGTGTAAAGTAAGAGAATATCACCAGAAAAACATAGCAGGGTGTATAGGTTTCCTACAATTTCATGGGAAATATTTTTCCCTATGGACCATAAAAGTAAATAAACGAAGAGTTAGGTTTATTATATCGGTATTTTATTTATTGCTTTGTAATATAAAAATTATCAGAAAAGTAAAATAAATAGTTAGTTATGGTATTCTACGAAACAATTTCGTTTACTTGTGAAGCACAAGTGGACATTGCACATAACACATTTATTATGTGTCCTATTTTCTATATGTTTTTTTTTTTTTTTTTTTTTTTTTTTTTTTTCGTTCAGAAACACATTTGCCGCCTTGGACATACGTTTTATTTTGACATTCAGTAAAAAAAATATCGATTCAATAATAATTGAACAATCGATAACGATTTTTGTAGAAGGGAAAAATATTTCCCTTGGGCGTGAAAGGGTTAAAAGCATGTTTTCTCTAGAAAAAAGGTATATATATATAGACTAAATTTATTTACAGAACCACACAAAAGAATTCTGTTGACTTTCTGTCACCCAAATGATATCAAAGTTGGTTCAGTTATCAATGAGTTACAATAAATTAGTTGTATACTTTTTATTAGTGTGTATAACTACTGTGGCTCGTGTACAGAGACATATAAAAGAATTTCATACCGTTACGGTCTGTAGGCGACATTTCTTATAAGTGCATTTTAACATGGTTACACTTCATTAAACATAATAAAATAAACAACTTATTAAAATGTTTAAAAGAATGTTTTCTGTCAAAAATGGCAGGCACAGAATTTTAAATTAGTGTACAGGGCTACACAAAATAATTCCGATTAATTATGAAGCATTTCGTATCAAATTTGGTACGAGCATTTTTGAGTTACAAGGGAATAAATGTATTAATATTTTTTTAAAATGTAGTAAAAACCGAGTTACAGAAAATTTAAAATAACTGAAATCACATAGACCATTAAGAATTAAATTTCATCAAATTAATTTTACCTGTAAAACTTTAATTTAACTTTAAACATGCCTTAACATTATTCCTAGAGAGTTAGTTGCAATGCATAATATGTTGCCTTTACGATAAATCAGCATGAAATCAAAACAAAAGAAGCAAACAAGCAAAGAGAGAATACGCACATGATGACTATTAAAACACTTTTTTTGACAAATTTATTTTTGAATTAAGAAAAGCTTAGAAAAAAAACTTTTCTAGGAAGACCTTTTTCATCGTTGAGCACCAACGTAAGATTTCGTTCACTAGTGGCTATAATAGCAAATTTCTAGCAGGCTCCCGATCTTACATTAAAATAATTTAATTTAAATAAGAGGAAGAATGTGGAAAAAACAAGTTCGAAAAAACAAATAATAATAATAATAAAAATACAAATTCTCAAATTGTGAAGCATGTCCAGGTAAATCAAAGGTTTAGTTGTCCATAGCATACGAAAAAAAATTTACCTTTCAAGCAACATGGAGTCTTCAAATCCGAGTCTAACCATACGTTAGACACTTAAAAAACTATTTTAATTTGATTAGATAATGATTTTGTTTAACTTTTAGTTGAATCAATCCACGTTTCTGAAATAATACCTTAAATTTACTTTTAAGTTAATTTATAGTAATACTGCAAGGACATTGGTTTAAATTGTTTTTCAGTTTGATTAGTTCAACGCCATCTGGTGTTGAATTTTATCATTGGAGATAGTAGTTAATTATAATTAGATTATTTAAAAAGGAATTTTTTATTTGTAAGTTATATTTCCTATGACTAATTTTTTCAGGATTTTTTATTTTCTGAATCTTACCAAAAGCAGAATTGAACTTATTGAGAGGAATAACATTTTGATGATTAAGGTTAACTTTTTAGTGCTTACTTTTTGTTACTAGCCTTATTAATTTTCTTTTCATGAATCACCAGTTTTTTAAGTCATTACACTCATACATAATTTGCAACTCCCATCCTGTAATTTCACATAATTTATTTTTATTTTTCTTTTATTTTTTTTTCCTTCTTTATTTTTATGTTAATTATTATGATTTTTATTTTTTCTGATAATTTTTAAGCATAGTTTACAACTCAAAAACGAAGACAATTAAAAACTTAAGGGGAGAAAAAAATTATTTTAATACTTAGTAAATGCAATAAGTTCCCACCTTTTTTTTTTTTTTTTTAATTTCTTTTCAACATTCCAACCAGCCAAACCACACCACCCAATCTCCGTAATCGAACATCTGCCCACCGAACCTCCGCCTTTTTTATTGCTTTTAATTATTTATTATTATTTTTTTTTCGTGTGTGTGTAAGTTACACTAAAGTGCACTCTTTTATATATATATGCATACACACACACTCATAGAGAGAGAAAGATATACAGACAGACAGAAACGTATATGGTTAAGTAGCGAGTTATAATAATATGTAAATTATATCTATATAATTATTTTAAGTAATATGGAAAATATAAAAATGATCTGTTGAGTAATGAGTGATGCAAATTGGACGTTGAGGCTCCTGATCTGCAGATCCACTCGTTTAAAAATACGAAAAGCATTTTAAACGACTGAGTACATTTTTTTTCATTCTTTAGCAGTAAAATGAAATATAAAAGATAGAAACAATAAATTTTTGAAAAGCGAATATTAATTTAACGGTTGTGAATTTTCCGAATGTAAATATATATATATATATATATATATATGTAAAGTAATGAGTTATTCTCATTATTCTATAAATAAATTTGCCCATAGTTACAAGCGATTTGGAATCCGTAGACAGGGAAATTTTAAGAGGGAGAGATGAATCTCTGAAAGGGGGGGGGGGGGTGGGGGGTGTACGAACATCTTTGTAAGGAAAAAAGGTTATAATCTCGACTTGGAATTATCACATGTATTTGTTGAATTTTACTTTTTTTTAAATATAGCTTAATATGCTTCTTGTGTGTTTAATCCTGTATGATACTTATTTATACTTAAGGCATTTTTCATATCTCAATTTAAATTCAAAATAATTATACTTTTAAAATCGATTTCAATTTCTGCGTGTTATTTCTAGTAGGAGGAGGGGGGGGGGGTTCAGCTAAATTATTTTAATTTAAAGGGATCTTAACTAGAATAGCTAAATTTTTTTTTTTTTTTTTTTTTTTTTTTTAGCGAGGTTAAATTTTATTTAGTTTGATGTAAACAAATAATCTTCACTCTGCAGTTGATTTTTTTTTTTTTTTTTTTTTAATTTAAAGTCGTTACGAAGTAGGAGGAATAATTTATTTCAATTACTTGGAAAATTGACACCTTCAGAAAAATCATTTTTGGATAGAAGTACACATGCAATTTTCAGACATTATGGCTAGAGTGCCAAGAAATAGAATGTCTCCCTCCCGCTTTCTTTTTCTTTCTGCAGGGGTGATTGTGTATAAGATTTTTTACCTGATTTCAGGAATTTTTTTTTTCCCAGTTATTTTCCGTTGACTATTTAAAGAAAACTGTTGTACAATGGAAATTTAAGAATTTTTTTTATTATTTACTAATATATTTTTTGATTTACAAAGACTTCACATGTAATTTATTGGTTTGCAATCATAAAAAAATTTTAATCATAGTCTGGTCCTTTTTTTCTTTTCATGTAATTTCAGGATTTTTAAAGTAGAGTGACAATCAACCCTGTTTCTTTTCTTTTTCTTTTATTATTTTCTTTCTTTTTTTTTTACGTCATATATTTTAAGTTATAACTTGTTTCAAAGACATGACATTTCCTGACTTTTTTTTTTTTAAATCCCGAACAACGTATTTATTAAAAATATGAATTTTAATTGTATTTTGAGGCAGTATATTACCTTTTGTGCGAAGATCATGTCTGATATTCGATTATGTCTGAATTGAAATATTAAAACTTTTTTTTTTTCTTTTTATAAATAAAAATATGCCTTTCTTGAATTCAGTATTTTTAATATTATTTTAAATATTTTAAAACTTATGTTAAAAAATTAAAAAAGGTTTTTTTTTTTTTTTTTTTTTTTTTGGTAATTTCTGAATAGAAAAAGATATGAAGTTTTTGAAATTTTTGTGCAAGCAAGCTTTAGTAGAATACACCCTAAAAATATTGTTGATGCCTGTGTGTCAGCATTTTCAAATTTTGCTGTTCCTGAATTTCATGATAAATTATTTTGTTTTTATAGAAATTTCTCATTTTTAATTTTTAAGTATTAAGAACTCCTCAAATATCACTAATTATTGGTAGCCATATGGTATATCATTAATAAGTCTCCCCTATCTGCATGCAGGTAAGTTTTCAGGGGTTTTGCGCGTTAGGGAGTTTCACTGAAAATTAAGAAGTTTCCTAGTTATTGTAAAACCAAAACAATTCCTTCCACGGGAAAAAAGTGAAAGTGTTTGATTTTACCTTGTAGGATTAGACTAACTTCTTATTGGACTTAGGTGTCTTATAAAGTACTAGTGATTTATTGGGAATGGGATTTTACTTTCATCGGTTATGTGCTCTCTAAGTTGGTGAAACGAGTTGCTGGGTTTGAACCCGGATCTGTTATTCAATAAATAAATAAATAAAGCCACTAGCCGTTCGAAGATTTCCGTGATTTTTGCCAAAATACGCGTAAATACGGGCTAGTTTCCCTTAAAAAGATTCACACGGAGGGCATCCCATTCAGTCCTAGAATTCAGGCGAAGTCAATCGAGCTCATACACCAACCAGCATCTGTTGTGTAAAATCTTGACTTTTGAGTTGCTGACTGGTAACATGCCTAAACGTCTGTTTAGGTCATATTATTAAGGATATACTTTTTCATCTTTACTTTGTTATAACAAAAGGTTATAAAATGTTCCTGTTAAATTTTTTATTTAGACTGTCAAAGAGAAACTAAAATGTATAAAACAGCGATATTTTATTTTATGTGAAGAGGAAAAGATATTTTTTTGCTTTGATATTTTTATAGGCTATTATCAGTTCAGCATCTATGTATGAGATTTATCGTACGTTTTTAGCCTATTTTTAATAAGGGGAGGGACTTAAAAGTAGTATCATTCGAAAGTATTGTTAATTTTGGTTTAAAAAAAAAATCATATGAGGCCAAAAAGGCATACAAAAAATTCTCTATACACTTATTCATTTTATACACTACACGTGTAGCGACCCATCTTCTGGACCGTTTAAGACGGGAAGATGTCTGGTGCTGCCATCTTCTTTTCTTAGAGTGAAGATGATAATTTGTTACGTGTTCGTTGCAACTTTTTGGACGTACTACAAATAGATACAGAAAAGTTCATAGGGATATGTATTGTGGTGTAAGGAAGGAGGAAAAAATAATGAACACACACACACATATATATATAGAACAATGACTAAGAATATTTTGTTTATACTGAAATTTAAAATTTCTTTATTTCTAATATAAGTACTTATTTTTTTAAAAAAAGGTCGAGTTTCGAACGCTGGAAGATACTAAAAAACTAAAGGGGGGTGGGGATAATTTTTTTTTTATTGTGTTTAAATGATTTTTTTTCTTTTTTTGTGATATACGGCAAAATGTTAAATGTTATGTGAACAGTTGTTTATTTAAACATAAATGAAACATAATGTATTTTATTATTATATTTTAATGCCTTTATGATTTAAATATACATATATATAAATATATTTAACCGAAATATAACACGTATACTTTAACTATTACTCAATATGTTTTGTAAAGTTATTTCATAATGCGTTTAGTAAACAGCTTGAAAATGGGATTTTATACTTTGTCATATACTAAGTGGTACTTTTAGAATCGTCAGTACTAAAATGTTTTGTTCGATCCCGATTTTAATGCCTCATCAGTGGCCGAGCGGTTCTGCGCTCAAAGCTGGTAGATGGGCAGTGCTGGATTCGATCCCAGATCGTGCTCATCGACCTAGCCGTTTGGAGTTTTCCGTGGTGTCCTCCGAAACGCGCGTAAACACGGGCTAGGACCCCAGTTTAAAAAGTTATCAAAATATTTGCTACAAGTTTTATTTCTCAGTGCTAAGTTATTTCACAATCATATTGTAAATCTTTTTTAACAATTTATTTATTCTTCAAGAGAGACTTTTTACACATAAATGGTGCATAGTAAAGAAAAAGAACGCGTAAAAATATTGGGTGAGTGGGGGACTGTTGGCAAATGTTAAATTTAAAAATATATAGACACCTCAAAGAAAACAACGTTCATTGGGAATGTAAGAAATGTCATAAATAACTGATAGTGGTGCGAACACTAGTAACTTTTGGAGTATAATGTCCAAGCATTCATCTTCTTTTTTTTTTATACTGGTTCATTCTATGAAAAGTAACACCCGTCACAAAATTTTAAAAATTAATTTTAGAAAATGAAATAGTAGACTTTTGCTATTACCCCAGTATAATACTTTAGATTCTTGTGTTGTGTTTTAAAGCAGAATCAAAACAATTCTGCTATTTAATTTTCTAAAATTTTTAAAATTTGGTGATGGGTGTGACACTTCATGGAAATACTTCACTGGTAGATGATAACTTAACTACACCGTGCTTATTTGCGAAGTATGAGCAGTAGAATAGCAAAAGTAAAGGTCATGAATATGAAAAAACGGTTTTTTTTTTTCTCTCTCTCTCCCCCATAGTATTGATGTTTTATCCTGGTTACAAAAAGGTACATATTTACTTTAGCATCTACTTTAAATTTAACAATGGCAGTGTTTATCACATTGTGTTTACGAAAAGTACGTAATTTCCTCGATGCATTACTGTAATTATGAAAAAGTAATAAATAACTTTCAGCATATCAATTTTATAAACTTTAATAAATTTTAAATCCAACGTTTCGGCTAAATTCCTTCATTAGCCTTCCTCAGGGAAGAATGATGTTAAAAAACACATAAACATAGAAAATTTAAGTACATGATACCACAATTACAACTTCAAACCATTTAACAGATGATTACACAAATTGTAAAAATATACTATATACATTTTTAAAAATATGCTAAAACACTCAAAGGAACATGAAACATGATCACTACAAGACAAGGATAAAGAGCTACTAAAGCAAAGGTTAAAAATATCAAAATTGCGGGGTTGCCAGAATTAAATTAAAGCAGGGTAACCATAAATTAATTTAAGCCCAAGAAATGAAGCCAAATTGAGGGGGGGGGGTTACGGATAAGGAATCGTTACAAATTTCTGATTTTCTTTTAATAATTTCGAATGATTCATAAGGAAGTGCTTGGTTTCTATTGTCAGTATTGTAAATTATTTTGGCATTTTCAAAATCGGGGTTAATGGGATTAGTATTATAATTTCGTGAAAAAGCTGTGTTGGGTCTATTATATTTTAAATCCGCAATATGCTCCTTCATTCTATCGCAAAAAGGTCTATTAGTCATACCTATATAGTAGTTAGTTTTATTATCAACTTTATATGGGATTTCATAAACACCAGATTTTAATTTGGGGGGAGGAGGATCAAGTTTTTTAGAAATTAATGAATTTAATTTTAAAGGAGCTTTAGCAACCAAATTAACTTTTTTATGTTTAAATAATTTAGAAATTCCCTCATGAAGAGAGGGCAAATATTGAATTTTCTTAAACTTACTATTAGAAGATTTATTATCATTAGAAGATGAAGAAGGGGGAGGAGGGGACATAATTTTATAAATTAATTTATTTATAGTCTTGATTAGAATATATATCTTATATATCTGAATGCATTACTGTAATTAAAGAAAGTCTAAATTCAACCACGCAAAAAGACCATCTTTAAATTTAGGAAAAACAAAATTATGATTGAATAGCAGAAAATTGCTAAGTTTCTTTTTTCGTTATTTTCTTTCTTCCCCCCCCCCTCCCATTTTTAACCACTTTTCTGCTAATGGTAACAGGAAACTGTTTTTATTTCGATTGAAAAACAAATTTTATTTTTTAGCTTCCGACAGGAGTGTGCTGTAATGTTACAAACATATTTTTTGTAATGCTTATTAAAATAATCTGGTTTGTTACTCACACGACTTTCTCTTACCCTGAAATTTAATACTATAAAAACAGATTGGGATTAAAGGGTAAGTTAACGAGTACTGTTGTATGATCCTATGTTAAAACAATTCAAATTAGGCTTCGGAACAGCTTTAATTGACAAATAATTCCATAACCCCGCTCCCCAATTTCATTGTTGTACATGCATTTGTATACAATTCAAATCTGTTATTAAATTCAAAAGTTCGTTTAAGATTATTAAGACAACTTTCTCACGCAACATTCCTTGAAACTTATCAATCTTGAACAAACTTTTTTAGTAACAAACGCATTAACTTCAAAATACAACATTTGGGTCACCTGAAATTATTTGTTTTTAATTTACTCTAACAGACACAGACAAAGATCAAACGTTAAAAACTTCACTTCGGTATTGAGGAAACCTCAAATTGTGTAAATATACAAAAAAAAAAAAAAAAAAAAAAAAGATGAATATTTAGCTTAAAAAAAATACATTATTTACCATATCGCTATGAGGAATTAATTTCAATTTCTGAGCAGCTTTCCTGGACATGGTAAAATGTTATAGTAAAGCACTTCCACTAACAATAAAAAAGAATGTTACGGCTTAAATATTGGCAGCCCTGTATATCTTCTGAAAGTTATGTACGCATCACATGGTGCACATAAATATAATTGTATATTATAATAACACACGGCACGAACTGAAGTACACTTCCATCAATTTTCGAGTATTTTCACACTATAATCTAGTTCTTTTGTGTAGCCCTGTAATCGAACAGTGAACGATTTCCATACCATACTCTACATGAAACATGTTTTTACGCATGTGTATATATGTATATTCGTTTCATTTGGTTTAGTGCAGTCTACAGATGTTAAACTCAACTTACCTGCAATTTCCCTTATAAACGTAATAGATATGAATTCTCTTGGGTGTCCCTGTACACGAACCATTTGCTTCATCTCAACGAAAAGTTTAGTGTAACATCTCTATATGATACATATTTAGAATACCAAGATTGACTTTCTGCTATAATTTGTTTTTGAGATATGCTGATAACAGACGGACAGACAGACACATACACTCAGACCAACCGCTGAAAGCATAATTTTTGGATTCAGGGGACCTCAAAACGTGTATTCATAACAAAAACTCAATTTCGAAAATTTGACCCAAAAACAATACTTTCTCTACCTTATGGGTAAGAGAAAGTAATTCATGCAAGCCATAATTGATAATTATTTTTAAGTAAAAATTTATTGAGATTTTTCATAATAATAATAATAAGCCTAAGTTTTGTAATAAATAGGTGTGACTGCAATATTTGTCGCCGAAAGGGGGAAAAAATGAATAAAACAAATAAAAAGAAGAAGCGTTTTAAGTAGCTCACTTTCGAAAAAAATGTAAATTATCTTTTATTTTTATTTATTTATTATTATTATTTTATTAATTGAACATTTAATTGTTTTAAATTCCCTGTTAATGGCAAATAAGATAAAATTTTAAAGAACTTCTTACATAGTCACTTTAATTCAGAAAAAAAAAATAATTCCTCTGGAATTATAATCCCGAGACGAGGAAGTAAAATCACTCGTCCTCTTCCGTGCCGACACTGACCGCTGATAGATCCAGTCTCTGTTAAATAATAATGATAAATAATACTAATAAAAAATATTCAAATCGCTCTGTAAGAATTATGAGAGCCGATACAGATTTAACTGACTTTGCAAGAAAAATTATCTTAATCCACAACTTCGTTGAAAAACTTAACGACTCTGTTTAATAAGATGATATGAGTTTCTTTTTCTGAAATATCGATCTATCAACTTTATATAAAAGAAAAAAAAAATGTCCTCCTTGATCTTTAATTGGCTTTGGAACTGGCGATGACCAGTTTGGAATTTCTCCGGATGCGGATCAGCTGATCGCCCTGTGTCACTTCTATCGTACTCTACTTTATCCATCATCGGGCTTTTGTGAATGACTCTATATAGTCCAGGTATTCTTTCTAAACAGTTTCAAGGCATTATTATTACTACGTTTTTTGAGTGGAGACTCGGTGTGAAAATTCTGTCTCGGGCTGCCAAACTCTTCTTTCATTATTTCTATCGGAAAGTTCACTGCTACAATTATAATTTAAGTAAAGGAAAATTTCTTCATTAAGTATATATTATTCCTGCATCTGATAGATATATTAACAGTTTGGATAATTATGAAAATGCGTATTTGTGAATTTTTATTTATTATTTCTTGCCGGAATAATGAAATCTGTCAAGTGAGAGAAAGAATTAATCTATTTATTTTAACCCTTTCAGTCGTAGTGTTCCCGCTGATGGAACACCTAATTTTAATTCTCAAGTGCAAAAACTCATCCCGGAAATTTTTAGCGAAAATTTACATTTATAACATAGCAGAAAAGGCCCTTTTTTTAACGTTAAAATTTAAAATTTCTTGTATTTTAATTATGTTCGTAAATTCCGGTGGCAGTGTAATTTAAATGATCCGAATTACCTTGCGCCGCAAAGAGTTAAAATACTCCGGAATAAATTGAAATGTTGGGATCTATGCAACTTTTACGAGTTTTTGTTGTCGATAATGTTTACTTATAAAGTGATTTATTTATTAAATTAAATATTATTTGAATTTAATAAGGTTTTACTTACAGATGTTTCAAACCGAAAATTTCTCGAAAAGGAACAATGCTAATTTTTTATTTTTTAAATATTTATGATCAACTATGTGTCTAAAAGCCATTTTTAAAATTAGTTTAGTAATTTTTAAAATAAATTAAGTAGTGAACGTTAAAGGGTTAAAAGAATGCATAAATTTTTTTTGGAATAATTTTTTCTGTGTTTGCCATTTTAAACCTTTTTCTTCTAATAAATTGTCAGTACTCATATTTTTTGTTGTTTTACTATTAGACATAATGATATGTAGCAGAAATTTCGTTAAATGCCAAGTTTGTAAATGTAATCTAAAGAACTTAGATTATGACTGACAGAGTAATTATGAAATTTTGCATAAAAGTAAAATTTTGTAACAGATTTTGTATCATTTAAAAAGTTTTTAGAGTTGTACTGTCATCATCATACAGTATTAGTCTAGTATCGTCATGAAGTTTCAAATGGGGGAAAAATTACATCGGAGATTTCATATTAAGCTTTAGATCATTTTCACAATATTAAACATTCCTGTTCTGATTTTTTGCATCGTATTTCTAAACCAGTTTACTTTTTTTTATATTTTTGAAGTATCTGTAAGCAGCATATGCACAAAATTTTTCTCCGGATCAAATTGATAAACTTTCAAACGTATTTATATTAATGGTGTAATCAAACTGAATGTTTTATTATTATTTTATGTCATTTATGACATTCAAAATATTATAAAATATTTTAACATTATAATGATCAAAAACCAGTAAGGAAAAACTTTAATTAGCAAGTAATCAATAAAATTAACTTTTTTTTTTTTTGGTGGGGGGGGGGGGGGGGGTTATACATAGTAATTAGAAAATAGCTTCTTTCCCTATGAAACTTCTTTATATTATAATGGTAAATTGTATGTCTGTTTATCAACAGCATAACTCACGTTGAGCTAAAGTTTTAGCAAATTATCTTATATATATCTGTACTATTAAAATCTTGTATATATTAAAAATGAAATATAAGCATAAAAATTTATAAATAAAACACACAAATCTATTAAATTTTTTTTAATTACAAACCTGTATTCTTTTTTCTTTATTTGCATAAAAAATATTCATTCATCGAAGTAATGAACTATCATTTAATTCTTAAGTGAGTGTGTGAGTGAGTGAGTGAACATAAAAAGAGGAGAGGAGAGGAGAGGAGAGGGGCGTCAAAGTGCCGTTAATGCATCTTTCAAGGGACTGGCGTAAAAAGAGGAATAGATGAGATGACGACGATAACACGTGTAATTGAATTATTGGGATAAATAACTTTGAATAGTATAAATTTAACTCTCTGTGTGTGTACGAATGTAGTTTGACGTAAAAGTAATAATATAACATTGTTAGGTACTTATTAAAATACATTTTAAAATAAAACATTTATCGTTAAAGTAATAAAAACTACATGTTAATTGCACACCTTAAAATTGATTGCTTTACCCAAAAATTTATGTTTATGGTGGCGGACATTTAATTACAAAATATCTCTCTTTAATAATCGTCTGAAGTTCTGATTGTATATGAACATCGAACACAACATTATGAATCGAATTAAATTCATCGGATGTTTTTTTCATTAGTGTCAATATATATATGTATAACTAGCTTTAGTGAAATTAATAACGAAGAAATAAGAACAGCTGCAGAAAGTCTTCTAATTTGAGAAAAATGAAAACGCCGTGTAACCATTATTTGTGTCTAGGTCAGTGTCGATTAATCGGTTCGGTTCATCGACCAATGCTCAGTTCCGATCAATTTTTTTAATTGAGTTAATCGGTCCGATTAATTCGATTAAAATTTTTCAAAATTCGATTTAAAAAATTTCAAACTACAAATTAAAGTAAAAATGTAAAATGCTGTTCTGCCCACAAAACATTGCCCCATCAGTGGCCGTACGGTTCTGCGCTCAAAACTGGAAGGCAGTGCCGGGTTCCATACTAAATCACGCTTGTCGACCAAGCCACTCGAAGTTTTCTGTGGTTTTCTCCGAAACTCGCGCAAATACGTGCTAGGACCTCTCAGAAAGCCCCCCCACACACACACACACGGAGGGCACTCCACTTATAGTACTGGGACCCTAGTAAAGTCAATCGGTTTTAATCCTAAATACACACCTATAAAGTATTATTTCACATAAGATTGATCTTAGATCCCGAAAATGTCAATATGCTTCCGTGTTTAAGGAATCGATTAAAATAGCATTTTTTTTTTTTTTATGACTTTGGAAATAAACATGTAGGTGTGTTTCATTAATATTTATAAAGTATTTTTAATTATATTTTTATTTTTATTATATATAAATAATTAAGAGGCAACAGCACTAAATATCCTAATTAAATATCTTCATAATTAAATCTAAGTGTAACAGGAAATGTATTTCATAAAATAAAAAATGATCTATAAATGCTCAGTCACGTACGAATATTTGCAGTTGCTTTTCGAAGTGTTGTATTATCTTCGCGTTTAAAATATGTAGTTTTTCATTTGTTAGAAAAAATTAAGAGGTTTACTTTTTTCATTATTTATTTGTATGTTTATTATTATTATTATTTATTGTTTAAGGAACTAGTTAAATTAACGTCTATATCATCATAATGGTCTGTTGTGTACTATATGAGAAAGAACAAAAAAAAAAAAAAAAAAACCTATAGGAGAGTTTTATTTATCGTTCAAATAAAATTATACAAAGAAAAACAAAAATCGATTAAAAATCCGATTAATTGGTCGATTAATCGATTAATGAACTACGTACGATTAACCCAGTTAAAACTGTTAATCGATTCTCACCTCTGTACAACAACCAAAGCATTTTCTTATTAAAATTAATTGTTGTGCAATACAGCGTATAAACGTAAAAGATGAAACTTTAAAACTGTACTTTACTGCAAGATTGAATCACCCTTATTTTGGACATATCCTATGCACGTTTTATGTTGCGGTTCCGTATGAAGTTTTTCTGAAACTTATAGAAAGGAAAATTTTTCGTCGGTAGTGTCGCCATCTGCTGCATTAAGTAGAAAGTAAAATTTAAAACCTAAGTTTTTAATTTGTTGTACTTTATTCATTCTTGTTACATTTTGACGGTAAATGAAATTCATTGTCAGTTTTATTAGTTGTACTGTAGATGTCTAAAAGGTATTAAATATTATGTATCAGTTGATGTGTTTGTAATTTAACTTCTTCGGAAATATGCTATTTCAAATAATCCAAAATGGGAATTTCTGCTGGTATCAGTGCTGCCAGATTGAGGGAAATTTTTATGCAACTCCCACCACTAAATTTTATTTGAAACAGTTTGGTAATTAATTCGAAACATTTTTCACAGAAATCGTCTATGTAATTAGCTAACTGTTGCAAGTAAAATTTAACGGCGGCTGTTGAATAAAAATTTCCCTCAAATCTGGCAGCACTGGCTGGTATGCGATCATTTTAATGAAGCTCCCAAAAATGAGTTCTTAGAGTTCCCGCCAAAAGACTTCTCATTTGCTCCAGATCTAAAATTTGTATTGGCAGAGTCACTAATTATACTTACACTAACCTTCTTTCATATAAACATATTTTGGGATTTACCTCTTTTGTTTGTTTACAACCATGGAAAAGTATAATCACTATTTATGTTTTCTGTTTCATGTGTGTATGAACATTAGTCGTCTGATTGATATACATATATATATATCAATCTTGATAATTAGTAGAAATAAAACTTGAAACAGAGTATTTAAAAACCAATGCTCAAATGCAGCAAAAGGAAATATAAAACCAAAATAAATAAACTGATAATAAATGAAACGTAATCCCAAAACACACGAGGGCCTTCTTTAGGGAAGCCTCCCCCCCCCCTCCCTTCTTTCCATGTAGAGAAGGGAAAATGAGAAGTTTCTGAAGAAACGTGTGCTTTTCAGCCAAAAAATACGTTTCTAGCCGTCTACTTCTCATAGATTAAAGCAAAAATATGTAGCAAACGAATTCAAGATTAGAATTGAATTAATACAAAGCATTAAAACGGCGATTAAATTCATAAATAAAGTACAATAGTAAATATATCAATATAAAAATATAAATATATATAAAGACAAATTTATATGACAAGTAGATTGAAAAACATTGAAAAATCCCCCCCCCCCCCCCACCAAAAAGAGAGAACGGGGGCTAGAAACGTATTTTTGGGCTAAAAAAACACCCGTTTCTTCAGAAACTTCTCATTTTCCATTCCCTACGTAGGGGGGCTCCCTTGAAGGCCCCCGTGCGTTTTGGTATTACTTTTCATTTATTATCAGTTTGTGTGTGTGTGTGTGTGTGTGTGTGTGTGTGTGTGTGTGTGTGTGTATATATATATAGGGTTTCCTTTCCAACTTTTGGCATGATATTATCATAGCAATATGGAGAAAAATATCAGCGAGAATTCACCAATGGAGTATACAATCCATAGTTACGAACACATATCCAAAACTAAGTTTTCAGGATTGCTTGGATTTGATCATAGGATTTATCCTGGAAATTCAGAAATGAGATTAAAAAAGGTGTGTGGCATTATTTATTTTAACTACGTTCTACGAAGTTATTAGTATAATTACTATTATGACTGTGAATATCAATAATTTATTTTGACATTTCTAATTTAGGTAATTCTCTTAGGCAAAAAGGAACTATCTCAGTTTGTTCTTTTAGTCCTCTCGCTGTTTTTAGTATCTTCAATATTGTTTCTACTGATAATTAAAAAAAGGAGATTCTAATTGATCAGAACTATGTAATTTGACTATATCCTTTAACTTTTTAGAAATATTTTAAAGTATCAGATAACGTATGACTTGTTTTCGATGATGGGGTTTTTACAAAGCAATTGTCAATTTGAAAAACTGATTGAATTATTTATTTATTTTATCCTGGATATAAACATAAGTTATAATTAATTCTTTATTCGTTTAAATTGCGGTCACTAGAAAAAATTCTATAGCTTTTTTTACTGTATGCAAAATTTGTTCTAGATATAATGCATAAGTGTTTAAAATTTTCCATTTTTAAAACAGTCTTTATCTCATATATATATATATATATATATATATATATATATATATATATAGTCTTTTTAATTGAGCTACGCTTAAAAATGCTAATAAATTCTGATTGTCTGTGATAAAAATGCTCAAATAGCCATAAATTTGGAATGTTTGTTGAGATACGGTAGAAAATTTTACATATAATTAGTCATATTCAGTTTTTTTTTTTTTTTTTTTTTTAAGATTGCTATATTGAATAATAAACCCACTATCGCCTCAAGGGATTTGTGTTTCAAGAATGTAAGTAATGTTTGATATTTTATATCGTCTGTCCAAGTTTTCAGTAGAAATAAATACATAATCTGTTTTACATAGTTTTCAGCGATTAAAAAAAAATAAAATTTAAAAAGGAAAGGAAACTCTAATTTAGTTTGTATGGTTGAAATTTAGAAAAAAATATTTTAAATCAGCTGTAATATTTATATGTATAATTAATTGTTTTAGAAAATGATCTTTTTAATAACCATTCTAAAACAGAAAATTAAAAATGAATTAAGGGGTATTCTGGTCTAGAAGCATAAATTTGCCGAGATCAATAAAAATAAATAAATAATCATTTTTTACAAGATATTTATTGATATTTTAAAAATATACAAAATAATAAATAAATAAATAATATATATAAGCTGGTAAAGTGGGGGTAAAATAAAAGGGGGTGGTCTGGTTGACACGATTGCAAACTTTCTGTTCATTTGAAACAAAATTAAAAAAAAAGATTTAATTAGTAAGAATGTAGTTATAGAAAGTAAATGAGAGGGGGGAGGGGGGACGCAGGTTAAATAGAACTTGAAACATCATGAGAGCTTGAGACCTTGTTGGAAAAAGTAGTATTGAATAAAACGCGTTTAAATTTTTGAGCAAAAGTTTGAGGCAGCCGCAGTCATAGATTGGTACGGCGGTATTCTGCACTCAAAGCTGGTAAATATGAAGTACCGGGTTTAATCCCAAGTCGCGCTCATCGACCTAGCCGTTGGAATTTGCCTTGGTTTTCTCCGAAACTCGCGTAAATGCGGGCTAGGACCCCTCAGAAAGACCCCCAAGGAGGGCATTCCACCTATAGGCCTAGGACAAGCGTAGTCAGTCGGCCTTAAACCCTACAACCAACCATAGATTGGTATGTTATTCTTACTTTTTGTAAATCGGCGTTTGTTAATACATTTTACACACATACACATATATAATAATAATAAAAGTTCTAGGCAAGAATATGCCCCCTTAATGGTAATTCAAAATTTAGCTACGATTCTAATACATTATCCAAGAATTTTTTTTTTTTAATTCGATGGTGATTTAACACATACATACACACACATTTAAATGTATCAGTCTTTACATCACAGTTGTTATTTCACCAGGCATAAGATATATATATATCAGTACCACTTACCACAAAGTACCGATGCAGTGCGGGTGGAAAAAGAGATGCCGTAGGCAGCGGGGGGTATCCGAAGCGAGGTTTAGAGCATTTTCAATGTATTATTATTTTTTTTATTTTTTATTTATGTGATATAAAAAATAAATAGTGATTCAGTTGTTTTGAAAATTCATTTAAATATAGTGACCAGCGAAGCGGGCGTAGCCTGCAAGTTCTTAATAATTTATGCATATTTTAATGCTATTTAACTTAATCGAAATGTTTAATATTTACAAAGTTAAAATAAGTAATAAATACATAAGTAAAAATATAACTTTTAAACACTTTTTTTTTAAAGCATTGTTGGAATTTATGCTTTTGTTATTTCTTTGAAAATTATCTTCTAAAAGTATGTTTATAAAGAATTGGTATTTTTAATAGCAAATGAAATATTTCAAGAGGCATTTTGTACAAATGTTATGTTCGTTTTAAAAGACTATGCATATTTTTGCTATAGCTCTATTATTTGTACTACTACCAAATTACGTTTTTTATGTATAAATTTTCATCAGTTTAAATTATTTCTTTTAATTAAATAAAAAGAATATTCAAGTAAGAAATTTAAAGTTAAATTATTAAAGTTAAAATAAATAACTGCATTGCATAAATTTCAACATTTTAAAATATTTATTGTAAAAAAAAAAAAAAAAAAAAAAAATAGCAAATTTACCATTTTAATTCACTCTTTAAAGCTAAAAGTAATGAATATATAAACAGGTATTCTATAAAATATATTCACTACAATAAATATATAGTGTGTTGCATCTTCAATAAATATATAGCGAGATGTGAACTATGACTGACTGCAATTCAGTTGCTGACTCATTTCCATATCGTTTCTTTGCCGTAATTAAAAGTAATTATATATGCTGGATTATGTGGGCGTTAACCCCTTAACGCGCGCTGTCCTCGCTACGAGGACGCAAAATTTAAGATCCAGCTGCAAAAATTCATCCCGGAAATATTTTAGCAAAAATTTACGTTCATAACATATCAGAAAAGCCCAGTTTTTTTAACCTTAAAATTTAAAATTTCTTTTAGTTTAATTTAGTTCAGGAATTCCGGTGGCAGTATAATTTAAATGATCCGAATTGTCTTGCGCCGCAAAGGGTTAAAACGGTGCATAAAATTCATGAACCATGATATAGCACGATCCCGAAAAACAGTTTTTAAGAAATAACTTCGTTAAGTGATTCCGGGATGATTTTTCGCTGTCGGGAATTACTAAATGCGTCCTTATGGCGAGGACACTGCGCATTAAATGGTTAAGAGGTCTTGAACATGATTTCACTATTTTTCAAAGATGTTTGTCTGTCTGTCTGTGTGTTTGCGACAAAAAATTGTGGCAGCTCTTGCTCAAGAACTAATTCACATATTTTCTTATAAATTTATATATCTAATTGTAACTTGATTCCCTCCCCCCTCCCCATTAAAACTGATTTTACAAAATATGCGTGGGATAAAATGCACCGAACATTGCACTGTTTTTGCGTACAATTTTGCCAACAAAATCCCTTTTCAATTTCTCCGTTTTTTAAATCCTTCGTTCAATCACTAGTCAATTCTATTTTGAAGAAGTGTGCAAAATTTTAATTAGATCGATGTATTAGTTTTTGATAAATCGTGTCGACTGCTTTTCTGAGGGGGGCCTCCATCAACTGAATTTTCCATAAACAAATTTTTCCAATTTTCTATACTGAATTTTCCATATTTTTTAAAGAAAATTCTATAAAATTTTGTTTAAATGTTGCACTTTTGTATACTCAAAATTTTATTTATTATATTAAAAGAGAGAGAGAGAGAGAGACAAAATATGCTTTTTTTAAACCTTTGAAACCCATGTAACCCCTTAAACAAAAAAAAAAAAAAAAAAAAAAAATGTTTATCTTAGCGCCCTTGGTCCAGGTTTGGGCTTGATATCCATAATCATTCTTTGAATGATTCAAAACTGATATATGTTACTCAAAATCACAATTGTATTGTTCGAACATATAAAAACATTTGAAAAGTAATAAGTTTAAATATTCTCACATAGAAAAGTATGCAATATTGTTTAAAAGGAATTTTAATCGTCGAATAATCTTTCAAAGTACAGGGTGGTTATAATTAAACTTCCCCTGTAAACAGCATCCTACAGCGCAAACGGGTGAACAGAATGCAACGAAATTTGGTATATAGATTATGCACGTGAAGCGCTCACGGAATTTCGAATAAAAGAAAAAATAAGTTCCAAAATGTCCACCAGAGGGCGCATTTTCCGGAAAAACATTAAATTTAACGCAATAAACGACCAAAACGGAATACAGAAATAATATTAACAATCCAGACCAAGAATTATGAGTAATAAAACGTAAAACCGAGAAAAGCTGTCGAGATTTGCATGCTTGCGAAGTAGAGGAAGCTTTATGCGAAACAGGTACTACTTAATGTGGTTCGATGACAAGGTGATCAGAAACTAGTCTATAAATGTTAATATTGTTTCTGTATTCCGTTTTGGTCATTTATTGTGTTAAATTTAATGTTTTTCCGGAAAAGCCGCTCTCTGGTGGACATTTTCGAACTTTTTCTTCTTTTTTTCGAAATTCCGTGTGCGCATCTCGTGTATAGTCTATATACCAAACTTCGTTGCATTCGGTTCACCCGTTTGCTCTGTAGAATGCTGTTTATAGGGGCAATTTAATTATAACCACCCTGTATATCTGGACTAGTTAAGGATTTTTTTGATCGGGCCGGACCTAATTTTAGCGGCTTTTGCCTGAGCTAGGCCATACACTGGGAGAGAGAAAAAATAAAGTTGTGGCTAGACTGACATTTTAGATGTCATACTTAGACCTTCAAATTTCGGCCCGTGCAGTTTTCTAACGTGATAGAATCTGAATCCTGTAACTCGTAGATTAACCGATTTTAATATATATGTTTCTAAATTTGGAACTCTCCATGCGTTAAAATCAACTTACATACATATTTATGTAATTACTTATCAGTTGCTTTTATTTTTTATATATTTTCCTGAAAAACTTATTGCATAGATTTTATGATTATTTTCATTATTTCTACGCAAAATACGTTTCTATGGAGAATAAAATCTTCAGTCCTTTAATGTAGTTAGCCTGTTAGGTGATGCGTTTGAATCCTGGTTCAGACATGAATGTTTGCAATCGATCGGGATTCACTTTAAGCCGTAGTACCCTGTTTAATGAATCGTAATGTTGAAAAAAAAATTGTAGAGACACCTCCTCCCCTTCAGTCCTTTAATATAGTCTGTTAACTGATTAGCTTTATTGTTAGTCTTTATTAAACGATTATATTAACATTTTAATAAAGAAAACGAGAAAAAAAAAATATTGCATCATTCGTAAACTTTTTTTTTTTTTTTTTTTTTTTAATTCATCTATTATTGAATTTTTAAGTACAGCTTAGTATTTAAAATTTTACTACTTTCCACTTAATTTTTCTGTAAATTGTTAATACTTTGAGAAAATAAGAAAAACAGCCACATAATAATAGTTAACTCGTTAACTTTTTTTTTTTCCCGAAAAGCATTTGCTGCTTCTAAATATCCCTCAATACTTCTGTTTCCATCTCTCAGTTCTATCAGAAAAAGCTATCTGGACAACTTCTCCAAAAGAATGTGCACCTGTCTGTATTCTTTTTTTCTAACCCTGGGGCTTAAAGGCTTTCAAGGTTGTCAACGGGGCAGATAACGCAATAGCCTAAATCCAAACTAAGCAAATGAAAAATGAAAGTAAATCCCAAATAAGTTCTTTTGCAAACTCCAAATCCCTGCCCTCTCTTTGTTCCAACAACGGCAGGTATTTTTAACCGGGAATGAAATCCGAAATTAATCACTTTTTAGAGCTATCGGCATCTCCTGACTTTCTGGATAAAATCCCGCTTAAAAATAATGTTGGCTCTTTTAACGCACGAGTTAATAATGCTTCTACTTTCCAAAGAAGTCTGTGGCACGAAAAAGAGTCTGCTTGGTACAAGAGAGATTTTAATTCTTAAGACAACAAAAGTCAGTGCCTAGTAGTTTTTTCTTTAAATATATTTTTTTCCCTTTTCTTTTTTCAGCTGTGGAATAAATACTTTTCAAGAATGAGTATTGTTCACTTTTAATCTCAGGATATCTTTTTCTCTAATATTTATTTTGAACACAATTGCAAGATATATCTTGATGATCAAAATATATACCTATCACCTTTCATTTAAAAATGAAAAGTAAATTGAGAAAGATTCAGACATAAAATGATTTTGTAATTTGTGTTATTCAGGCATAGTTGCAAACATATGGATTCAAAACACACATAATTAATTTTCATATATATGCACAGAGAATCCAAATGATGAAAGCATAGAACATCAATCTGTCATCAGAGGCTTTGGTTGTATATTTTTTGCAAATAGATGTAATTTCTGTTACACTGCATATTTGCCAAAAATTGACAGTGCAAAAAGCCCAATCATTATCTAATAAGACGTTATAAATGAAATCAGAAGCAAGATTTAAAACATAAAATTTCTAATAAAAATGAAGACTAATAAAACTTATAGAATAAAATCTACAATATATATAAAATAAAACAATTGAATTTAAATTCCGTTCTGTTAATCAACATTTGTTAAGGCTTTTCCATTATATCAGTGTCATTGTAAAATATTTGTCTGAGCATAATTTACTCCAAATCTTTTTTAAGTGCATTTGGCATAGGATTTCAATTAGCTAAATATAATACTTAATATTTTTACTGTATTATTAATTTTTAAGAAATTCATTTAAAAATCTAATGCAGTTATCATACCAAATTTAAAACTTGAATGGAAATTTAGGAACATAAGCAGAAGATTTGCTGTTATTTGTAACCTATTGTTTTCGAGAAAATAAATAAATAAATAAATAAACATTATTCAAGAAAAAGAAAAATGAAGGCTTCAACAATGAGAGATGGTATGCATATGCCATGCCCCATTTTTCTTTTACAATTTCTTACTATTCTGTCTTGAGGGGGGGGGGTATATATAAATTAAAAAGTGTTTGGAAACTATTTTGACATTAGAAATGTAGTTTTTAAAGTTAAATGATTATAATAATCATTAATTTCAGGATATACATGTAGTTTGAAAGTGAAATTATTTAACCAGAAATGCATAATTATGTATTGGTTTACAAATAATTATTATACGTGAAATGGCAGTACGGAGATTTTCAATCTAAAATATGGGCTGTCAACATTACCTGTTTTATTATATTTGTAGATAATTTGACAACAATTATAATACAGTCTTTTTTGACGGGGCTTAGCCATAGTGATTATGATGGGTCTTTATTTACTATTGTGAATGTAATTTTTGTGTCATCGGTAAAAGATATATATATGTCTCGTCCAACCCCCTCAAAAAAAAAAAAAAAAAAAAAAATCAAATATTAAGTTTATATTCACTAGATCGAGAGAGAAAGATTTTCTAATCGTATTACCAACAAAAATTTAAAGTCTAATTTAAAGCATATATGCAATCATGTGTGAAAGTGGTATATTTTTATTTTGATCAAAAAAATTACGAGTTAAAAAAAAAAAAAAAAAAAAAAACAATTCCATTGAATAACAATTTTGCATGATGGGTGTGCCCTTTTCGGTGTTGAAAAATTGTTAAAAATTATGCACGTGTATTAATTTAAAATAGGAAAATAGACACAGGCAACGGACTGTATTTTAAAATAATACAAAAATTACAGTAAACAATAAAATTTAGTTTTATATTAGACTCTTACATATTTTGTTTAACCCCAATATATCAAATGGTATATTTTTTACAAAATGATTGTACATTTTATTTTCAGCAGCGAAAGTTTTTGAAATATGCCATGTTTTTAAATTTACTGAGACTTTGGAGTAAAAGAGTGATGTTATTAAGTGATGTTATTAATTTTATTCAGTTACTACATCTCTTTTTCTAGCGCATTGCAGAATTTATTAACCCCTCACCTGCCGACGAAAAATTACGAGATTCGCTTCCCAGTGGCACCATTTTTCACACAGGCGCGTGTAGTTAGTTATGCGTTCATTGTTCCAGAAACATTCCCCTTCCGATTCTTCCTACTCCCCATCTTCCTTGAAATAAGTAAATCCTTCGAAAACACTGCCATGGTCATTTAATTGCATTCCAAAGAAGTGAGACTAGGTTCACTGGTAACGTGGTACCAGCGTAACACAAAGGACCGTACTTCGGCAAGACGTATATATACGACCTGGGCAATTAACGTATCGGCATAGCGAGACGAATATATACGTCGTCTCGCAGGGCCCGACTTAGACTACCTGGAGCCCCGGGGCAAGCCTATTCTGGGGGGCCCCCTTGCAGTGGCATAAGAGCTCTTTAGGTTGCAGAATTTCTGCATACGCCTGTAGGGGGCCCCCTTCCAGAAGGGGGGCCCAGGGCATTTGCCCCGTATGCCCTGCCGTTAGTCAGGGCCTACGTCTGGGGCAGTTAAGGGGCTAAGATACGTTATCATCAATATACATTAAAACGCAGTTCTGATCAACACATGGAAACGTTTTAGTTTATATGTCAGCTATCGATTAAAAAATATAATTTAAGAATAATAGCAAGCATTACGTGTCTTACGAAAATATTACATTGTAATGTACATTTTATGACTTTTTCATAGCATTAAAACACATCAATTCATTCTAGTTCAGTTTTATCCGTTGTCTAAATGCGGATGGAATGCTCTTCGAAAATTGCTCATGTTTCATTTAACTCGTGCGAATAAAATAAAACTTTCGTACCAGTAAACAGAATAAATCGATTAAATAAGAAATTTATTTACGGGAATTTTAAGTGTTTAATTGAGTGATAGTTTTTTCGAGTTTCAGGAATAAGTCCAATTGAAAATTTTGTGTTATGTAAAGCGCTAAACCTGCACGCATAATAAAAGCGTATTATGATTAATTAACCTAATCAAAGCATGTTATGATTTACTAATACCAATTTCCATTTTTGAATTAAAATTATTAATTGCTGCGTAATTTAGCAATGTAAGCTTTTGGTTTTTTCAGAGGCAAAAAATATTCTTAGTTAAAATATTTCATTGATTATCAGATTTGCGGTCATCATGGGAGAAATAAGAAAAAATACTCTGGGCGAGAAATCAAATTATGTTTTCATTATCCTATTAAATGCAAAAATTAAGTTTATTCATTAAGAAGATTTTTCTTTGTTGTTTGTCTTTTTTGATTATTATTAGCGGGATTTAAAAAAAAAAAAAAAAAAAAAAGAAAAGAAAAGAAAAAAAGTCGAGTTAGTGCTATTTCAGGTATCTGCAGCCATTTGTAAAAAGGGCAAAGACGCTACGGATTAGCTAGAGGAGTGGGGACAAGGAGGTAGAATAAGGAATCTCCTTTGCCTTTCCCTTCCATCGGATTAAGGATTGGCAGAGTAGGATTAGGGCGGGTAGACCGGATATTGGTCCTACTCCTCTACGCTGACAACTGAGTATTTTATTTATTTATTTTAAACTATAGAAGAAAATGTGGAGGAACCTTAGGTAGTTCACACAATAAGAAATATAGACTTAATGTAACGTTTGTTACTTTTCAAACTTGTAAAACTGATCCCGAAAAAAAAGAAAAAAGAAAAAGGGGGGGGGGGCGTTCCTTTAAAGCTGATCAACTATATATATAATTAAGATTTATGTTCTTTTTCAGAAAACATAGAAATAAAAAGATCAAACTTCTGGAACATATATTTTAGGTTGTAACCGTTGTTTCTGTTAAATTTGGAATCATTTTCTGTGGAATTACTGTTCAGAAATAGTGGCATTGAAAGGGTAGCGAGGTAGCATAGTTCAAGAATTTTGAAGCTAGGGGATAAGAGAAAATAATTGTCTGAACAACCTAATACTAGTTATTTATTTTTATTTATTTATTTCAAAGGGTTATGAGTTTCGAAGGCTAAAAAAAGCACATTTTCTCTATTTTTATATATCATACTTTTTTATTCAAAATTTTGGGCGTATAAAAGATCAACATTTAAAGAATATTTTATAAAATTAAAAAAATTGGTCATTTAGTGGTTCCCGGTGTCCGGAGACCCTTCAGTAAAGTGGTGGACATGATTTCTCAAAAACTAATGTGCCGATCTTACTGAAATTTTGCATACTTATTTCTTTGCCAAAAAGTTAAATTTCATAAAATAAATAAATAAATAAATAAAATAATAATAATAATAATAAATTTCTAACACTAGTCAATTCTATTTTGAAGAAGTGTACAAAAATTCAATAAGATTGGTGCATTAGGTTTTGAGAAACTTTGTCCATCGTTTTTCCGAAGGGTCTAAGAAAACCGGTACTCACCGGTTGAATTCTCCAAATTTTTTAATTAAAATTTTATAAAATATTGTTTAAATATTGCTCTTTTATATGCCCGAAATTTTGAATATTATTATTATTATTATTTTATATATATTGAAAACCTTTTTAAACAATGCAGCAGATGAAACCATGTATCACATGAAGAACTAGGAGGAAATAAATGAAAAAAGATTACTAAAAATTGAGCATCCTGATATTAAAACATACAACATCATTAATTTTTCAAGGGCATAGAATGAATGTTGCATGCAAATTAGGTGATACAGTAAAACCTCTCTAAGTTGGACACCTACGGTTCCAAGGAAAAGTGTCCAACTTAGAGAGGTGTCCAACTTATAGGGGTTAGACAATGTTAATGGATACATTCCGTTCCGAGAAAAAGCGTCCAACTTAGAGGGGTGTCCAACTTATAGGGGTGTCCAACTTGAGAGGTTTCACTGTATTTCTGTCGTGCTGTGTGCAATTTGCTAAAAATTTACAGCACGCTATGCCCAACATCACCCAGAAAACATGAAAATAATTTAAAACTCAGAGAGAAGAGGAAAAAACCAAGTGAGAAACGTACTTTTATATCTACAATCACCGATATTACTTAATAAATAAATTTAATCCTAAGATTAAATAATTATAATGCTTTTTTTTTTTTTTTTTTAAAGCTTTTTAAACCCATGTAACCCCTTAAAAACAGTATACGAGTATTACTGAAATAATGCTGTTGAATAGCAAAGATTGATTTTTAAGTGATGCAAGTGTTTTTTAATTGGTGATAATTAACGCATAGCAACAATAACTACTTTAGCTTCATAAAACAATTCTAAGAAATTAATGATATATCAGAACGCAAATTCATAAACTAATTTCATTTTCACGAATAATCGCAATTTCTTGTAACAATTCAGCAAAATTCGGTTGCTTAAATTTTCTTCAAATGTTAATTGATTTCGTAGAATTTCGCAAAGATTTATGGACTGTTTACAGTTTCATAATGTTCTTATATAAATACTTATATTGAATACAAGAGAAAAATGATGATTATGAAACTATGATATGACTATAGAATTTTCATATGTGGCTTTCAAATTCCTTCACTTCCCAGAATAGAATTTCTTAAATCAAGTTGCAAATTACTATTCTATATTGAGCTAGACTACTTTATAAATCAATTGCAAATGTGTGTCTACTGTAGCTTTGATGAATAGCAATTTGAATTTAATCGTTAAACATTCCAGGCGATTCAATTTTATTTCTTTTGAAAGTTTCAATTTGGAAGTCTTTCACGGAAAAAATCCTCCTCATAATTTATTTTAATGCGAGGATACTCCTGGAATCAGATTAAAATCTTTAGTTAATGCTTGCAATTATGAAATGCTATTTTAATGGAATTCATTTAGAAATCCTGTCCTTATGAAAAATCAACAATTTCTGACATCATACGTCGCCAAATTTATTTCGGAGTAGTATATCATCCATTGATTAAGAGATTAGTGTTTATTAAATAAAAATCAAGCGCATTGTTCTCCTCAACTTCATTTACATGACGCTTAGCTGTGACTACAATTAAAATGATCGGCTTATAAAAACGTTAAGCCAAAGAGTTAAATTAGTTACGTGAAGTCCGTACATCAGAGAGCTCATTAATTCTTAAATTACTAAAAGTTATATAATTTGCGCTGATAATTAGCAAATTAAATTTCTAAAACTATAAAAGCTTTAAAAATTATGTCAGTTAAATATTCGCCGCAGCTATTTTCCCTTTCTTTAATTTCAGTAAAAAATAAACTTTCTTCCCACTATAAACATATTTTCCTTAGTTAGTTCTTCATACGCGTGTCACAGAAATAAATAATATTAATGTCACTCCCCCCCCCCCCCTCGCACCCATCGAATTTCTACATATATAATATTGTACTGCACCTCATAAACTCTCCACACTGTTATAAATTTCAACAGAAAACTCTGTGTGATCTATTATTTTAAGTCTTACTTAAAATTACAGAGAAAAATAAACGGAGATGTTTAAAAACTTATTTCATACATTCATTTTATTAACTAATATTAATTTAATTAATTATTGTTGAGAATATATTTCGGACTTCGAATGCTTTTTCTAAAGTAGAAACCGTCATTTTTAATTTTAATAAAAAATTTAAATTATAAAATTAGGCAAAAATACAGAATAAAGATTGAGAATCTTGATTATCCACTTTTA
Source organism: Salticus scenicus (assembly GCA_963930645.1). Taxonomy (NCBI): domain Eukaryota; kingdom Metazoa; phylum Arthropoda; class Arachnida; order Araneae; family Salticidae; genus Salticus; species Salticus scenicus. The sequence continues at coordinate 179,146,532 of OZ005651.1, forward strand.
ACTAAGAATTACTGTAAATTTACAGAGACTGGATAAATATTTACATTAAATAAACAGACATTTTTAACAGTGCACCCTCATTTTGTTTCCTTACCATTATTTATTAATTTTTTTTTTTTAATCATGGCATAAATTTATTTGCCATGCCCGTATTTGGTTAAAGTTTTTGAGGCTTCCAAAACTTTGACAAGCTCTGTATAAATATTTAGCAGTTTTTTTTTTTCTTCTTTAAGGGAAACAAAAAAGCTACAGACTTAAAGATTTTCTTCTATTTCTTTTCTTTTTTCTTTTCTTTTCCTTTCTTTCTTTCTTTTCCTTTCTTTCTATTCCTTTCTTTCTTTTTCTTTCTTTCTTTTTTTTTGTAATGATTACAATACATCTCTTTCATTAAAAACATGCAGTATTTGATTTTTATTTGTCTTATAATGAAAATAAAATAAATGCCATTTTTAATGTATTTTACTTTCTTCTATATTCAGAATAAGAATGCATTGGATTAGTAAAAATTTTCTGTTTTCGGTGGATTTACACATGTTTTTAAAAATACAGTAAAATATTTGAATGTTTTTAAAATATGCCTCTCTGTATATGTGTGACCTATTAAATAAGTTAATTTAAAAATAGTATTGCATTTAATATTTGATACATTAAAAATTTCTTGAATTTTGTAAAAGTTTCTATATGCATTATAGCTCAGTAAGACGCGATGCCTAAATTTACGTTTTCACTTTTTTATTTTATAAAACTAATAATTGCATATTGTGTAATTTTTCTATACTTTCTTTCAGGTCGTTCTATTCCAGTACATTGTATAGTAGAACAAGTGACTCCTCAAGGTCAATCAGTCGATGTTTCTCAGGTTACAACGTCTGGAAGTGTGGGTGTTGGAGGCATTAATGTTGGATCCGTTGATGTGGACAATTATGCTATCATTCCTAGCAATGTACTATTTTCAGAATTGGTGCGTACTGCTCTCGGTAAACTCGGGTATTCTTCTTCCGAGGCACTCGCAGCGAAAGGTAATTTTACAAAAAATTGTTATTTTAAGAAATAATATAATGATTGTCTCGAAACTTTATTGCAGGAAATGTACATAAACACTTACGCTAAGGGGCCGTTTATTTCATTTTCAGTTTAAAAACAAAAATTAATTAAAAAAATGTATAAATGTTCCGGAGACCAATATTTCATGAAAATTTTACGTAAGGAAAAAAAAAAGAAAAAAGAAAAATTACTAAGGCAATATCTATATTGTAAAGTTCGTTTTTGGATGAAATAATGAAAAATTTCAGTTTTTTTTCAAAGATTGGTAAAAATCACTAGAAAAATATTTTTGCAGATACATAAATTGTCCTGGCAATACTGGCCTACCAGCGACCGAGCAGTTCTGCGCTCAAAGCTGGTAGACGTGAGATTCCGGGTTCAATCCAAGGTCGCGCTTGTCGGCCTAGCCGCTCAGAGTTTTCTCCGAAACTTTCTTAAATACGGGCTAGTACCCCTTAGGAAGACCCCAAGGAGGGCACTCTCCCTCAGGCCTAGGACCCTAGCGCAGTCAATCGGCCTTACTCCCAAACACCAACGCCTGGCAATACTGATTTATATGTTCATATAATGTTTTAATACGTCAAAAATGTTCGTTTTCTGTTGGTATAGTAAAACATGAGTGGGAAGCCCGAATACACATTAGTCCCTCCCTGTGCCCACTTTTCACTTGATCAGGCTCTGCTTCCGCTCCAAAAAGTACAGCGAGATTTTGTACGAGAAACAGGAATATTGCGAATTGGAGTGGGGTGATCGGCCAATCTGATAAAGGATAAAATCAAACAGTTTAGAATAGTTGGATAAATTTTTCATTCGTTTGGGGATTTCGAATTCTTGAAAGTTGTATGTGTTTTAGTTTTAAAAATAGGCCGGTAAGGAATTTAGGAAGAAACGTTCTTTCTTGCATATTTTTTTTTTCCCCCTTCCACTGTGCTGAAATTTTCTGTTCCTCAAAGTATGATATCGTGCTATAAATCTATTATTGTATCATTGAACAACCCCTGGATGTTTTGCACCCTTTATTATATTGATTGTTATTAATAATTTTTTGTGATACTAAAAGGCATACACATATTTTTTTTTTTTTTTATGCTGCTTTTACTTGATTAAGGGCCCTCTTCACTCACCGCCGCCGGAAGCCCGAGCCAATGTTTTTCTATGGGGAAATTTTCTTTACAAATAACTTATTAACTAATACATATTTTTAAATTCTGTTTTCACATTCTGAAAGTTCCCAGCTGATAAATTGACGCACCTTTTCTAAAAAATTATTTTATTTTTTTATATTTTATTTTGAAGCTGCAAAATACGAATTTTCAATATGTGAAATTTTTTCATTTTGCGATTTCGAAATAAAATATTAAAAATTAAAAAAATATATTTATAAAAAAGGTCCGTCAATTTAACAGTTGGGAATTTTCTGAATGTGAAAACAGAATTTAAAAATATGTATTAGTTAATAAGTTATTTGTGAAGAAAATTTCCCCATAGAAAAACATTGGTTCGGGCTTCCGGCGACGGTGAGTGAAGAGGGCCGTTAAGGGATAATGGTATCTTTACAAAAGTACACATAGAAACTAGTAGTTTTCGATTAAAGTGCATTCTTTCAGTACACAATTAAAAATGCACACTAAAATATTAACTTAAAGTACTTTGAAGTACAACTAAAAATTAAAGATTACTTGCGTAGATATACGCATACGAGGGAATCCATTTTTTCTGCTGGGTTTTAACCTTTGAATATTTTAGTTTGCATGTTCATAATGTTCCACAATTACTATGTATTTTCAGCATTTAAATATCTTATGGTAAATCTTCACGTACATTCTCTTTATTCTAATGACAGCCGAATATTGCTTTACAAAAATTCAACATGATGCTTGAAGTCATTACGCTCACTCACTCACTCGTTATTGTAATGCATTTGTGTTATTTGCTTTCAAACATCAAGTACTAGTCAAGAGAATGATAAATCTAGTTTATTATTTTTATTCGTGTCATTATATGGCTGCTTTTCATGAATAATTTTCTGATAATTACACTGCCCGGCATGAAAATCGCCTCTGATACCATTTTAGCTTATTCTTATGTAAAATGACCTGAATCCGAATATGACGCCCATTTTGCACTATCACCCACCGTTTTTTAGGAATGTCCCCCTATTTTTATCATTTTTCGGTGATTTTATGGCTATAAATTTCATTTTTAGGAAGGGGGAGGATTATTTTAACCGTTAAATATTTTCCGAGGGACTACAGAGTTGGAAAATTCTAAAACATGGACATTTGCGACAAGGGAAAATTTTTAGGGGGGATTTGCCACTGGAATTATGCATTACATATCTTATATTTTTTTAATCTGTTATTAATGTTATTTTTTAAACTTTATACATACATATATATATATATTTCGGTGTTAAATTATTTTTCATTCTTCAAATCAAATTCACGGCCATAAAATTATCAAACAAGGAAAGAAATTGTGGGAGGGGGTGGTGTATCTAGAAAACGATGAGTGACTGGGCAAAATGGGAGTCATATTCGAATTCAGGAGGTCATTTTACACAAGGATCAGCAAGAATGGTATCAGATCTCGATTTTTTTTTTTTTTTTTTTTTTTTTTTTTCCGGAGCAGTGTTATTTGCGTTATATTTAGATATACTCTGAATATTTTCATATATTTCTAACATTTTCATATAAATGCAGTAAAAATTTCGAAATAAATAGTATATAAATTCAAGTTCATAATAGGTTACTTTTTAAGACAAAATGTAACTGTAGCACCCTCAAATCAATCAGTTATAAAAAATATTTGTGGTAAATTCGAGAAAGTCAGAGAAAATAAGCAATTTAAATGCTTCATCATTTTTGAAAGTAAATAAAGTAACGGAAAATCACTGAATGAATGAATAAAGGAAAATAAATTACATTTTTGGAATCGCAGGCCGGCGAGAGAATTCATAGTTCTCAATTATGTATTCACTCAGCTGACTTTTAATAACGCAAAAACAGTTTTTTTTTTCTTCAAATATCTGAAGAGCTTGAATGTTCATTTAAAAAACATTCGTGTGATTATTGTGTATTTGTCCGTTAATTATAATTTCCCTTTTGATTTATCTACATTTCTTACAGATTTGAATTTCTTTTTTATTTCAAATTATTTGAATTCTTCAGTTACATAGTTATCGTTTTGTTTGAAACTAAATTCATTTTAAATTATCGAAAACAAAAATTTTTGCATTGCTTGAAAATTTCACCATTTCAAAACCAGAATGAGATTGCTTATTACACAGTTTTTCATACAACCATTTTTAAATAGAAATTGAAAAACAGTTTAGGAATAATTGGGATGGCTTCTGAATAAAAATATCAAACTTAATAATTCTGATTTAATAACTTTTATTGTCACAAGTTTAATCTGCTAAATCCATGCGATTTTTATTAGCTATAAATAAACAACTAAGAAAGTACCTAGAGGTTTTTTTTAAAATCCCTCTTTTAAGGATCGGGAGCGTATCGCTTCCTAAAGCTGGAATAGCAATTTTCTGTAAATCAGCAAAAAATATATGCAATGTGCCTTCGAAATTTTCTGCTGCACCCTTTGGAGATCCGTAGCGTGTTGTGGTATACGAGAGGGAAAGGGAGAAAAAGGGGGAAATCCTGCCGAAGTGCATCTAAATGTCTTCACTGTCTACCTTTAATCGGATTGAAGTGATGAAGGGAAATGAATCGAAAGAGAGATGTTGGCAAGTAAATTGTTGGACTAGAGATGGGAAAATCATCCCCACCTGTCCATGAAACGAGGATGCTTAACACTGAATGAGTTTGATAGCTCTCCCCCCCCCTCCCCTCCGTTCTTGCTGTAAAAGGAGAGAAAGAGTTCAGAAAACACTTGAATCTAAGTAGTGCGTATGTTAGATTTTTTTTTTCTTTTTTTTAAAGATTAACTTATATTTTCATTATATATATTAAAAAAAAAAAAAAAAAAAAATGATGATTATTACATAAATATAGGCTTTTATTTTATTAGTTATTTGATATTATCTTCCGACAAACGAGCTTTCATACAATTATAATATTTTTAAAACAGCGAATTTGGCGGGGTATAAACCGCTTTGAAAATGCCAAAAATTAAAAAAGCTTGTTTTTGCAACATCTTCTTAATATAGATTCTACTCCTGTATGTTTAATCTATTTGATAAGAAAAAGGACATACGTCTCTTTGAACGTGAATCGTCTACGATAACATTGAAACAAAGATATTATTAAACATAGAATAATGCCGCCTTTCTGATGAACACATTTTGTGCAAAAGCGATCGCCCCTGCCCGCTCTTTATTTATTTGTTTTTCGACTTTCTTCAAACAAAATGAAAATGTTATATTTCGTATGATACAATTATTTTCCACGTTTTCAACCACCCTTAATTACCATTACTTTAGATAACTATTTATTTCCTTTACTTTTTAATATTAAAAAGTATTTTAAATAATTACTTTTATAAAATAAGGGTTCTTAAAAATCTGAAAAATATTTAAATCACAGAAGCCATGCCTTGAGCACAGGTACTTTCCAGATTTAATTTAATTTTTTAGATGGGGTAAAAAAAAGTTTGTTTTTGTTTCATTATTTTTTCTATGGAATTCATGGGTCAAAATTTAGAATTTGTTCATATTAAATCCTCTTGGCGAACTTTCTTTCCAAAAAATATACAAATAGAATTTTTATATATATTTAATTTTATTTTATTATTTTCATGACAAAAATTGGAATAACATTAATATAATCTAAGAAATTTCAATTTAAGAAATAAATTTTGAAGTTTAATGTGACATTTGTCACACAACAACAAGCGCTTTTTTTTTTTTTTTTTAATCTTCTTCCAATTTATGGTGTTTGTTTACTATTTTATTGCCTCCGTTAACAACAGATGCTTTTTTCTTTCATTTAAAGATCTATTCTACTCTCAGAAGTCACCAGTGAAATTAACTTTCAAAAATTATATGTTTTGTTGTGTTTTTTTTTTTTTTTTTTTTTTTTTTTTTTTTCTAATATTTTATAAATGGGAACTTTTTATTTGAAAATTAGACTATATCAGTATTAATAATCAAATTCTAATATTATATTTTATATTAATTAACAATTATTTAAAGCAGATGAGTTAGGTATTTGGTAGGAAGGGGTAACAGAAAGGTACAGATATTGAAAAAATTCCCATTTCCTGAGTTTCGGGATTGAGAAATGTTGGAATTGAGTCTCAAGATGATAGTTCTTATTTGAGACACATCATTTTGATATTGTTTTGAAAAATCGTCGAGACATTTTAAAATAATACGCAAAATATTACTTTATAAAGCCAAGTGATTACAAAGCTATTGTGAAGCAATGCTAAAATAATGCATATAACTTCAAATTAGCGCAGCCTTGCAGGCTTGTCTAGGATGCTTTTACAGAATATTCCTTTCTTTGTGGCGCAAAATTATCCATGTAGGTAAAAAATCAAATTAGATTACAGGGGGAAAAAATAAGACTGAAAGAATACATTTCATATTACTTTTTACTATCATGTTACTTTTTCATATGCGGAATCATTTAAACAACATTTATGGTTACAATGGAAACTCTTAAATGATTTAAAATTTGGTCTGGTTTGTTATTACTTTGTTCGTGTTATGTTTAAGCAAGGTTCTACCATATCGCACCCTGGCAATGAAAGTGACACAAACCAAAAATTAGGAAAAAAAAATCAACTTAAAGATAACGACATAAATTGACATAAATCTGACAAAACTGACTCTCTGATGGAAAATTTTTCGAGATAAAGATGTGGCACTTTTTGTGTACGTTGAGGTACTTCACACACATTTTTCAATGACATAAATTCAAATTCCCATTTTTTGACCTGTGTCACTTTTCTTCCGGGGTGCGGTATATTGCTTAAGATTCGGAAACATATGTTCTCAAATTAAACAACTTAAAAAAAAAAAAGAAAAAATGGTATTTTTAATCGAGTTTTTGTTTATTTATGTCTTGCACCCGTTAAGTTACGACGAATGGTTGCCGTGCTAAATTTTATTAAAAACAGTTGGCCAAATTTAACTAGTATACAAATAGCTACTCTCCCCCCACACCACTCACCCACCATAGGAGAAAATAAAAAATACAGTTTTAAAAATACCGTTGTGTAATATGAAATTGTTACTAAAATTATATATACTTATAATGTATTTTCACAAATTCGAAATATCATTGAAAGCAATGAATACGCAAATAAAAACGTAATTTATTTTATTTTGTCACGCTCTCTGTTTTCAATCTCAAATAATGTTAATGCTGCATAGCAAACAGCAGCGTATTAAGAATAAGAAAATAAATCAGTAACTACACTCCTGCTCAAAAGTTTAGCAAGATTTGCAAACGATCAGTTATTTTCAATTTAAAAACCTATCTTTCGATGATATGTTTTCAAACATTGGGTATTTAAAAACTGGGTCTCCCTCATGTTTTTCAGTGAAGATTGGTTTAAGACAACATTTAGGGGGCCGATAACAAATTGAGCAAAATCAATAATGTTTGTGATCATCCTGTATCGTTAAGTGAACGCAATGATCTGTCTTTAAGATATGTTAATATATAAACTGAGTGCAATTTGTGGATGAATTTGCGTGACGATGACATATTAAATAACGGAGATATAAGCATTTGTTTTAAAACTCAAAAAAAAAAAAAAAAAAAAAAAAAAAGCATGTTTTTTATTTATAATGTATAGAGTTTTGAATGAAAATTATTCCCGCTTTCAGATAAATTTAAAATAGTTTTGAAATAATATACTGCAATCGGAATACAAATATCTTAACTATCTCATGAAATATGAGCATTTTTATGAGAAACATTTTCACTGCGCATGTGCGAAACATAGAAAAAAATTTATACATAGGTTGAAAGCTATAGATATATTGGGCAACTTTTGTCAAAAGTTCATTTGAATAGAGTAAAAATTGAGGAAATTGTCGGCAAAAGAACGAGCTAGATTTTAGGTATTTTCCAAGAGTTGAAATTTTATAATGGGTTATTCATATGCCGCTTAATTAATTTGAAGATCCAATTGTTTCAACCATTTTGCAAAAGTTGCTTTTTGTGAAAACCCCCTTATGATCTCACAAATCTTTAGTAAATCAAAACAAAATATGTTAGAGTTACAAGCTTATAAGGGTTTTTTCACAGAAAAGTACTTTTGGAGCGTGGTTGAAATAGTTGGATCTTCAAATTAATTATGCGACATGTGAAAAACCCCTTTATGAAATTTCAACTCTTGGAAAATACCTAAAATCTAGCTCGTTCTTTCGCCGACAATTTGCTGCTTAATTTTTACTCTATTCAAATGAACTTTTGACAAAAGTTGCCCAATATATCTAGCTTTCAACTCATGCAATAAAAATGTTTCTATCTTTCGCACATGCGCAGTGAAAACGTTTTTCACAAACATGCTCATATTTCATGAGATATTTAAGATAATTGTAATCCGATTGCAGTATATTTTTTTTAAAAGTGCTTTTTTCATATTATTTAAAAGTGGTAATAATTTTCGTTTAAAACTCTGTGTATTGCGAATAAAAACAAGCTGATTTATTTTGGAGTTTAAAATAAATGCTTATATCTCCATTATTTAATACGCTATCGTCACACAAATTGTACTGGGTCTATATTAACATGTCCTAAAATGACAGATCATTTCGTTCACCTAACGATACGGGTTGATCACAAACATTATTGATATTAATAACAGGAGACTTGGCGTTGGAATATTAAAACTCGAATAAACGACTACGTCAGAAACACCAAAGAAAAATATTGGAAATGCATGCATTTGCAATATTTTTCTTTGGTGTTTCTGACGTAGTCGTTTATTCGAGTTTTATTATTGATATTGCTCAATTAGTTACATGCCCCCTAAATGTTGTCTTAACCCGTTAGCGCGCAGTGCCCTCATTTGAGGACAGCTGATAAAATGGCACGTATATTTTTTGTGGTTTCTTGGAATGATTTCTGCTTTTTAGTGGCAGTTTATAGCGTCACTCTAAATGATCCCTGATAGTTTTATGTGCCTACTATTAATTATTTCATAATTTGGATAGTCATTTTATGGTTTTTCATTCGTCGCACATATCTTTGCTTTTTGCGCAGGTATACTATAAATCATGTTGAATAATAATATATATTGTAATACTTTACTTTCGAGATCTTTGTCAACATATAATAGGAAATTAGTCTTATCTCAAAGTTTTTCTATCTCGAAGTTTTTTCGCTAGAACACTAAGCGTCAATAAATAAGGATAGGCTTTAAATTTAAAACTATCAGAAGAATTATTTAAGTTAATATATTTTACTGTCAGTTGTCTATATTAATTTAGACGTGAAATAATCAGCTAATAATATTTTGGCAAAATTAATTCGGGCGTTAACGGGTTAAACCAATCTTCTTTAAAACACATGAGGGAGACCCAGTTCTTTAAATACCCAATGTTTGAAAACATTTCATCGAGACATAAGTTTTTTAATTGGGGGGGGGGGGGATGATCTTTCGCAAATCTTGCTAAACTTTTGAGCACGAGTGTATATAACAAGAAATATTTATATAATTTTGAAAATGTAGAGGTTTGAGAAAAAAAAAAAAAAAAAAAAAAGACGACGACAAAATTGAAATGTGTAATTTTTATGTATATTTTTATAGAATTTTAATTAATCTTTAAAATTCAATGAGTTATTAAGACTATATAATCCATACGTTGCTGTCAGTTTTGTCAATACTAATAACTTTGTTTCGGTTGACAAACATATAAGATTAAGTTTTTCTAGAAATGAGTGTAAACTTAGAGAATTATTATATATTAATACAATACTTTCTTTGGAGAAAAATCAAATAACGTTTGATTATTTTTATTTCTATCAGTGACATAGAAATGTACAATAATTTTTATAGTTTTCGCAGTAAGCTTTTATTTTATTATTTTTTTTTTTTTAATAACATTTTCCAACTTTTTATTGAGATATTTCGGAAAAAGAAAAAGAAAAAAAAAATCATATTCTCTATAAATTTGTCTGTGTTAAGGTGCAAATTCTATGGTTATATATATATACATAAACATGTATGAGCATATACATAGAAATATATTAAGTATATTGAAATTTCTCGAAAAATAGTTAAAATTTCAGAAGTAGGGTAAGGTGGGGTAAGTGGGACCCCTTTTCGGCATAATTCGACTTTAGCTCAACATAGCACCGGATGTAATAGGCCTAACAACTTAATTTTTTTTGTGGTTCATTCTCTCATATGTTGTTACTGTACCCATGGCAACCTCTAACCAAATTGGCAAATAATGAATTTAAAAAAAATATTATTTTGGGTAGTCATCGGGGTGGCCCACTTGCCCCGCAAGGTGGGGTAAGTGGGACCCCCCCTGAATATGTTTTTACACATAACTGGTAGAGATTTGGTGGGGCAAGTGGGACAATCTACATGGTTTTCTGAATCTTTGAAAAAAAAAATCACTGAAGTATCTCCATTAGTTCACCCATAGCAACTTTTTCTGCACACAAGCCTGCTAAAAGAAAAAAAATGTCAAATTTTCAACTTTTTACTTTACAAAGTTTAAACTAGCCTATGGCAGTATTACATGCTAGTGAACATTATATCTTGATAAATCGTTGGTAAACATGTATTTTGAAAGTCTCTTGGAAAGTGTTGGTTCATTTAGTTTCAGTACAACATCTTCTAGGAATACATCATGAATATCATTAGCTTCAGGGGGGAAAAAAGTTATTACGCATAGTTGTGTCTTTGTGCATGTATTACATGACAACTGTATCTTCATCGTTTTGACTGTCATTTAATACCAAGCAAGCATACTATTTCTTTTTTTTTTTTTTTTTTTTGGCCTTCAAACTGGAAAAAAGCATAATCCCCATTTTTAAGTACTGTGGTACTGGGTGATAACTGATAGTTCATCTTCGGAACTTGAATCACTACTGGTGGAGTCATCCAGAGGTAAACCCTATAAATCAGTGCATATGACTATTTTTTAACTATATTAAAGAGTTGGGGTGGGTGGCCCACTTACCCCGCCATTATGGTGGCCCACTTACCCCAAACACGGGGCAAGTGGCCCCCCCAATTTTTTTTTCAACCTTATTAACATCATGAGTACACGATACTACAAAAAGATTCTGTGTTTTATACACTTTCTAAATATATAAAGTTTTGGTTTGTATCATGAACGGTTTGGAAGAAAAAAAATAATTAGTACGATGGCGCGAATTACGACAGGACTGCAAATTTAAAAATCGTCACAAAAAGGCTTGTAACTTATCACACACATAAATGAAAACGGTGCCATAATGTTTTCTACATCTATTGGGGTAGGTACATAAAATTATTGTAACAGATTTTTTTTTAGTCAATAATTGGGGAAATGCCAGGGGGGGTGGCCCACTTACCCCACCTTACCCTAAAACTGAAAATTTTACATTTTCTTGAAAAATGTTTAAAATGTTCGCTGCTATCCAATTTTTTATTTTTTCTCTCGATTTTACACATTATTGTTTAACAATGTATTCCAAACAAACACATTTGGGTGTTAATTAGTGCATTCATTGATAAGTTAATTTTTTGAATGTTTTGAATGCCGTTATGTTAGAATCCTGAGAACATTCAAACACGAAAATATTTTTAAAGAAAATTAACTTTACCGATCAATCCGCAAAGTATTTCCCAAATGATTTTAGAGTATATTGGTTATGTATATAATGATCTAAAATCGAGGGGGGGGGGGAGTTAACCCTTAAATGCATAGCGATGTATCATATGTTTAAAACCTCATATCTCTTTATTTAGCAACATTTGCATAGTGATTTTTTTTTTTTTAACCAAAACTATTTTATCGTTTCCGAACACAACTAGAATCTTTGACAGTTTATTTCGTTATCTGTGACAATTTTCATTGCTGGCGCTCTATCTGAGTACAATTTCATTTCGGTGGGTGTTACGAATTACGAATATTTATATAAAAAAGTAATAAAAACATACACGAAAAATTGTTTGTAATGAATAAAATTTATATTTTTGCATATATTGATAAATTTATGCAAGAAAAATGTAGCTTTTTTTTTGTGATGTAAAAATACATCAATATGCATAATTGGTTCTACATTAGTTCACTAATCCTAAAGCGAATCCTATAGTTTTTTTTTTTTTTTTTTTTCTTATTTTTCCCATTAACTACACCCATTTCCCAATCCATTTCAAATGTTATTTATTAAAAATAAAAATTCATGTATTTAAGGGTTAACAGGAGCATTTTAACCCTCTTCAAAAAATGTAAAATTTTATTTTATTAATTTTGAATAATTTTCGAAATGTTTAAATATACTTAATATTCAGTGCATATATATGCAAAATTTTATAATTCGACAGTAATTTACAAAAATGTTTACTCTTAATATCAATCATCCCAGAAATAAAAGCATATTTAAAAATATAACGTTAGTTTAAAGGGGATTTCTTTCTCGACTTCGCCAGTGCTTTTAAAATACGCCATGCAATTGATTTAAACGAATTCAGTAAGCAAGTTTATTTTCGATTAAACTAGATAAAAGAAGGAAAAGAAAGTGGTTAGTTTCTATTTTAAACTTTAGCGAATCGTATTTTATAAAACTTTAATGGGTTAGGATTTATTTCAGTTTTCCGTTTTCTCAGCTTTCGTATGGCTATAGCAAGTATTTTGCTTTATTTGTTTAAAAATATATAAATAATAATAAATCACCTTCATATAATAATGTTTTTATTTCCTCTGTCATCTGTTTTATTTTATGAAACATACCATTTCACAAATCTTACTTTATTTCATTATAGAAGTATTGTGGAAACAACGATCTTTTGAAGGTTATTTGTACTAAGAATACATGCTTTTACTAAGAAATTGTTCAAAATATTAACATTTCCATTATTATTATTTTAATTTCATTTTGAAACTGGGAATGGTTTAAAATGTTATTACTCTTTTAAATGTAATTTTTTTTTTTGTGTGTGTGTGTTTTGTTTTTTGTTAATAAGCGATAATTTATTCTTCACAATTTAGCGTGGATTTCTGGGTATTAACAACTGTGTGTATTTTTGGGGAAGACGAAATAGCTTTTAGCGATTTTAAAACTTGTATATTTTTTCGAGATGTCTATATAGCAAACTGGTACATCTATACAGATTTTTCTCTCCTCTAAATGTGTAATAATACCATAGCTGCTAACCTTTCTAATTTTAAATCAGATTAATCACCACGATTTTTAAAAGGAAAATGTCGCATATATTTTCGACTATTAAATAAATTGAAAGCATTCTTAAAAAACTTTCCGGTATGAAGTCTTTCTTGAAAAGTGGGAGACTTAGCACCTACGTAATGCCCAATATAGTATATGCACAGCTGCCAATATTTTAATTTATTCCGGAGTACTTTTAGCCCCGCCTTTATTTCGCACCACTTTATTTATAGAAAAATTTTCTTCGATATATAACTTCGATAAAATAAGAAAAACTTACTTTTAAAAAATAAGTGGTACGAATTAGAGGCGGGGCTAAAATTACTCCGGAATAAATTAAAGTATTGGCAGCTATGGTATATGTGGTATATATAGTTTATATAGTATATCTGTATATCACATAGGGAAAATATTTTAATTTCAATTGTAGTACAAATTTTATACAAAATTGTTTATAAACTTCACAGATTTTATAGGATTATTTTTTCCTATCTAACTAAATGTTCGAATTTCATAATTTTGAACGTAGAACGCCCTTATTAAATTATCTATTTAATGTTGAATTAATGTGAAAGATGAATACTTGCCCATTTCCTGTACATATATAAATTTGTATATTTTTGCACAGAAAGAAATATATATAAATCAATCAGTACAAAAATAATAGTGATTAGTAAATAAAATGCATTACGCCTGTGTTATAGACACTGAAGTCTGTTATATCCCCGAAATATACATGTATATAATAATTAGGCGAAGAGATGCTTTGAAGTTGATACTTAGTATGTCTGTGTAAATTATTACTTTTAAATCTGTACATTTTGCCCCCTTTCGAATCGTATGATAATGCTTTAATGTTCTAAAATTTAGAAAAGTTTTTTTCGCATTTTACGAATGTAAGTTGGCTAATAAAAATATATTTAAATGCAATTTATTCAGTTTCTACTAATTAGATTTAAATAATTTTCTAGATTCAATGATTACTCCGCGTAATAAAAAAGATATTTATTTCTGCTCTTTGACAAAATACTTTCCTAACTTTGATGAAGAAATCACCAATAAAATATATGCTGGCAAAGTTTCGCCGTTTAATTAAATACTATCCGTAGCTGTCATTTTTAAGTGCATTTTCTGGCTGCACAAGAAATGCTCTTTTCTTAATCCATACTTAAAAATTCATGTTTCTTTTATTTGTAATAGCTGTATTTAAAAGTATTTATCTTTTCTTTTATCCTCATGTCGCATATTTGTCTACAAAGTTATTAAAATTTTAGCATCGTGATAAAAATAAAATTCCGTTTGCTTATTCTGTTCATATCTCAAATCAAACTAGATGTTTATCTGCGTGTTGAAAGTTTGCTCTTTCTCGTTGTTCTCTCTTTTTGGACTTTCTGGCTACCGTAACGTACTTTTGCGTATCGGATAGGACGTGCATCAGAAGTATGCGTTTCAGAACTTCAGCTCCATTTGAGGATAGTTCTCAATGGCGCATTCTGATTTCTCTGAATCTGATTAGGAATCCCTTGAGCTGCAAAAAGGAGATCGATGTCTGGCTGTCTTTATAATTAAGCTCCGGACCGAGTACGTGGTGTAGCCGCTGTTTTGGAAGCGGATGAAAGGGGCTTCTATAAATCGGAAGACGGCCCTCCTTTTCCCGTAGAAGACATGTGCGTGCGCCATTTGACTAAAGGTATTGTCGCGCCTGAGCACAGGTGGTTGAGCGGATTAAGGCGCCGGGCCAGAAAGAGTTGGCGCACGGATCCCAGAAAAGTAAGAGCTAAAATCTAATCTCTCCACTGCCTCTCTCTCTCTTCGAGTCAGAAAGATGGGAGGTTGATGTGCTTAGGGTGCCAGAAGCCCAAAGCAGCTTTCACGGCAGGTCCATGTTTTATTTAAGGCTGGATTAAGACGTGCGTTTCTAGGGCGGCCCAGGCTTAGGCAAAGCAGCGAAACTGGCAATCCGGCCTGACACGCGTCAAGGTGTAAGAGGATTAGACAGACTGACAGCAGATGCAGCTCTTCCCGCCTTCCGCATGCAGATGAGAGAGCGGACGAGAGTTTCTTTTTCATCCCCTCCCTCTTCCTCATTTGTTCGAGACTTCTAATAACCATGTAGATCCCT
Organism: Salticus scenicus; assembly: GCA_963930645.1. NCBI lineage: Eukaryota > Metazoa > Arthropoda > Arachnida > Araneae > Salticidae > Salticus > Salticus scenicus. The sequence continues at coordinate 179,162,003 of OZ005651.1, forward strand.
TTTTTTCGCTTTCCCTTCTCTTTATTTTGGAGCCGAGTAATGAAGAAGCCACGGGACGGTCTCTGTGCAATTTGCGGCGCGATTCTTGGGAATTTTTGCCGCCACGAAATGCCGATTCCCTAATCCTCCTGAATTATCTGAGGTTTAAAGCGAAACTTTTGTCGTCTTACCCCAGCTTGCAAACTCTTGACTTGAAAGCTGATTAAGAACTCAACTATTTCCTTTCTAGACCCATCTATTCGAGTGTATTTTCATTTTTCTAGACCGCTGCACTTTGCGTTTCTTTAAACGTGCGAAGATCGAGTAGGAGAACCTTTTCCCGAAGTTTTCCCCTCCCCACTGTCGTTTTGTTTCTCATTAGTGGCGGGGGTATTCGGAGCGCATTGTTATGGTAATTGGTCTTTCCGATCCGTGGCGCGCAAATTTTTCTCACCTCGAACACAAATCTAGATGTATGTTGGCCACACGGGCCCGAAGATTATGAATGCGCGACAGGCATTTCTTCAGGTTGACCCTCCTAACGTTTTGTTTCCTTTGCGTCTCATTAAATAATTTTCATGCCTCATAAAAATATCTTTTATTTCGGGATTTTGCCGAAAATGCTGGGGATTACATTTAACTCTAGCGTTTCGTTTGTTTTTCTTATTTGCATTGTATGCTGAAGAAGAAACAGCCTTTATAAAAATATTTCTAAATGTTGAGGTAAAAGGATGAAAAACTTTTTTTCTTGGAGATACCTTTACATTGTATTTTTACTAAAAGCAAATAGAAAAAAAAAGTTTTATTTTATTAACATTTACTTATGTATTTTTTGAATGAAAAGTATGTTACTGGTCTTTTTAAAAAACATTTCTACTATCCCAGGAGCGTAAGTTGATGAACATTACGGCGAAAGATAGCTAAACAGTTAAACTTTATGTGAATAATAATAATAAATTTTTCTCACGTAGCATTTAATATAAAATAACAAAATTAGCATTTAATATAAAATAACAAAATTTAAATGTCCCCCCGCCCTGTCATCTTATAATTCCAACAAAATAAATTTCTATTTTATTACCTGTCGTTAAATTATTAAGTATGAACCTTGGGTAGTCAATCAGCCTTAATCCAAAATGCACACACACAGCCGTAGAAGACGTGCGTGCGCCATTTGACTAAAGGTATTGCCGCGCCTGAGCACAGGATATATCTTATATATCCAGTAGCAGAAACAGTGCAGCATGGCAGCGAACGATGCTGATTAATTTTACATCTCTGAGATGAAGTGCCAAGTTTAAAAATACCAGTATAATTTAAATTTTGTCTCTGGATTATTGTACTTGTATATTCTTAACTTTATTTGCTTTGTAGATGCAAATTTTATGTATTTTATAAACTGTTGATGATACTTATGATGTCTGTCATTCCTAGCTCACACACAAACTTTGTTTTGCTGCAGATTGATACAGAAAAATCTGCTATTGGGCTTATATGGTTTTAATAATTGAAATAAAGTTCAAGTAAAATGAGCCAATATTTACACATTCCGTTACATTTACTCAGTAATGAGGAAATGAAAACAGTCATTCTTCTCTGACCTTTCAAACTTCGTAGGTAATTTTGTAGAATTTCATGATATGAACTAATGAATTCTCTTATTCACGGTATGTCAATTTTTTCTTCTCCGTTGTCAAGTCTGATACATGGTGAGTTTTTAATTGTTGGCATGTAAAGGAAAGGAGTCTACTGCGTTTTGCTTTTACTACTGCTCTTTTGATCTATCTCTGTTACTCAATGAAATAGTTTCTTAGAATAGATTCCTTACTTGCTGCGTATTTGTAATTGAACCTCTCTTTCTCAGCTAATAAACTGAATTTTATGCGGGCATATTGTTGCACATTTTCACACTGTCTTTATATAGTTGAAGAATGCTTTCGTCCACCAGCACGAAGGGCTTTATATCAGTATATTGTGTAAAATATTAGTATGTCTCAGTGAGAACGAAATTGAAAGTAATTTTTGTATTTAATTTAATCGAAGTAGGTGAATCTTTTTTAATAAAAATAAAACCTCTATAATATTGTAGAAATTTTGTTTCTGATAGAGAAAAGTAGACAATGTAAATTTGGGGGAGGGGGAATCAAAAAGGTAGAAAAGAAGACTACGTGAAGATGAAATTCCGTGGTTAATTTTAAAATGTTACTTTTTAAATTATAATATGACCTCTTTAGATAAATTCGGTCGGATAAAAATTTTCCATCAAACAAGACCGTCAGAAAAAAACCGAATGTCAGTGTCTTTAAATACAAGTGAATTGTGATACAGAAAAGAAATTGACTTATGCCACTTTTTGGTTTTGTAGTTGGGATATATAATTAAATATATATATGCCCTTAAATAGATAGATATTTTGTAACACGTGTTTTAAAAAGAACAGGCGACTGCTTTTTATTATCTGATATAATAAAAGATTAAACATTTCGAACTTAAAAAAAAAAAAAAAAAAAAAAAAAAAAACATATGAAGCCAAGATGGTAGACAAAAATACCTTTATTAGGACAAAAGGAATATTGGTTTCAGACAAAATAAACTACTTAAATAAGTTTTTTCGTTTGACAACCTGCTAAAATAAAATGTTAAATTAAAATTGCGATAAAACGTGCAAAATGTACATTTTTTTAGCTTTTGAAACCTATGTAACACCTTAAAAAAAAAAAAAAAAAGTTTCGACCATTGTGCGATACTAAACCAGTTCACAAAAAAGAATCACCGCCACTTTACATAGTTACTATCTAGAAATGGTCTTTACACGGGTTAGATTCGTTAAATTTGCTATTTGAATGGGCCGTTAAATTTGCTATTTGAATGGGCCAATAATAGAGAACATAAAACATTAATAATTTGCCAAACTAAATAGTCATATATCTATATGCAATTCGAGCCTACTACGATGAAATAAAATAGTAAATATTGAATATAAAAGAATAAAACTAACACAAATGAAAACTGTAATTGATGAAAAGCTTTTCGACTGTTTTATTCTCCAGTGAACAAAAACATTATGGAGCTTAAGAAAAGAAAAAGAAAAAATCATTATTTCGTAAAGTGAGAGGTAAACTTACAAAAGTATTTTCTGTTTATCTAGCCAGATGGCATATAGACATGTATAGATTCAACTTTAGAACTTACACGTATTACTATGTTTTAAAAAGATATTTATTAAAAAAACACCAAGAGATAAAAACTTAGTATAAATGTTTGAGAAGTTATTTCTTCAGCATTATACTTTTTTATATATATTTTATCAGGCAAATAATTGAAAGATTGCAAGAAAATTAGCAGTTTTTGTTTTCAAGAAATTTTTGATTTGAAACAATCTATTTGTTAATCTGATTAAATTCAAATCATAATTATTTTGATGAATAAATTTGTAAGTAAACACTATAAATTGTAAAATATCGCAATAGTTGTTTCAGGTCAAAATAATAGCGCAGACTTTTGTTAGGTGTTTTTAAAAAAAAAAGTACTAGGCACGAGTGCATCATAATGCAACAACAACGAAGCGCCTACTAAGAAATTTCACATGACTTTTGCATTTTGCTTCTTCTGAATTATCGCTTGTTAAATTTCGGAGTGGTACTGCTATCTACCACGCAGAGAATTGCCAAACATTTAAAAATCGACCGAAACAAGGAAAAAATATTCAAAAATTAAAGCTTAAAAAATGTTAAATGTTTGGTTTCAGTGCGAAACCAATGAATGTTAAAGGGTTAATAGACAAGGATAAAATTGATCTGCCGATGCGACCCGAGGAATGTATGCAGCCTTCAATTTCCTTTTATGCGGTCTCTCATTTGAAGAACATATATTTTCAAAATTATGTATACAAATTGATATTAATTTTATAAAATGTTTTTATAAATGAAAGAACGTGAGAGAATTATTTTATTATTATTAATAATATTAGTATTTTAGGACGTTGTTTTGAAAGAATATAAGCTGGAAACTAAATTACGTACTTGCAGGGGTGCAGAATATGTCCGAACGCCCGAACAAGGTTCGGGGGAAATTTAAACTAACTGGGGAAATTTTGAATATTTTTTTAAGAGAAAATAAAAATGTAAATCAAAAATAACAATTTGCTACTTTGAAGTACTTATACACTAACAGCGATATTTTTATGTTACACTGTATACTTATTCTCTTAAAGATTTATTACATAGAACAAATGACTTTGTATAGCAAAGTAGAATAAATATAATCAGAATTTCTATAATCAGAAACAATGTGTACCGTTAAATTATAATTAACAATATTTTTTTTAATAATTATTATAAATATAAAAGCTTGAAGATTAATTATTAGTCGTTATGTTATGCTTTCCATAATGGACAGTAACGCCAAAATCTTTCTGTGGTGAAAGTATATAAAGTTCATGAAGGAAAAAATTCAAAAATGCTCGGTAAAAATATATGTATATATTTTATTTAATAATAAATTTAACAAATTACGTTTATTTATTGTTTAAATATAAATATTGTTTTAATTGTGGTTAAAAGAAAAAAAAAAAAAAAATCAGCGCGTAGCTTTTAATACTGTATTTCAGCTTTTACCACTTTGTGATATACTTTGTAAAAGGAAAAATCTCTACAAGATATCTTTGTTGTTGACTTTGTTATAGTTACATTCTTTCTAAAATTCTGGTGTAGAAGTGTAATACATCCCCCTGAATGCTACCTGTCCTATTTGGAGAGGGGAAAAAAAAAAAATGGAAAGAAGATTCAATGCAAAATTCGAAGTTTCCGTTGTTTAAAAACAATGGCCTTCCTTCTTATAGCACCTTGGTAATGGCTTACTAACGGATAAAATTAATTTTATCCAATTAGAAATAGTAACAGTTAAAATTAATTTAATATGAAAATATGAGAACTGTATCCAACGGCACAGTTCTCATAATTTGTTTTATTTCAACTAGCATAAAACTCTTAAAATCATTGTTTAATGGCATGCAGGAGGATAATGGAAAATCAATTGTTACATTATATATATATATATATATAAAAGTGAGCAATTTTGTAAATAAAATATATTTAGTAAGTTATATTTTATCAAGCATCCCATTAAGGAATTTTTTAACCTTTTTACTTTTTCATTTTAGGTGTCATCCAGCTGAAAAACTGGAAGCCACTGACGTTCGATCAAATAACAGAATCGCCAGAAGCTACAGTGGGTGATATTTTAGGAGAACTCTCTACTGTGGCAACACTAAGAATACGTTTATATAGGTAGAGTAGATTATGCCATCTTATATAGAGCTATTATTTAAAAAATAAAATTCAGTGATTATTTTCGTTTCCCACAAATCATTGAAGTCTAGATTTATTGTTTTTAAACTAACTATAATTTGGATGTTATAAATAGCTTTACACGCTGTTAATGCAAAACTACACCCGATAGTGAATTTAATTATGATGGACTAGAACGATGAATTACTTTTGTAATCTCAATTAGTCTTAGTCTCAAAGTATATTAAAAATAATCTTATCATGTCTATGTAATTAATTATTATTGGTTTTAAAATGTTTCATGGGTTGGTACCTGCAAAAATATCGTGGTTTAGTTGTCCTTTCAAAAATTTCCATTTCATAAAATAAACTCTTCACAAAATTCCATTTCTTAAAACTAACCCTTAAGAAAATTTAATTTTATGAAAACTCTTCATAAAAATTTATTTATGAAAACGGCCTTTTTATAATTTTTTTTTTTTTTTTTTTTTTTTTTTTAATGTATAAAGATTATCCCTTTATTTATTTAACGCCGAATTCCTGTTTTCACTATCATATCAAATTATTCCATGCACTCAGTTAAACGAATCATTATTAGCTTAAACCTAAATATTGATCTTAAAATTTGACAACTGTTAAAATCAGAAGTTTTATAAGATTTTTTTTTTTTTTTTTTTTAACCGTATTTAGAGATATTATTTATTCCATAACCATCGTACCTTAAGAAGTTTCTCACCGGGAACATACACTTTCATTAGATTTTATAATTTCTTTAAACTGCAGTTTAGAGTTTTTATAGTTTTGCTTAAAAAGAGTGAATTTCGCCGTGCGAGTCATGATTTTTGATAGGTTTTGAAAAAACGTGTTAAAACATTTCAAGGAGAGAGAAGTGACCGCAAAGAAAATACATTTTGAAACAGCATAACGTTAAGGGGATTAAAAGTTAAACGATAAATTTCCACATTCCAGAAATGTATATTTTGCAGAACCAGTAATGAATTATTGAAAATTTATTTTTTTTTATTTTTACATGCTATAGTTCTGCATTTTATCAACCATATGCCATGGTCTTACTACTTTTCTTCATGGCATTGCTATCTACAAATTTTAAAATATTTATACGTAACCACTACTACGCACATGCTTTTACCTTTTCTTCAAAATAAATATATTTTCAATTCACAAACATAGTTTTTTTTTTTTTTTTAAGTACTTTTTAACAATTATTCTTATTGGTTTTACATTTAAATGTCGGAAAATAAATTACCCCCCCCTTCCCCCCCGCATTTTAGTTATTTGCCGACTTTCTACAATATAAACTTCTCTGTTCTTTTTTTTTTTTTTAATAAAAAATGGTCTATAATTACGGAGACGCGGCATTTCCACTCTCTTGGATTTTGAAAATTTATGTAATTTTTAAAATCTTCTTCGTAAATGTATTATTCTTTCGAGATGAGTTAACCCTTTAACGCTCATTGGTTTCGCACAAAAACCTTACATTTTAACATTTTTATGCAACAATTTTTTCAATATTTTTTCTTTATTTCAATTAATTTTTAAACCTTTGTCCATTCTCTGTTAGGTAGATAGCAGTACTATTTCGAAATTTAACAAACGATGTTTTAGAGGGAAGCCAGATGCAAAGCCACTTTAAATTTCTTAGTAGACGCAAATGAACCTTGCTGCTTTGATGATTTACTCGTGCCTAGTTTTTTTGCCCGATGAAAGGCTGTGCTATTATTGTGACTTGAAACAACTGTTGCGAGTTTTTGTAATTTATAGTATTTACTCACAAAGTTATTTATTAATTTAATTACTTATTATTTGAAATTAATCAGGTTAACATACACATGTTTCAAACTAAAAATTTCTCGAAATTTAAAAATGCTTTTTTTTTTTTTTTTTTTTTTTTTTTCCCTTAAATGTTTTTGGTCATAAATATGTCTTCTATTTTGAAACTAATTCAGAAATTATGTAGTAAACGTTAAAGGGATGAAATAATTAAACATTTTTATTACAATACAAGATCGGCTTATTACAAATTTTCCTTTTAAATTTTTATTCTCCCTTTCCCTCATACACACTTAAAGTTAAAATTGTTTTAATTTCTTAGGTAGAAAAAAAATTAACGTCTTCAACATTTAAAGTTATGTCTGTACACGGCCGTTTCTTTTATTATGTAGAACACATTAGTATTTCAGCATGGATACTAAAATTTAGTTTTCTACAACGCAGTTTTAAAAAATTGTATTTGCACACATTAAATGTTTTTGAAATTTAACTTAACGATTAATTAAATTAAAAAATGACTTCATAATTAAATATTGAGATTACATTTATAAATTGGAATTAAAAATGGGACATGGGGAATTAAAAATGCCAGGTTTTAAACGAGTTTCCTTGCTTCGCTGCAATGTTGTTTCCAGGCAAGTATTGTTTTAAAGCAGGGAAGTTTGAACTGATCGCAAACTTGGGGAAAAGAAATGCTGTGTCAAACCAGTTTCCTAGTTCACTGACAATGTTGTTTCCCGGCAAGCACTGTCTTAGAGCAGAAAAGTTTGAACAGATTGCAAACTCCGGGAAAAAAGAATCCGTGGAAAAAACAATCTAGCTATCACCTATGTGCCTTACTTAATATTTTTAATATTTTGTAATTTATAATTAACATTGTTTTTTCTCTTGGGGGGGGGGGGGGAGGGAGAATTTTCAATACATTAATATAATAATATCAATAACACTTATCAAACTCTGCTACTTTTTTTTTTAATCGTTGTAAATAAGAATAAATAAGAATTAATATAAGGATTTTTTTTATTAACTTTTTTTTTTTCAATTAATGCTGCATTGTTAAGCCGAGAGACCTGTTTTTTTTTTTTTTTAGATAAAATATGCCGAATGAAAATCTGACATTAAGTTAAACAGTTTAAATAAATATTTTTTGCCGAAAATTAATTTGTTTCAGACAGAATTACAGTTAATATTTTTTAAATGTGTAATTTATATGTATTGTTTAAAAATAAAATATTGACAATTTTTAAAAATATAAAATATTTAGAAAAATGAATAATATGACGTTGTAGATGACAGGATATATGACATTACAGTCGCTACAAGGGAAAATTAATTGTTATCCATAGGTGGTGGTGGGGGGGGGGGGGATAAAAAGGGAGAGAAAGAAAGAAGTGGAAAAAAAAAATCCTGTACATTAAATATTTTTATTGAAAAAGCATCTTGCAATAAAATTTCATTACCCAGGATTAAAATTAAAAGCAATTCAAGATGTAGAAAGCAAATATAAAAGAGTGTGTTAGGGATTAAGGCCGATTGACAACACTGGGGTCCTAGGCCTGAGGAGGAGTGCCTTCCGTGGAGGTCTTTCTAAGGGGTCCTAGCCCGTATTTACGCAAGTTTCGGAGGAAACCACGGAAAACTCCGAACGGCTAGGCCGACGAGCGCGACCGGGGATCGAACCCGGCACCTCACGTCTACCAGCTTTGAGCGCAAAACCGCTCAGCCGCTGGTGGGCCCGCAAATATAAAAGATAAATGGGCCTTTCGTTCAAAATTAAATTTTGATTAGGACAAAATTTTAATTTATAAATTGCGCCAGAGAAGAAAATTTGAAATTGTTTGGTCCTTAGGTAACATTATTATTATTATTATTATTTATGTTTTCAATATTTCATATAAATAGCTTTGAAAGTAATGACAGACCTACTTGTTGAATTACTCCAAACACATATTTGCTTGAATCAGCTTTCACCCCCCCCCCCCCCCCCCGAAGGAAATAGTGGATATACATATGCATTAAATTGTATCAATATTAAATATATTAAAATTTCTTTAAAACTACTTTTAAAAGAAAATAAAAAAAAAAAAAATTAAAAAAAAAATCCTCTCGATTTTACATTATTATAGTTTATCAATATATATTCTGAATATATTGTTTTGTGAATTCATTGGTAAAATTTTTTAAATATTTTATTCTTAAATGCTGAGATTTCATGTAAAACTTTTTAACGTTCAAATATTTTTAAAATATATTAATGAATCCACAAAGTAATACACATATGTGTTTAGATCATATTGATAAATTGTAATAATGTAAAATCAGGGAAAATTTTAAAAGCTAGGTAGCATGAAACATTTTAAGTTATTATTATTTTTTTTTTTTTCCAAAAGATTTGAATATATGTATTTAATTAATTTAAATAGTGGTAAAAATTTTGATTTTCTTAATACTGATACATTTCATTGAACTTTCATAAATCTAAGACAGTAATTTAAAAGAACAATTTTCAACTTCCACCATCTCCTTAAAGGAGATTCAACTTCGACCGCATAAAATTTTGGTAACCTATATATATTTTTTTTTTTTTTTAATAATTTATTTAAATCAGAAAATTTAATAGAAGAGCTTAATGTTCTTAATATGACCCCATCCCATAAAAAAAGTCACCATTTTATTTTGAGTTATAGAGGAAAGGAAGGAATTGAATAAAAATTTATGGGGTAACTAGGAAATGTTTGTCCATAAGATTTTTTAAAATATTCAGAAAAAAAGGCTTATTTATTTATTTGTTTTAATAAACTTAGAACATTGAATTAGAATAGAATGGAAAAAATAAATAAAAGTGCATGAATTGCAGCTTTTGGAGTAAGTTCTTTCCTTATACCCCTTTAACACCCGAATTAATTTTGTTAAATTTATTTTGATTAATATTTCAAATCTAAATTAACGTAGGGGTACTGATAGTGTAATATATTAAAATTAAATAACTCTTCTGTTAATTTTAAAATTGAAGCCTGTCCTTATTTGAAGGACGGTCAGGTATACCAGTTAAAATAATTTAGAGAAAGGAAAACTTTGAGATTATACGTTAATCGCTTAACGCGTGCTGTTCTCACCTCGAGGACACAAATATTAAGTCCCAACTAAAAAAACTCAGTCCAGATATTTTTTTTTTTTTTTTTATATATAGCAGAGCAGAAAAAGTTATTTCTTGTATTTTAATTTTGTACGTAAATTCTGATGGCAGTCTTAATTTGAATGTGTGTATTTACTTTGCGAATCAAAGGGTTACCAAAGACCTCTAAAGTAAAATATCACAATTTTTTTTCAACTTGACTTTAGTTGGTATAGCTTGCGCAGAAAATAAATACATGTACGATGAATGGTAAAACAAAAACGACTATCCTAATTACGAAGTTATTATTAATAACAGATACATAAAAATTTGTGGGATTATTTATAGTGAGGCCATTAACTATCTTTAAAAAGAAATCATTTCGAGAAACCACAAAGATTGTACGCACTATTTTAATAGCTGTCCTCAAATGAGGACGCTAGACATTAATGAGTTGAGTTTTATTTTATTTAAAAGAATTTAAATTTTATAGATAATATATAATTAAAAATTTGAGTTCAATTCTTTAAGATATGTTTTTAATTTACTTTATAGTGGGGATTAAAATGAAAGATTTTTTTCCTAATTATTATAATGATTTTTATCACATTCTTGTTCAAAATACTTAATGAAATACAAAGGTTTTGTATTAAATAAATAAATATATATATAATATATATATATATATATATATAATTTCATTCACGATTAGTAGGTTAGGCCTGAAAACAATATTAATGCATAGAAATAGAAAGCAATACTGTTGATATAAAAATGGAAATCTGCTAAAATATTGATATATTCTAAAATGATTTAATAAAATGAACACAGAATGAAACATTAGATTTCTAGCATGTATATACTAAATAAAAAAAAAGAATAAAAATAATATGAATAATAAGAGAGTGAGTGAGAATAAGAATGAAAATTTAAGCACCCGTTTTAAAAAACGCAGAATAAAATTATTGACACAAGTTGTGCTTATTTACTATGTTTTATGTTTCCAATGTTTAACAAATATTTATTGCTCTGAGAGATTGTCAATATTTATTTTTGTTTTAATTTTGAATTTCTCTGTAGCAAACGTGTAATTTTTTTTTTATAATCTGTATAAAATTTTAAAATGTAATTTTGAAATCCAAAGGTCATAATAACTATTGAAATGCGCGTCTCTTTTTTAAAGCAATTTACTTATCTGAAAATCCTGAAAAATGTAATTATCATCTTTGAAATGACAGGTAATAAGTTTTTAGTCGGAGTTCGAGCACAACCGCCCCACGAGTGATTGAGAAATGGTGCTCTAGTTCGATAGACGATTCGATCCTGACACCTTTCAGGTTCGAGCCTAGGCCATACATATCAGTCTAGTCGTTTGGAGTTTTCTGTGTGGTTTTCTCCAAAACTCGCGTAAATATCGGTTAGGATCCCTTACAAAATCCCCCCCCCCCCCACACCCAAATAGAAGTCATCCTACTCAGCGATGCCAATTACGCGCTATAGCGCGTAAATTATGCGAAAAATTGAAAGCAGGACGCGAAAAATTTAATGTGGCGGGTCCCAGGGAACGCGTAATTTTCGTTCTTAAATAAATAAATAAATAAATAAAAATAAACTGGAAGAAAGAAAAAAAAAGCAAATTTTGAAATATATTTCTTGTTTAAAACTGATACTTTCCTTATATTTTTAAAGCATTCTGCTCTGAAGAAGAAGAAGAAAAAAAAAAAAAACTTTAAAACTCCATTTTCATATTAAATATATATATATATATATATCCTATCTTGTACGATAAACACAAACAAGCGGCCGGCGCGAAATAAAAAGTTCCGACTCCGAGACGAGAAAACGAAGTTTCGATGTGAAAAGATTATTAGTTTTAATATTAGTTTTAAGACAATCTCAAAAAGAGCTGGTTGAAAATTCCTAAAAAACTGTTTTTCATCTACAATAAGATAAAATTTTAATTTATATCTGTAATATATAAATTTATTTACGTGGGGACCCATTTTTTTAAAAAAGGACCCAGATTTTTGAAACTCATGGGTCCCAGGGACCCATGATTTTGAAAGACTAGCGGCATCACTGCTACTTATGCCTAGGACTGCCACTTGAGTAGGTAATCTGCTTTAAATTCTACACCAACTAGCACAAGTGCTAAAATTAGCAATTTTCTGTATAATATTTCTCTAATGTGGACCAGTTACGATTAAATTTTGTCGTAACGGTATGACAGTGACGTGTAAGGTGTTATCTGATTGGTCAACCCAAACCTAAAACATAAATTTGGCTTCTAGAGACAAAGCGATTACTAGCACATTTGCTAGAGGTTTCGGCTACAAAAATTTAATATAATACACTTGAAGTGCACATATTCTTAAAGAAATTGAAAAAAAAATATTAGCTTTTTGTGTGAAACCTATGCTCAAGATTTCATATTTAAAAGTATATTTGGAAGAATTTAAAGCCAATTAGGCCTCGCATTTAATGGTGGCTATTCGACAGGACGGTGGTGGCGCCATTTATTATATATTTTTAGATTTTTCATTCATTATAAATAAAATAAACGTTATTTATTTTTATTTGTTTTTTAGATACATTTATTAATTATGGAATTTTTTTTATGTATGGTGATACGGTAATTTAATGCTATCAGATTTTAGGAAGAAATTGATTTTTAATATAGTAATAATTTAATTCTAGGAATTTTTAACTTAGCAGCGAAAATATTTGTTTTATAAAACTTGAATTAAAATGAAAATATCAAAGATTTAAATATCTTTATTTTTAAAGAGGGGAAGAAAAATATCCAGTGATTTTATTTATTACATTTTTCTGAAAATCATGTTAGGTATGTAGACACTATCACGCTGATGATGTACGCGGGAAAGGCTAGTATGTAAATAAAAGATTAGTTACACAAGAAGTATTTATTTATTTATTTATTTTTTAACACAGGAAATATAAAAATATGAGATTCGCCTCTAAAACTTTAAAAGCCAATTTCTTTTTCTATATGTGCATTGATCCCTTTAAACTAAACAAAACAAACCATACGGTTTCGTAAAGAACCTTCTTATGGATCAAAACTGTACTTTTATTTTTTCTTCATGTTGTTACAAACGTTCGGGTTCCCCCCCCCCTCTTTTTCTGCCTAATGTATATGAAATTTCTAAATAGATATTAAATAGTTTAATATTTGATTAGAATAATAAAACAGTGATTTTTCATATAACTAAAAGTTGCTGGGATTCTGTTCGCAAATGTACATTACATTTTGTTCCTATTGAAATTTCATAAATTTTGTAGTATTCGTTTGGGGTTTAACCATAAAGAACTGTCATTTATTTAAAATTTTAAATAAACTTTATTACCCTTCTTCTGATATTGTAAGCAGTACTTTACTTCTAAAATATAAAACTATGAGTATTACTATGCGTTCAAACATTGATTTAAAATTAAACTTTTTAGTAGTTATAATAATTGCAGATTTATATTACATACATGTAAATCGCATAATTTCGAAGTGTTGATAAAATAATGACAGCAAGACATTGTTTTTTAACATGTGTTTTTATAAACTATTCAAAAATAAACTGTGATGTATTTAGTAAAACCAAAATGGCTTCACTGTATATTATGAAGTAAGTCTGGTTTTTATTTCAATTATTTAAAAAATTATTCCATTTCATATGCTCTTAATTGATTTTTTGGTTTTAATTGGTTTTGATTATTAACATGCTCTGTTTCCGCGAAACACATACAACAACAACAAAAAAAGAAAGAAAGAAAGAAAAAAAGATTTATTTATACCTTAAATACAATTTTTAATAATTATTTCTCCGAAACAATAGTAAAAAAAATATATAATTAATTTATAACAAACAACTAATTATTCGGTGAAAGTATGGCAGTGTTTTTAAGCCACGCTGGAACTAAACTCTTAGCGCAGTCAAAAAATGCTGACGGTCCCTCTGCGCTTATAGCCGAAGTGAGAAAAAATGCCCAATGAAAACGAAATTGAAAATGCATTTTTTCTTTATCTTTTTTCTATTTGTATGTGTGGTGCGTTACAACAGAGAATATCTCAGCGATCGTTGCTATTTTTTCTTTTTTTTTTTTTTTAATTGAAATCAAACTTTTTCTATTAACGTCCCTTTTTATACATATGATTTAGTTTTTTCGCTTGTATTTGATCGACGTTTGTACTTCATTAAGAGCCAAAAAGAAGGTTGACTAAGAGCGCGGGGGCTTTTTCCTCCCCTTTCATTTTTGTTTATATATTCGTTGCCGCATCTTCTTTTGCTGTTTCCGATTCCCTGGTTGGCTCTGTTTTTCTCCACCGGTGAGAAAACTGTATCCTCGATCCTTTTTTTTTTTTTTTTTTTTTTATTACCACTGGCTTTTCCACCTAAAAAGCCTTTTTACGTTAATCATTACTTATATTATTTTTCAGTTTCCAATAGCAAAAGTTAGTGGTAGCTATTAGGCAGGGATTTTTTTTTTTTTCCGAGCTCGTCCGTGGAAGACCTGGAATCTATGCCGCTTTAAAGTCAATTTAATTGGGGAAATGTATTTAATAAAGAATTCTCTTTTTGTGCGGAGTCGAAGAAAAAAAAAAAAAAAAAAAAAATGTAAGCACCGTGGCGTGTTCGCTCTCAGAGGCGAACACAAAATCTTATGCGTTTTTCTAATAACTTCTGCTACTTGGCTTAGGGAAAAATATGGCTCGATACTGTGTATTATCTTTCTCAAATTAATTAGAGATTAAGCGTTGCCTGCCTCATACATTTTTTTTTTTTTTTCTCTGGAGAAGCGAATGTTTTTTCGTCTTTCTCTTCAAGTTTTTCAATTTAAATGCCTTGTAAGAAAAAAAAAAAAAAAAAAAAGTCTTCGATATAATTGTGATTTTACTGACAATACTACTTTCTTGTAATTGCTAATGAGAAGGAAAAGAATAATGACCAGCTGCATTAAGAACGTGGCAATATTTAAAAGTGACTGCCATGTTCCTCACTGTGGTGAAATTTTTTTTCCCTTCCCTTTTTTCCCCTTCTGCTTTCTTTCGCCTTTGGTAGTCCCTTATCTTTCATCGTTGAATTTTCAACTTTTAGATATCTAGGGAGGGAAGAGGGGTAGGAAAACGAAGATGCAAGCGAGCGGATCAAGGTAAACTTCATCCCCCTTCCTTTATTTAAGTTTGCATGTCCTATTTTGAGAATTTTCATTTCAATTCTTAAATATATTATTTAAAAATTATTTATTCTTACTTCCAATTGCTGTATCAAGATTGTTTACATGAAAATAAAATTATTCAATTGGTTATGAAGTTTGAAGTAATGTTTGCTACCTTTTTTTCCCCTTTCTGAAATGATTAAAAAGAAAAAGAAAAGAAAAGGTCAAACTGTAATTGACATAAGTATCCCCCTATTCTGCTGTTTTTCGATGTTTTATCTCTCAAACTGGCCTACGCTGTATATTTATTGAAATGTGCGGATAATTTTTATCAAATATATAACGAACTGTAAGCCTCAGATTTCTTTTTTCTTTTTTTTTTTTAATGCTTGTATGTAAATTCAATTTATGAAACTCACCAAAAAGCACATCTCAAGCTTATAGAGGAGATTATATATATATATAGCTTATAGCTATATTTTCAGATGTAAATACAAATCTTGTAAAATTTCCCTGGCATGTTTATAGTGAAATCGATCATCTTGCCTTATATTTTAAAATTTAAGAATGTATTAGTTTCCACCAAAAAAGTTCAGAATAAGTAACACTTAGAAGAAAATAATAAAAACTGGTGATGAGAGAAGAATGAACAGTAAAAATCTATGTAAATAAACAACCATAAATTGCAAAAGTGCGAAACAATTGTTTCCGGTACAAATAATTAAGCATGGCCCTTCACTAGACGAATAAAGTAGAATCTATAGTAGAAACGCATAAAACTTGTGCAAATCAAGGGGCAAGGTAAAAAAAAAGAAAACTTTCTTTTTTAACAATAATGGTATCATTTCAGTTATATATATATATATATTAAAAAAACATTCGGAGTCAAATATAATAAATAAAATATAACGTAAAATAAAATGCAAAAAACAACGAGGAAGTGAAAATATTATGTGAGTAATTTGTAAACGTCAAACATGAAGGGATTATTAACAAGATTTTGAAGTTTCCGAAAATGTAAAAATCTTCGGGGAAATCCAAACGAGAATAAATAGGAGAAGGAATATTATAAGCCTTAGGAAATCCAAAACAGTGACCAATAAAACCAGCAGCAGTAGAAAGCTCTCTAAATATTTTAGTGCAAATATTTAGGAATTTCTTTATTTACGTACATTTTGACGGTGCTCAGTATTTCTGCTCACCAAATGTCTTCTAGTTTGGGAGGGTATAATCTTGATTACAAAAACAAAAAATGAAATAGACACCATACTGGTTCTTCAAAAACACTCGTGGTTTGTTACTTGATGAAAATTTTAATGTTAATTCAATATTTAATACATAGATTTCCCCATAAGCTTTAATTATAAAAATCTTGTGAATATTTTATTGCAACACATTAATTGCCGGACATATGAGATTATATAGATAGTAATTGCCTGGCGCGGGATGGGCAGTTAATGTTTTAAAAATAAATAAATACTGTGGATAAAGTGAATGATCCTTTCACATGATTTATGAATAAATTAAATTTGAGTGTAATGATTCATTTTATTGAAAAAGTGCATTATATATATGCACTATGTATTGCCATATACAATGTATTGCCTCACATTTTATAAATCATATAATAGATACATGTCAATACCAACACAACAAAAATAAATATGATAATAATACATTGTTAAAACTATCACAAAAAGATTGCGATACATGTTAAGATCCAATAAGAGACAAAAACAATTTAAATTACTTACGTCCACTTGAACAAAAATGTGTATATATATATGTACTTACTGAGCGCCCACCTTATTATTACCACCCGCGCTGTTCTCACTGGCTTTCGGCGCACAGAGCGCTCAGTCTTAATTTGAAATGGTTCTTGGTTAATATCTGCTTCAATGGTTAATATCTGGTTGCTCTATTATTATTTTGTTTCTGTTACGGACATACTCCGTTCCTCTTGATCATTCATAATTTACTGACGACCACAATTTACCCATTCAGATCCAGTCTTTTACCCGATATTCTACGTCTTGATATATTTTCATTACAACTGCTCGTAAACATTTTTCAAATGCGGCAGTTTCGCTAAAATTTGCTCCTTGCATTCTTACTATCACTCTCACTAGTAAAACTCGTCAAATCACATTTTCTCCCTATATATTCACAAGTAATTATTTACCTGTCCTACTGTCTCTCAGGAACTGTTTTCTTTTTAACATTTTCCAACAAAGTTGCAAAGTGTTCATGACTTCGGTTTGTCTGTTCGTCTCTCCGCACTCTAACCCCGTAAATATTCATGGAATTCCTTGAAACTGATATGTTATTCAGGTTCACTTTGGGATGTTCCTTACTGAAACTGGAGTAAAAACCACCAGTTGTTTATATACAGGGAAACCCGAAAAAATTCCAAAACATTGCGTTCTATGTGAGAGATTTCTATAAACCACATTTTAATACTTTTATTTTACACAGATCATAATGAAATTGACATATTTTATTCATATGCACTAAAACGTATTTTCTATAAAATACAGTATGATTAGCATTAAGATTTACAGGGCCACACAAAAACATTCACATAGGCATTAAGGGCTATAACCAGAAATTGCTGGAATTGCATTTTCGTTTTTATTAAGTGTTTTTAACGCTCTCCAACGATGTTTGAGTGATTATATGTTCAATTAGTTTACCTATCTGTCTTTCTGTTCTTCTGTCTGTTCATTGTGTGATCACACAGGCAAAGTACATTGAAAGTTAAACGAGGCAAAATGTAAGTACAGTTGGAAAGCGTTAATAGTCTATGCGAACCGCGTGATTTTCCGTTCTTGTTTCTGTACTACATTGCGGTAACTGATAAAATAACTGCTTTGCATAAAAGTATCAGGGGGTCATAATAAAGCACTCGATGTATATAAATGAGCTTATGTAAGAAATATAAAAGTAACATGATTTTGTTCCAAAAATTTTTTACGAACACTCTATTAATACGTCCTTTACAACCAGTATACGCTTTCATTATTTGCTGATAAATTTTATTTGAATTACTGTCCCTTTCTTCCTTTCTTTTTTTTCCCGTGAACTTTATTTTTCAAAATTAACTCAAAATTACATCGAAGCAGTGCTTTTCGTATCTACATTAACTTTGTTATTGGTAGCTAAAGCTGTTTACTATTTCTTTCAAAATACATATTTCGCCACTAGAAATGACAGCAGTGTTTAGGATAAAAATACTATATTCTTCTAAAGTGCAACATAGATGAGACATCCTAAAATTCGTATGACTTATTTTATAGTTAAAGGTTATATGTTATGTCTATTAGAGTAGGCACCAAGATACATAGGATTAAAGCTTTTGTGTTCCTATAAAACAAACAATTTTTAATTTCTTTAATTTGTAAAGTTGCAAAACAAAAATTGTTTTAATCAGTGGCGGCTCGTGCAAATTTTCACAGGTGGGGCCCGATCCATCGTATGATGCGTAATTTAACTTTAATACTATTCATTATTCAAACATGAAAACAAACATTAATAAAATGGGATGTAAAACGAAATTTTGGATTTTTTTTTTATGATGGTGGATCTTAAATTCAACACTATGGAAAGCATTGCATAAAATTATCTCAAAAATTAAAGTTTTATAAATACAATTGAAAAATTCTGTAATGTTCTGATCAATAGAATATCAAAATTTAAATATCTGGAAGCTACTAGACGGAAATTGCCATGTTCAATACCAGATCGCTTTCGTCGACATATACATTTGGAGTTTACTATGGTCTTCTCCAAAACTCAAATAAAAAGGGCTATGTAACACTTAGAAAGACTTTCTACAGAGAATACACCACTCAGGTCTAAGAACCTCTTTTAGTCAGCTGGCTTTAACTCTAACACTACACACCATTAAAATTTAAATTCAAATGTCTCAGAGTGTAATATTATTTAGCTTATGCTAATTATATCCCTAAATCTTTTAATTATAGAATTTCAAGTGTTATATTCTTGTTTCTTATCTTAAAAAAATAAATAAAATAAACCTTAACCAACTTGTAAGAAGTTATATTGGAATTTAGAAAGTCATGATTAAAGTAATGTGGATACATATTAAAAAAAAAAAAAAAAAACACCATGTTTCTCACTTTAAAAGCTTAATTTTAGATAATTTAAATTAACTTTCAATAAATAAAGAAATAAAACGGGCTATCATCTTAAAAAAAAAAAAAAAAGAAAGAAAAAAGAAACACTGCGGATGTTTCTATTGAATCGCATTTAAAAGAAAAATCCTTTAATAATAATAATAAATCACAATTTTATGCAGCTATTTAATTCATTTATCCATGTAAATCCATTAATTATCTAAAAATTTTACAATTTATTTACATAAAAGTTTTAATACACTATTCTGAAGGGGGGGGGGATCGCATATTATTTTTATTTATTTTTCCCCCTCATTTAAATTCAAAACAATTTAGTTAAAGAGGTCTTAAATTCTTATACAAGCTTTTATCTTAAAGGCTAGTCTAGAAAATATTTTTGACTATTACCAGATTTCTTTTTTTAAACACTAAAATTTTAAACTGTCATATGTAACTCTAAAGAATTCACCGAAAAATCAACAGGGAAATAAAAAAAAAAAAAAAAAAAAAAACGTAATGCAGAAGTCGCCAAATTATATCCGTGAATTGCATGGTTAACAAATTTTAAAGGAGACAGTTTTTCCCCCCTATAGTTTTGTTCCAAAGATCGACGAGAAAATTACAGCGTGCTTACACTGATAAAGCAGTTCGTCGCCAAATCTGTTAACCTTATCTTCTAGTAGAATAAACTGTACAAATAAACACGCCAATTTCGGACCCATTCTCTTAGATAGGGAAGGGAAGTAGCAGTCGGTCAGTCATTAGTGATTTGTGACAGCTGAAAGAATATATTGACAAATAAATGATAATGAAAGAAGATTAAGAAAAAGTTAGATAGATGTAGTTATTTTGTATATATGTTTTTGAACAGTTATAAAAAACAAAATTATTATTATTATTATTACTATTACTATTTTAATCGAGAAAAAATTTAGGTGAGGCCGTGCCCCGCTGACCCTTAATGTAGAACCGCCACTGGTTTTAATTGTAATAATGTTGAATACTAAAGTTAATATTTCATATGCAAGATTAATGATAAATCTGGAACTTTATAAATTATTTTATGCCTTCTTCTTTTGTTACTTTATTATATAAAACTTTTATTGCAGTCAAGTACAGTGCTTAGATCTCATTCATTCAGAATATTACGTGATGTCCAGGCAAGTTTTTTTTTTTTTAGAATGTCAATTTTAATAGACATTGATTTCTGTTAGTCCATTGTTAATATAAGCTCTTTGAGCTGGGAGTGTAGCGTAAGTATATTTTTTATGCCTTCATTCCCAAATATATGTGGAAAAAAGATTTAATGAATTGTTTTGATTTAATACTGTAATGAAATAGCCAATTCAGATGTTTATTTCAGTACTCATGCATGAACTGGTTGGCCAAAGTTATTCACAGAAATTTTTCCTGCAATACTTTTATCTGAAGTGCATGGTTTCTGCCGCGAAAATTTCATGCTGCATTTGATTAATAATAATAATAATAATAATAATATATATATATATATATATATATATATTACAATATAATTCCGTTACTAGCCTTTAAGATTCTAAACACTACAAAAATCTGTGCCCTTGATTTATTTTATAATAGCTGATTAATTTACATTATGTTAATACTTTTGATTTATCACATTGGAGAGTTATTCTTTTTATTACACATTAAATAAACACAAAGTATAAAGAAAAGTATCATGTATATTATTCTCACTAATCTGCTCCTGGACAGACACTCACACTCAGAGTATTTTTTTTTTCTGAATATTTACAGAACTTCAATAATTTTGAATCTGCGTAAAGCACCGTACTTGGCTGCATTTTAATTCTAGTTTACCTTTTATATTATCTAATCGCTTCTGTCTCAGTGTATTATTATTTTTTTTCTTTCTTTCTTTCTTCATCTAAGTGATATTTTCGTTTTGTTCACGCAGCCGGCCGAAGCTGCACGGTGCTAATGATGTTAAAGAAAAATTGTTGCAAGTTCTCTTGGCTCAATCACAGAGTTTATTGGTCAGTTCCGGTTGCCCCATCGACCAGGTGAGTGTGAGTGTCACCTTCCTTTTTTATAATTTGTTTCTTTATCTTTTTTAATTTTATTTCTGTAAGGGAATTTCCAGGTAAGTATGCAGTTTATATATTTGTTGATGACAGACGTTAAACTCAGTGGAAGCCAATGATTCAGAATGATTCGAAAGAATGAATTGAATTCCTTTTATTGTGCGACGTAACGATTTCAAATAGTGCAAAGGAATTTTAAGCAATGTTTCGAACTTAGATATGTTGAAAGCTTTTTCTTATTTGTGTGCAGTGCGTTTTTGAATTTTTAGAAACTTACACTAGTAAATTAATTTTATTCGGTTACTAAATTTTAAATGCTTCTTCGCAATTAAATTAGTATTTATATATAAATAATGAACGAATTCTTTCTGAGCATTATGAATCATTCTGAAACTGTCATAAGGTGAGTTTTAGAAATTTTATGCTTGTTTTGTTTTATTATAATAATGATTTTTTTTCTTCTTTTTGTAAATAAATATCTAAATATATTTGCTTTTTATAAGTATTTTCATGAATATATATATGAAGTATTTTGTGACTGATTTTTTAAGTGCTAATGGAAATAACCAGCCCTTCAAGAGTATCCAGAAACTTGGCGACAAGAGAGATGTGGAAATGTAAGAGGGTAACTTAACATAGTTAGCAAATACTGCTTCTGAAAAGAATTTCATAGAATTGCTTTCAAATTATGATGTTAAATTTTCGTTTTTTTTTTTTTTTTTTTTTCCCTTTCTCTCTCTATGAAAGTTGTAACAAAATATAACAATGTTATGGATTTTAATTAATTAATATTAATATTTTTTGGGGGGAAGGGGGAAGGGATGGTTGGTCAAAATTTAATAAGGAAATATCAGAAGAGAAAAAAATCTGCTGTACAACTAATTTTTCTCATTAATTTTTTTTTTTTTCTTTCAATTACACATCTTATTATAAATGTTTTATTTGCTTAGACGCATATAAAAATGATTAAAAAAAAAAAAAAAAAATGGAAAAAAAAAAATGGAAAAAAAAAAAAAAAAAACTTTGGTTACCTAATAATATTTACTTAATGAGGGAAAAGTCTGCTTCATTTTTGGTTATTTGAATATCAATTTCGGGATTCGCTTCAGCCTATAATCTGTCCCATACATAAATAATAAGTATTCAGAAGGGGAAAAAACTATTGTAATAAATTGCACTCATGAGACAAATATATATATATATATATTTCTTTTCGACATATTTAAATTAAAAGATCCCGCCACTCTTTACGCGTCTGGCAGCCGAATGATTAGCGCTCTGGCTTTCCGTTGCCGAGTGTCTGGTTCGAATTCCGGTTCAGGCATGGATGTTCAAAATGGTTCGAAATCCGGTTTAAGCCGTTGTTCGAATGATCAGTGATGTACAGGAAATGACGAAATAGGAACAGCCCCCAAGCAATCAACTCATAACTTCTTTAGCCCTCAGCTAAAACTTGTTTTATGATTTTTTTTTTTTTTCTTTTCTTTTTCTCCGAGATATTTAAAAAGCCATTTGGAGGAAAAGTTTGAAAGTTCGTATATACATGTTAAAAAATTAAATAAATTAAAATATCGAAAATACTATAATTTTACCAAAGGTTACTATAAAGAATTTATTTAAGAATTTAGAATTTATTTAATAATTTATTCTTAATATCATTAACTTCAGAAAACTGTAAAACTAGTTTTTTTTTTTTTTTTTTTAAATACATTTTCTTAATATTATATTCATAGTATATTCATTTAAACTTTCAGAATGATGAGAAATACACATTTCTATTTCTTAAAATAATATTTATATGTTATGTAGAAATTAAAGGTTTGTGTTAGAAATTTTTAAATTGTAAGTATTTTAATGTATAAAAAAACCTCAAAGTTAATTTAATGCACGCAATTGATTAATAATAGTATTTCTATAGTTTAAATATCAGTTTTATTAAAAGTATCCTTAAGTTTGTATTTTTTTAGGTTTTATCTTTAGAAATCGACCTATTGCAATCATTTCGTTTATCTATATACTAGCAGGCTTTGCCGGGCACTATATTTAAAGGATTTCTTTTTAATTGAATAATTGAAACGTTTAAATAAATATATTTCGATTGGTGACTATTTTCTTCACAGTTTTAGTATGGGATCTCCTTGACAATATTAAGCATTTTTTGAACTTCTCGAATCTGTGCAACAAAACTATTATTAAACGAATATTCTCGAAAACAGTCAAATAGAAATGTTAATTCTTCGAATATTCTGGAAATAGTTTAAGTTGTTACTCGTGCAGTAAAAGTCACTATTCGATGAATGGTCGAATCAGAGAACGCACGTAAGTCGTTTTCGCAGCAATCACTATAACGCACGTATGTACGCTTCACGCACATGAAAAAAAAAAGAAGAAAAAAATCACTAGACAGCCCTACAGCGCTGTGTATGAATCTCAGAACACACGAAACTCGGTTCCGCGGCAATCACTATCACGCATGTTAAAATCCAAAAAACATCACTGGACACCCCTACCACGCTGGGCATGAATCTGAAAACGCACGAAACTCTGTTCCGCGGCAATCACTATCACGCATGTTAAAACCAAAAAAACATCACTGGACACCCCTACGTGGCTGTGCATGAATCTGAAAACGCACGTAACTCGGTTCCGTGGCAATCACTATCATGCATGTTAAAACCAAAAAAAACATCACTGGACACCCCTACCACGCTGTGCATGAATCTAAAAATGCACGAAACCCGTTTTCGCAGCAATTACTGTCAAGCATGTTAAAAAAAAAAAAAAAAAAATCACTGGACGCCCCTACCTCAAATCAATGAAAAACAAATAAACCAATCAAATCTCTCGTAATTCTTCATAACGTAGCTCTAGTTCAACGTAAAATACACTCAAATCAATGGAAATCAAATAAACTAATCATATCTCTTGTAATTCCTCATAACTTAGCTCTAGTTCAACGTAAAATACACTCAATTAATGAAAATCAAATAAACCAGACAAATCTCTCGTAATTCCTCATAACGTAACTCTAGTTCAACGTAAAATACACTCAAATCAATGGAAATCAAATAAACCAATCAAATCTTTCGTAATTCCTCATAACATAGCTCTTGTTCAATGTAATATACACTCAAATCAATGAAAATCAAATAAATCATTGAAATCTCTCTAAAGATTCTCCATTCTGCATCATTATAGAAATGGGAAGTTTTATTTTCATATTGTTATTAATTAAAAGAAAACTAATCAAAAATTCGAAAATCTGACTTCGATGTGCACAATGACCCTTCGGAGGGCACCTTTGTGTTAAATCACGTGACTCTGCCGGAGCTACCGTTTTCAAGAACAGTGAAATATACATATATATATATATACAAATATTGCTCACTTAATAATATAAGATGTATCTATCTATAATGAAAATTTTGCCATCACGATAACTCCCGAAATAATACTCCAAATAGTACCAAATTTGGGCAACGAACTTATCTTATGAATATCTTGGATGAGTTTGTTAACCAAGTTGCTCTGGCTTTTTTTTTTTTTTTCAAGTGGCGGCCACTTGAAAATTTAAAATCATATTGTAAAAAGCGTATTTAAGGCCGAATTTGCTTCAATTTTGTTGTAAATATAGACTACATAAGGGTGTGAATGAATTTTATTAATGAACTTTATCCAGCATTTTTATCAAAGTGGTGGCTATCTTAAGTTAAGCGGGGCCACTTGAAATCAGGCTACCACTTTAAAATTTAAAATCACGAAAACTTACGAAGTAATACTCCAAAGCGAGCCAAATTTGGACAGTGGACTTATTTTATAAATATCTTGGATGAGTTCGTTAATAAAGTTGCTCCGCCATTTTGTTTTCAAGTGGAGACCACTTGAAAGTTTCAAATTCACATTGTAAAAAGCTTATTCCGAATTTGTTTGAATTTCGATGTATACATAGACCATATAAGGGTTTGAACCGTGTTTATTAATGAACTTTAACCGCCATTTTTAACAAAGGGGCGGATATCTTATACTGAGCGGGGCCACATGAAATCAGGCTACCACTTGAAAATTTAAAATCACGAAAACTTCCGAAGTAATATTCCAAATCGAGCCAAATTTGGACAGTGAACTTATCTTATAAATATCTTGGAAGAGTTTGGTAACCAAACTCATTTGTGGAGGTCACTTGAAAATTTCGAATTCACACTGTAAAAAAGCGTATTTAAGACCGTATTTGCTTGAATTTTGATGGATACATAGACTATATAAGGGTCACAACCAAGTTTATTAATGAACTTTATCCGCCATTTTTAACAAAGTGCGGATGTTATAAACTAAGCGAGGCAACTTGAAATTAGGCTACCACTTGAAAATTTATAAGCATAACTTTTTAGATTCTGATTCAATTCGAGCCAAAGTCGGACAGTGATCTTATATAATTAATTATCTTGGATGGACAACTTGTTCCGACATCTTGTTTCCAAGTGTCAGCCACTTGAAATCACGCTGCCTCTTGAAAATGTGCCATCAAGATAATTTTTAAAATACTAAACTGATTCAAACAAAAGTTGGATAGTGAACTTATGGTTCAAATATCTTGGATAAGTTCACTTGTTAACTTGATCCGCAATTTTATTTCCAAGTGGCGGCCTCTTGAAAATTTGTCATTATGATAACTTTTGTAATACTGAGTCAATTCGCATCAAATTTGGGTAGTAGATTTATCATTCAAATATCTCGGATAAGTTCGCTAGGCATCACACTCCGTTTTTTTTTTTTTTTTTTTTTTTTACCAAGTGGTGGCCACTTGAAATTATGGTGCCACTTGAAAATTTCTTATTACGATAATTTTTGAAATACTGATTTAATTTTAACTAAAGTTCGACAATGAACTTATCATACAAATATATTGGATGATTTCGCTGGGCAAGTTGCTTCCCCATTTTGATTTCAAGTTGCATCCACTTAGACTGCCACTTGAAAATTTGTCATAATAATAACTTTTGAAGCACTGTACTGATTCGAACTACAGTTGGACAGTGAACTTATGCTTCAAATATCTTGGATGAGTTTGCTAGGCAACTTGCTCCATTATAGTGTTTCCAAGTGGCGACCTCTTGAAAATTGATTATCACGGTAACTTTTGAAATGCTTAATCAGTTCAATCCAAAATTGAAAAATGGATTTATCATTCAAACAACTATGATGTCGGTGGGCAAGTTTCTCTGGATTTTTGTTTCCAAGTTGCGTCCACTTGAACGCTGCCACTTGACTTTGTTATCACGATAACTTTTGAAATACTGAATTTATTCGAGCCAAAGTTGGACAGTGGACTTATCTTACAAATATCTTGGATTAGTTCACTGAGCAACTTGCTCCGTCATTTTGATTCAAGTAGTGGCCACTTAATTTTTCAACACGATAACTTTTGAGATTCTGAATTAATTCGAACTAAATTTGTATAGTAGACTTACCTCACAAATGCATTTGATACATTTGTTTGCCTACTTTGCCAGCCATCTTGTTTCCATGTGCCGGCCACTTGAAAATTTTAAATTTACATAAAAAGGTATTTATGAACCGATTTGCTTAAAACTCCATATGTATATAGCTTGCATTAATGTTTCTACCAAGTCCATTAATAATTTGTAACCGCCATTTTTAAACAATGACGGCTACCTGATTAGGAAAAAGAAATCAACCTACCCTTCCGAATGAGCCGGAAGGACTTGTTTTATGTGCACCCTTTATAAATATTTTTCGAAATATTAAGCAAATAAAAATAGCTGTTATTCACCGCTTCAACTGTTGCCTAGTTTCCGAGCTACGCAACAGGCATCTATTTAAGGAGGCTTTGGTAAAACTTAAAAAAAGAGAAAGAAAAAAAAATGCTTAAAACCTTGCTTTTGGCACTGTCTTCCCCGCCTGCGTTATGTTGGTTCCGGGTTCCCACTGCTTGCAGTTGTGTCTTAGCCAGATAATAACGATAAGTGGCGCTGCGGTTATTCAAGAAATACGCTTTTTGGACTCTCGTTTCTCGGATAGATTAACATCTTCAATCCTTGATAATAGATGGCAGCACCAGATAATCGCTCTAGCTACCAAAAATAATAATAATAATAATAAAGAATAATAATAATTCGAAAATCGGACATCGAGGTGCATCAGACGAGGTCTAAACGGACCTCCATGCAAAATTCTGTAGCTCTGCGATTAGTCTTTTGCTACAAAGAGACCAACATATCTCTAAGTTTATCTCTGTTTTTTGTCATTTTCTCATTATTCGTACGGTTTAGGATACTGTGAAAGACACTGAAAGATTTTTTTTTTTTTCATTTATCAATTGACACCTTTTCCATTATCTGCAAAAAGTATCACATTGGCCCTTGGAGAACTGACGACCTTCACATTATTAGCATAACGCTCTAACCTACTGACAAGGGAAGTATGAATTAGTAAAATTACTATTGAAACCAAACCTCGCTTAAATTAAAGAGCATGGTCGAAAACATTGGGTACCGTACAAATTTGTTGCAACAACTCCCATGGGGGGTGAGATATGACCTCTATTAGTTTTAGTTATTTCTATAAAAGCCAACAAAACACGTAGCGTAGTTTGAACCGCTGGTGCAGTGCTAGCGTGCTTGACTTCAGATACAGAGGTCGTGGGATCGAGTCCCCGTGAGGGCGTTTTGATTTTTTTTTTTTTTTTTTTTTTTTTTCAAATGAAATATTTATTTTTGACATTTTTAATTAAATCATTACTTTAAGAGAAAATATTAATTATATTAAAACCATAGATATAGTAATAAGACATAGATTGATCAGCGAGAGGGAAAAAGTGATGCCTTTTTTTTGGGGAAAAGTCACTCTAATGGCTGCCTTTTCCCGAGTAATTCACACACAGGAATACACACGGATAATTTAGTAAATAAAATCTGTGAATAATTTGTTTACTAAAGGTGAATGAAAAACTCCAGATACAATTTCAAATTCATTTTTCTTTTTTTTCTCTTTTTCAGTACTCTCTAATGGCTGATTTTAGAACTTTTTTTCGCATCAAAATCTTTTGCTCGATAACATGGGGATGATAGATCTATATATATTACTATATCTATGATTAAAACAAGTTTTTTTTTTTTTTTTTCAGCGCGGACAATTTAATATTTATTTTTTAACAAATTTATTAATTTACTTATTAAATTTAAAGAAATTAATAATTAACGGGAAATACTTTATATTATATTTAGGTAAGATTTTGTTAATGATTACATTCAGATAAAATTTTGTTAATGATTACATTCAGATAAAATTTTGTTAATGATTATTTTATATAAATTATTAATTACTATTTTTTAACGACGACATTAATAGCAAGAGTTAATCGCCTGTTCTTAATTGTATTATTTATTCAGGCAATTTTTTGCATGAAAAATCCTGAATGATGAACAGCTGTTGCTTAACTGTTCGACGTCGCATTTAACTTTTATTTCAAATATTTCATTAAACAACTGTCAAATTTCGTGGTGTCGGAAGAACTGACAATAATATTGAAGACAATGACAAATTTTCTCAAAATGATTTTACTAATTTATAATTAATTTACATCTAAAAAAATTCAAAATCTGGGTATATATGAATTTTACAAATCAAGTAATCTCGACGAAAAGCCAAATATTTGACAAAATGTTCGTGATGAACAATAATTGACGGTGAAGAAAATTGAAATTGTGATCAATCTTTTTATATTTCTTGTTCTAATTGTGAAAAATACTTATGGTTTCATGATTTTTTTCTACTTTTAATCATAATTGTTATAATTAAGAAACTATATTCGTAGCTTTAAACATGGTTTTCTTTTTTATAAATAAAAAAATGCATTTCTTAAATTCATTCTCAATACTTTAAATTGGAATACTAAAAAAAAAAAAAAACTTCTTAATGTAACAAATATTTTCTCTTAAATTAATAATTTATTTTAATTAAAAACGTGTAGAAAAAAAATTACAAAACGCCCTTGTGAGACTCGATCCCAGGACCTTCGTATCCGAAGTCAAGCACGCTAGCACTACACTATCTGTTCTCACAACGATGTGTGTTTTGTTGGCTTTTATAGAAATAACTAAAACTAATAGAGGTCATATCTCACCCCCGTGGGAGTTGTTGCAGAAAATTTGTACGGTACCCAATGTTTTCGACCATGCTCTTTAATTTAAGTTGGTTTGGTTTCAATAGCAATTTTACTGATTCATACTTCCCTTGTGAGCTAAAGCGACACGGAATGACTTTCTACATTTACATTTCTATCTTCAAAGTCGATCATTTCAGAAATTTATATATTTTAATTAATAATAATAATTAGGGGGAAAAAAGTAATCAAAAGTCCGAAAGTCGAGCTTCGAGGTCATCAAAGGATGTGAAAACTAACCTCCATGCAAGATTATGATTTTCTGCTATCAACCATTTTCCTACAAAGCGATGGACACACACACGCCTCCTTTTATGTTATGTAAAGATTTAATTTTTTAATTTAATATTTTTCTAATTATTCAGATGTATGATACAATAAATTAAAATATATTCATGTATTTAAATGCGTGTGGGTCATTTCATGTCCAAATCAGCCAATGAAATGGTCCTTAAACATCTTAGAGATTAATGATTTTTGGTGCAGCGTGTGAATCAGTTAAGTTATGCAAAGAAACCGAATTTTCTAAATTTTGAGTTTAATTTTTGAATTATTGACTCTTAAAATTTGCAGAAATTTTACATGAATTTGACACATTTAAACATATTTAGATGATAATAATAATAGTAATATTAAGCTACTTGACATACAGAGCCCAAATTGACGTCCTTATCTTCTGTCATTTATGATATTTTTTTCAAATAAAATTTTTAAATTTAAAAATCTCGAACTCTTTTTAACTGTTTTAAAAAATAAAGTAAATAATAAATAAAATAAAATAAAATAAACGTCCAGGTTTAGAAGACATTATTATGATACTTATGTTCAAAGTTGCATAATGGGATAAGAATGGATTCTGAAGAATATAAATGTGGCATTACGATGTGTATGAAATTTGCTGTATATTAAAAGTGTGCTTGTGAATTCATTAAGTTTGTAAATATTATAAACTTGTGTGAAGCATCCTTACTATCACTATATAGTAAAAATAAGGCTTCACATAAATTCGCGAAATGTGTGACAACACTAGATTATGTTTCCCTGTGCACGTCATTGACAGTATGTACCTCCCTCCCCCCCCCCCCCAAAAAAAAAAAAATAAATAAATAAATAAATAAATAATAATTAAAATAAATAAATAAAATAAATACATAAATAAAAAAAAAATAAATAAATGAAATTAAAATATGTGTTTGTACATTCTACTGGAACCATTGGAGATAAATGTGTGTCATAGCCAAAAATTGTTACATGTACAACAAAAACCACATAAATGTGAAAAAATGAAATAGATGTCAAAATTGAAAAAAAAAAAAAAAGTTAGATACTACTATTTACCTGCTGAGGGTAGTATATCACAACGGCTGATTTACAAATATCGAATTTGCATTTGTTGCTACAATTTATAATAATTGTTTGTGGCTTGTATGCGTTATTGCAAAAGATATTGTATATGAGTATAAAATGAGTTTACCATGTTCAAAGATGCTAGCTTCTTTTTTCTGACCACAACCAAATAGTATATTTAACGTATTGGATAGATCCTTTCAAAAAGTTGAACTTGGTACTGCAGCTAAAACACTTAACAAAGAAAGAAAATTGTCTTCACTTCATTTGGGAAAATACATATTTTAAAAGTCCTTGAGAAATGGGGCTTGTAATTTAAACGTTACATTGTAAGGAAAATAATGCAATAATTACAGACATTTTTTCTGATAATTGCAAATAAATTGAATTTCAAGTAACATACCTGAAATATTAAATGTATAACAAATATATAAAATTAAGAAGTAATAGGTGCAGCGAATGTTCAAAAACACTATTTAATTAATTAAATTTAGAAAGCTTTTAACTAGATTCCCGATGTTAAACGTTTACCTTCTTTATAGTTGAAACCTATAGCTTCATTTTCAATGAAAGCTGATTAATAATAAAAAGCAAAATTCATATATTAAAGCAAGCTTTTTTTAGTGGACTCTTATTAGTACTAAATCTCACCTTTGCAGAATCTTTGAAGTTGATTATGGTAAGTTAATTTTATATAGAACACCTATAAATTGATTTTCATATGCAGTTACTTCCGTTCTTTAATTTCAAATAGAAAAGGGCATTAGCATACCTATTTTGTTGTAATTTAAATATAAAGATGCACTTTTTTTTTTTTTTTTTTTTTTTTTTTTACTAGCAAATATGACGTTACCATATTTATTTTTTGAATAAAAATTATATAAAATCTTTTTGTAAAAAAAATAGAACCGACTCCAAAAAGGAACTACTATTCAAACAACTAAAAATGAAAGAAAATTGGCAGAAAATGGAACTGTAAATTGCGCCCTAAAAGTATAAAATAATTTCCTTCGCCAAACAACCTATAACACTACAATTAATCATAACTTTTGAAGTCGGCGCAAAATTAAATAAAATTTAATTAGTTTTTAAAGGTTTGTCTTTAGATCGGTAGCAACAAATGCTGTTGTCTCTAATGATCCATTTTCATGTTTCCTTCATTATTTTATCACTGTATAACAATTGGTCCATTAGTAGCATCTACATAGAACAGTGAACATTCTTCACAATGCGGTATTTATGTTTCTACGAAGTTAGAATTTCCTTTGCAAATTTGGTATAACTTTGATAACTATTATCTTTGGTGGCTTTTGGATTTGGCGTTCAAAACGTATTGCAAAAATATACACGCAAGATGTATATTTTCATAATATATATTGTACGATGTGTTGTTTCATATTCTTGATTTCTCCCTTGATATACCTTATCAAAATAATCATGATATCCCAAAGAAATTAAATATGTTTGCCAGATAATTTTGCGATTTTTCTTTCACCAAGGACGTCAGATACCAGCATCTTCGCCAACTTTTGCTGCATAGGAAATCTTATTTGTTTTCTTGAATCAAATTAGTTCTTGGTTGAGTTTTGCAGGTAACAATGTGAGATGTGTATTTTGAATAGGATTTGATTTTTGTATTGAATAAAGGTATCAATTTTTATTTAATTTTGCGCCGACTTCAAAAGTTATGATTAATTGTAGTGTTATAGGTTGTTTGGCGAAGGAAATTATTTTATACTTTTAGGGCGCAATTTACAGTTCCATTTTCTGCCAATTTTCTTTCATTTTTAGTTGTTTGAATAGTAGTTCCTTTTTGGAGTCGGTTCTATTTTTTTTACAAAAAGATTTTATTTTTCTCTTTTCAGTGAAAACTTATTTATATAGCAGAGCATCAGAAGGCGTTCGACGGAAATTTCACAAATCACAAGTTCCAAGAAAAGTGACATAACTCAAAAAATGGTTTATGTCACTGAAAAATACATGAAATGCACCCAATGTGAACAAAAAAGCTACATCTCCATCTAGAAAGTTATCCACTCGAGAGACAGTTGTGCCAGTTTTATTCTAGTCAAGTTGATTTTAAGTTGATTTTTCTCAAATGCTGCATTTTTAAATTGTGCTACTTTTCTTGCCTTTATCGGATATGAGTAAAAAACTATCTATTGAACGAACGTACGTTAAATTAAAAAGTCTTTAGAAATGTAAAGGACGGATACGCTGTATTCGTAACCGAAAATTCTGTTAGGCTTTTATATTGAACTTTACAGTGAATACGTGTCACCCGCTGCGCTGGAAATTGCGCAGCGTAAAGTTCAAACAAAGAGCAAAATATGCATTGCAGCTGACGGACAGAAGTTTCAAAATCGATACTTACATACTGCTTTTACCAGTACAGCTGCATGCGTTCAGCAGTTAGAGTGAGAACAGAGTTTTGTGAGTATCCTGTAATTGTTTATATTTTAGAGAAATCATAATGAAACCTATTTCAGGCCAAGATCATTACGACACCAAAAAAAGTATTAAAATTAAATCGTCTCTTACGAAGTTATAAACTGACAAATTTCAACAACAACAACGATAAACATGGTTTGCTTTTAGAACCTCTTCCTTTATGAAGTCGGTTTAAAACGTCTATGCGTTACTCGATGTGACCGTTTAAAATAACCATACTTTGAATTTTACATAGCATAAATGTCACCCGCTACGATACAACATATGCAATGTTGTTCAAGTGTGCACAAAATAGGAAATTGTGAACAAACAAATGCACGTTTTAAGTTTTTTGCATTAATGTCTAAACTATCTTTGCGTACTACATCGATGATGCTCTGCAATTTTATAATTCACTTTTTTTCCCTGTCTTGAAACGTTTCCGGGATAGAATCGCTAACTCCACTCTTTTCCACCAGATGGCGCTTTAGGCGGTTGAATCGCGTAGCACATGTCCACTTAACTATACCTACATACCACTTTTATAACTATAGCTGCAGCTGTTCAGCAGTTAAAAGAGTCGGGACTGACTTTTTTGGGCACCCTGTATTTTCTTTTGATCGTAAAGATCTTACAATGGGATTTATTTCAGACAAAGACCTTTACAATAAAACAAAAATTATCAAAATCGTATCATCTTTTTAGAAGTTACGAGCTAACAAACAAAAACAAAAATAAAAAACATACGCTTTGAATTGAGAACCTGCTCCTTTTTGAAGTCGGTTAATTAGAGCATATCTTACGAAGTTATAAGCTTACAAACACCAAAAACAACACATAGCTTGGATTAAGAACACCCTCCTTTCTGAAGTTGGTTGAAAACGACTTTGCGCTAATCGATGTGACCGCTTACAGTAACAGTACTTTGAACCACAGAGTATACGTGTCATCCGCTACGCTGCAAAGTGTGCAACGTAGTTCAAGATTGCACAATGTAGGAAATTGCGAACAAACAACTGCACGTTTTAAGCGTTCTATTTTTAGCAATAATGTCTAAAAACTGTCTTTTCGTAGTAAATCGAAGATGCTCTACAACTTCGCAATTCACTTTTCTCCCATCTTGAACCGTTTTTGAGATAGGAGCGCTAATTCCGCTGTTTTTCACCAGATGGCGATTTATTTTCTTTAGATTGTAAAAAAGTTATAATGGGACATACTTCAGATCAAGATCTGTACAACAAAAGAAAAAGTATCAAGTAACCGTATTTTGAACTATATAGCGTATGTCTCACCAGCTACGCTAAAACGTGAGCAATGTAGCTCAAGTATGTATAGTGTATGAAATTGCGAGCAAAAAAATGCACGTTTTCAGCCTTGCATTTTTAGCATCAATGTCAAAACTATCTTTTCGTACTAAATCGATGATGCTCTGCAATTTTATAATTCCCCTTTTCCCCCTGTCTTGAACCGTTTCCGAGATAGGAATGTTAGCATGAATGTCTAAACTATCTTTTTGTACTAAATCGGTGATACTCTTCAGCTTTGTAATTTACTTTTTCTTTAGAACGGTTTTCGAGATAGGAACACTAACTCCGCTATTTTTCACCAGGTGGCGTTGTAAGCGGTTTAACCTTGTACAGTATGGCCACTTTGCTATACTTACATATCATTTTTATCACTATAGCTGCAGCCGTTGAGCAGTTAAAAGAGTGGGACTGATTTTTTTGGGCACCCTGTATTTTCTTTAGATCGTAAAGATATTACAATGGGACCTATTGTAGACCAAGACCTTTTCAACAAAACAAAAAGTATCAAAATCGGAGCATCCGTTCAGAAGTTATGAGCTAACAAACATAAAAAAAACATACGGTTTGAATTGAGAACCTTCCTTCTTTTTTTGAAGTCGGTTAAAAATAATAAGTAGTAGTAATCAAACATTGATAAATATAATTTGCAAGCAAACTTTTAATATAAACAGCAAATTTCATATACATGTTAATAATAATAATAATAAATCTTTATGCACCTTGACATATATGTAAAGAATTAATGTGTTTAAAACACAATGTCCCCACCCCCAAGAAAAAGAGGAGTGTTTATGAGATTCTTAAATTTTTAATTTCTTTCATGGGAAAAAAAAAAAAAAATATATATATATATATATATATATATATATATATATATATATATATGTTACATATTAAAAAGTGTATAAAAGGCAAAAGAGGAAAACAACAGTTGAAGACCTTGTGAAATAGTTTTGTTCAGGACAAACTGTTCTGAATTTTTTTTTTAAGGTCAATAATTCTTATAAAGTAATAGCCCCAAAAAATCTTAGAGTTTAAATTTTGTCAAATTGATAAACATAATATAAATAAACAAATATGTATTAAAATCTGAAGCTTTAAGGTTAAAAGAAGAAAAAGAAAAAATTATATTCGATTGTCTTATGGAATGACTCATGTATATGAATTTATCTTCTTTGAGATTGCTTTGATAATAATCCTTCAACGTTCACTACATATTTTCTCTGAAAAATTGTTAAACTAAATTAAAAATGGCGATAAATACATAGCTGATCACATGTTTAAAAAAAAAGGGGGGGGCTGTTTTGATTTTTTGAACAGCGCGTTTTCGATAACATGGTTATCTATGAAAATATATTCATCATTGACAGCACCACGAAAATAGCAAATGTTAGCAGGTCCAAATGATTATTTAAATGAGTCACACTCTGATTTGAAAGATTTGAAAGGCGCAATGAGGCTGCTCACCGCTATGCAGCAGTTTTGAGCACTTTCATCCTTCAGAGAAGGGGCTCTGGCGGCAGTTGGAATTTTGAAAGAGCCCGTCTTTAAAGGTTAAGTCCCCCTCGTTGTTTATTACATAACCGAAAAACAAACAAACAAAAACAAATTCTGCCGGATAAAAAATCTCACGTGAGAAAGGGCAGTACCAGTAGAAAGACACAGAATAATACTTTGACGGGTGCCGAAGCTATGCTCCCACGCGAACAGAGGGTTATTAGGTTTTTCAAGCAGTTCTTTGTTGAATATCTGAAATATTAATTTTTGAAGCAGTTCATAGAGTTAGGCTGAGTTCATTTGTTTTTGGCAATTCGTACTGCTGTTTCTTTACAGCTTATTAACTTCGCTGTTTAAACCTCCGGGCTTGTGAATTCAACTGCACCGGGAAATAGCTCCTCACGACAATGGTTGTTTCGACATTAATATTTACACTGAGGGTGAGCATATTACAAAGCTTAGCACTTGTATTTAATAATGATGTTATATCAATTAGAGCTCATTGCAGAGCTTTATACTTGTCGTCGCACTCTGATTATCATTGCACCCCTTACGCTACCTTTAATTTAATTTATTTTTATTGGTATCTTTATTTATTATTTATTTTTTTTTCACTCGTGATCACTTTCCCCCTTCCAATGATATTTCTAAGCTGCAGTGATCGAATCTGGAAGTCTGAAATTAATTTCAATCTGCTTTGTGATCCCATGTATTTTTCACCTTTTGTATATATGCGTATAATTTCATGTAAAGTCTCAACAGTGTCTGATGATGAATGATTATTTTAAATATAATACTTTATTCATTTATTTATTTTTTAATTGATTTTTTAACATTTACATGTTAATGAACACTCAAAAATGAAAATGTGGATGATTTATCATAACAGTTGAAATAATTTTAAATTATTTCTCAAATTTTTTAATTACTTCTGGTTTTATTCAGAGATGATAGATTATTTTTTAAAGAAGCTGTGATTTACTTATGTTCAAAGAAAAATTATTTTTTATTTTATTTTTATTTATTTATTTGAAGATATCTGTTAAAAATTCATAAAATAAATCATTGTACTAAGAGCAGTTTTACAAAATAGCATGAAACTTTTTCAAAAATATTTGCCATATCCATTTCGAAATATTAGGAGCATCACTTATATGCTCCCCATATTGCTTTCATTTGCGCGTATTCATTAATTTCAGGAATTAAATTGTGTGGAACGCAAAACAAAGTCGAAAGTGCCGTAGCTAAATTGCGGATTGTTTCTTTCAAAAGCCGCAGTTGAATTAATTGCGATCAGATTAAATAAAAGCAACAGTGTCAAATACAGATCTACATTTCCATCAGCCATTGTTTAGGTATGAACAAATTTAATTTCTTATTTAAGAATGATTATACACTTTGGTGTAGAAAGTTAAATAAATTATTTAATGTTTTGATATAATCACCTATGCAATATTTGTCTATCTTTGATAACTTCAAGTGCTGTTTACTTTTCCAAAGAAATATTATTTAAAGCGTGAATAATGTGGCTAATAATGTTATTGGTTTTGAAACTGTTAATTTTATTAAGTTATGCAATATTTAATGATATTATATATGTCATACATATTTTAACTAATCTAATAAAATAAGAATAAATATGTAAAAAATTAATGAAGAGAAAATGTATAAAATTTAATAATTATAAATTTAATAAATTAAATTTTTATAATTGATCCCAATCGCAATTATGCAATAATCAGCCGTTTAAACATTTAAATTTCCCTAAATGTGGATGCGACGGACGTATAATTTGCATGAATATGGGAAATCGTTTTATCAATTTTCACTTTTATTATGTTACTGAGAGTGAGCTGCTTATGTTGCCCCCCCCCCCTCCCTCCCACAAAATTATTAATATTGATATCTCCTATTCCTTTTCTTCCTTCCTTTTTTTTTTAAAAAAAAAAAAAGCTTTATTATAAAAGAACATTTTTTTCATTCTTTTACGCCTTTTTCTTTTATTGTTCTTTCTTTTTTTTCTTTCTTCTTAAGCATAGAAGAGTAGGCATTGAGAATCAAGAGTGTTGATTCTGCGGCAAGGGAGACAGACGTGAGAGCTTTAAAGAAAATTCCTAATCCATTTTAGGGGAAAGCGGGGGAAAACCCCCCTAGGAAAAAACAAAGCTAAGTTTACTGATTAATTTTTTTATTCAGCTGCAAAATAAGGTTCTGTTACAGTTGGGGGCTTTAGTTAAACTCATTTACATTATATATATATATATATATATATAATTTTTTTTTCTAAGAAAAGTACTAGGGAATTTGCTTTCCAGACTATGGGAAAATGTTAGCATGTAGGAAAAATACATTCTGAATCTGTTATATACACTTTTGGAAAGAAAGAAGAAGAAAAAAAAAAGGAATTTTAAAACTAATCCAATAATCTCTAAATTTTGCATTCAACTTTCTTTATACCGAATATGCAAGTGATTAACATTTTCAAGGCCAGTGAATGATAACTTTGGTCATAGCGCGCGCACAGCTAACATTGTACACTATCTACCAAATAAGTATTTGGATACTTTCGAATTTAGACGTTCTGTCAAATATCCAGAAAAATTCTATAGGAATTATCTTGAAACTTCAGAATTATAAAGAACATGTTATACCTCATATATTTCAGCAAAAGTTTTGTCCTGAATAGGAAGAGAGGACCAGTAAAAAATTAAAAGTCAAAATGTTTTGGATCACCCTGTAAAAGTAATGCATGAAATGCGTTTTGTCTGTAGCATGTGGGCTATGAGGATCCTTCTAATTATCTGTATAAATTTCTATGAGGATACCACATATATTTATGGAGATATAATGATTTCAAAAATTGAAAACAAAATTGCCATTTTTTAGATTATAACACGTAGGGTATCAAACCTAGTGCAAAACCATTTTTAGAAAACTTAGCATACTACATTTGACACAGCATGCTGCAATTAGATTGCAAAAATGGTAAATATCTTAAGAGCTATGAGCACTTTTACTAAATAATATGAGAGATAGAGTGAACAGAATTTCAAATCTCTCATAACTTTTTGAGTTTACACGATGTTTGTTTAAAGTTTTCATATAAGTAGCTAAGTAGCTCAATACTTTTGACTATTAAATTATGCAAATACTTTTTAGTAAAAATGCTCATATTTTATAAGATATTTAACATTTTTGTATTCTGATTGCTGTATGCTGTGTCTAATGTAGTACGCCAAGTTTCCTAAAAAGGGCTTTGCACTGGGTCTAATATCCTACGTGTTATAATTAAAAAAGTGGTATTCATTTTGAAGAAATCGTTATATCTCAATGAATATATGTGGTAGCCTAAAAAAAGCTTGTGCAGATAATTAGAATAATTCTCATAATCACATGCTATAGCCAAAAACGCATTTCAAGCATAACTTTTTACAGGGTGATACAAAACATTTTGATTGTTTAATTTTTTACTGGTCACCTTTTCTTCTTTAGGACAAAACTTTTGCCGAAATATATGAAGTATAACATGTTTTTATACTCCCAAAATTTCAAGGTAATTCCTGAAGATTTATTCTAGATATCTGACAAAACGTCTAAATTCAAAAGTGTCCAAATACTTATCGGTAGATAGTGTATAAAACAAGTTACAGTTGAGAATGGTTTACCTGTTTTCGTTGCCAGCGTTTGTAAACTTTAAAGAAATACCAAATTATATCGGCACGACATTGTCGAAGACACTTTAGATAAATATAAAACATTTAAGTGGTTAATTAAATAAATTAGAAAACCTTAACATTACTTCATGTTTTGTCGTTAACATTTTCAGCTGGGCGCCCAGCTCTCTTCAGACGACGACTTCTGTAGTGGAGGTCTTGAATGACGATCTTGCGTAGTTTCTGCCATAAGGTGGCGCCACACTCTGTCTGGTGCCACTGCGCCGCTGTCGTTGCATATTTCGTAATTGGTAGCAATTTCTATGGCTTCTCTGTACATTGCGTAATTATAATCTTCGTATTCCGCGATTTTACTAGTTTTTTCGAAGTCAATTATAATATCTTGATTATTAAACGTTTTAGCGAAAGCTGTATTAAACTTGCCGGTTTTTATGTCGTTTTTATGCTCATTTACTCTTGTTTTAATTTTTCTCATCGTAACTCCGATGTATGAACCTGACCTATTATTTTGATCAATGAATGTTATTTTATAGATTCCTGCCGTTTCTAAAGTGGGGGGTGGGGTCTTTATCACTTCGTATTAATTGAAAAATATTCCTGTTGGGCTTAAGGATATTGATGCCGTATTTACTTGCTACATTTTTTATTTTGTTAGAGGCTCCACGATCAAAAGGAATAGAAGAGGTAAATTTTGAGGTTTTTTTTTTTTTTTTTTTAAGTTAGGTATATTATCCAGTGTTTTTATTCTACTTTTGATCAGTTTTTTAACAATTTTGTCCGGGTAACCTGCTTTTCTGGTGAAAACTTTAATTAAATTTAATTCGATATTGAGGTTGTCTGATTCGTTACATATTAAAAAAACACGATTAATATATAAGAACGTATTGCATTAATTTTGTAGCGGAAAGGTGTTTTACTATTATAGTGGATGAATTCGTTGCTATTAGTTGGTTTACTATGAACTGTGGTTTTAATTTTACTATCTGTGTGGGTTATTTTAATATCAAGGAAATTAATTTGCTGGTTTGTTTCTTCTTCATACGTAAATTGGATATCTAAGTCATAGCTATTTATTTCATTCAAAATTTGGTTAGCATCATATTTTTTATTGATAACTGCGAAAACTTCATCGACATATCTATACCAAAAGTAAATTTTATTTTTTAAGTTTTCAAGAATTTCCTTTTCTAATAACCTTAATTTAAATTCGGCAACAAAGCCCGAATTGGGTGATCCC
Source organism: Salticus scenicus (assembly GCA_963930645.1). Classification (NCBI taxonomy): domain Eukaryota; kingdom Metazoa; phylum Arthropoda; class Arachnida; order Araneae; family Salticidae; genus Salticus; species Salticus scenicus. Next base: position 179,203,218 of record OZ005651.1, read on the forward strand.
ATTGGGACAACTTTCTTTTGTTGGTATATTTTGCTGTTAAATTTAAAATAGTTTTCATTTAGTAAAAAGTTCGTAGTAGCAGTAAGTTAACGACAAAATACGAAGTAATGTTAAGGCTTTCTAATTTATTTAATTAATAATTTATACTTCGTTTATTGATATTTTCGTTTAAAACTGAAGTGGTTGTTTAGGCAGTGTTAAGTTGATTTGTCATATGCCGACAAAGGAAGCAGTGGTTGCTGCAGCAAACTCATCGGCGAAATGAAGATTCTGGAAGGCCAAATGCACGATTGTGATGATTTGACACGTCCCGAACTGCTGAACCTGAATGATAGTATTGCCCATTGTCCAACGTGCTACAGCATCTACCATACGTCTCGTGGTCTTCTATCTGGAGGGTTGTCAGAGTTAGAGAGGTTTCATTCAGAGTAGTATCGTTGGCAATCATCGAATCTTCCAGCAAACTGACATCGCATAGTGTTCAACGAAGAATTTCGCTTGTGTATGAAATAGATGACCATAGAATCAGTGTGTTGAGGGACGGGGACCAGTGGCCCAATTAGCCTTTTTTAAAAAAGAAGCATCACAAAACTGGCGTTGTAAAAATTATTACTTACAAACTTTGAATAAACACCATAAAATGCAATAAACTCGCAACAATTGTTTCGGGTCGAAAAACACACGACCCTTCATCAGGCGAACAAAGTAAGCACGAGTGCTGCAGTCAAAGCGGCAACGCACAAAATCGTTTAAAATGAAAAGAAAAAGTTTATAAAGTAGAAAGTGAATATAGCTACTGGTGTGAGTAGAATTGTACGAAAAATCAAGAAAATAAATAAATGAGTGAGATTAAACATATAACAATCTAAGGATAACAAAATTAAACTAAAATCTAAGTTACGTGAGTAATTTCCAAGCATCAGAGAAGAAAGGAATGGAAGAAATATCATTAACAAGATTTTTCGAATTTTTAAATATGTAAAATGCTTCATGAATATCCAAATGGGAGGAATAGACAGGAGATGAAATTATGTTAGTTTTGGAAAAATCAAAACAATGACCTTGAGAGCTTGAGACCAGCAGTGGGAAGCAATAGAAGATTTGTTAATCTCTTCATTACGAACATTCCGACGGTGCTCATTTATTCTGTATTTTAAACGCCTCCTAGTTTGACCAATATAACCTAAGTTGCAGGACGAACACGGAATTAAATAAATTCCAGAACCGTTCTGGAATTTATTTAATTTTAGCACCGGTTTCATCTTTACACTTCGGTAAATCACTTTTTAATTGGGTAAATAAATTGTAAAATTAAAATACGTCCCCTTTTTTCGTGGCAACCGCTGTTTCTTGACGGCTTTGACCAGGCAACCCTATGCCATTTTAAAAAGCATATTAATCTCTACATTTTAGCACCGGTTTCATCTTTACACTTTGTGGGGTTCGAAAATCGTTTAAATTGTGACCGGAAGTGAGGTTGTTTCTCTTAAACTTGACGGCTTTGACCATTCAACCCTATCAGATTTTCATTGTAACAATGAATTCTATCTATAGAAAAAAAAAAAAAAAAACAGCGTCACACCTTATAAAGTCAATTTTTTGCAGCCGCCGCTTGGACTATGAAGTGGGGGGGGGGGTTCACAAAATGTGTGTTGGGTACGCATAACCAGTTCACGCAGCAAAATTTGCCCACTCGTAACTACCTCATAATCGAAAATCGCAAAAACTTTTGAATGGATTTTTGGAAATATCCTCATGAAAATGCACGGCCTTTTTCAACCTCTTTGTACTGTTTTTAGCAGAGTTCAACTCGGAAATCCGAATTTTGCGAGCTCGACTTCCCCTCCTAAATATCGAAAATTCCAAAATCGCCTAAAATGGTTTTTGTACTCAAATTTAGTACCCTTATAAGCAATTTCTGCGCCGTGAACTAATTTGGAGCCGTGTTATGCTCGCAAACGTGTGTTTGCCTCCTGTTTCGCAAAACCTCGTTTTACTAGGGGCTAGGGTCCCAAAACCAACATTCACACCAGAATTTGTGATCCCCCACCCCTCCCGCAGAATCGCCATGGCCGTCTTGAGTCAGTTAGTGGATGTACTCTTTTTTATATTGTATATATATCCATATATATAGTTATTAAAATAAACAGAAACAATTTAAACTAAATTTTATTTACTTATTAGTTCAGTAGATAAATATGTCTCCAATTAACTGTAACTTTAACTGTATTCAGCCTCATCATGGCGTCTTATGGCATGGGTGGTCTGTTTCAAGTGTTTTTTTTTTTTTTTTTTTTTTTTTTTTCCGGCGTGATTTACAGTTGTTAGTGAGTCGTGGTTTTGGCTTTACTAATTTATTTTAGGAATAATTTGATTATTCAGTTAAAGGGGATTGTTGATAAAAAGTGTGGCTTTTTCTTCTTTCTTATTGAGTTTCAATTATTTTCATGTCTTATGGGTGAATATAGGGCATAGAGTGGTGTACTCTCTAAAATAGGAATTGAGGTTTGACTCTAAAAGAGTGGCATATCACTCTTCGAACATGCCAAAATGGAGCCAACCTCTAAAGAGTGAAAAGTCTCTTTTCAATAGAGTGAGATTTTTCACCCTCTGTTAAGAGTGAGTAGATACTAGTTTGACTGTTTATTTTTCCTTAAATATGTATAGTTATATATATGTGTCTGTGTAAATTGAATACTTTAAAACCATTATATAATACTCAGCAATCAAAAGATAAATGAAAATACCAACATTATTTATATATATAAATTCACTGGACGATATGTTCTTTTTTTTTTTTTTTTTTTTCTCTCGTTGACTCTCGTTTAATAGTGGAAATATAGCAGTTTGGATCTGTCGGGAATCGAACCTAGGATGACCCCGTGGCAGGCGAATGTCTTACCACTGGGCACATACCCCAGTCTCTTTATTTACATCAAATCATTCTCATAGGAAATTAATCATATTTATAAATTTTTACTTTATTCAAGAATATAAAATTCTAAAATTCTAACGAACATTTTAAAATTAGAATTATTTAAAATTACTAAAATTAGAATTTATTTAAAAATCAAAATTTATACTTGAAAACAAATTTCCTGAGACAAATAGTTATTTTAAAAGTAGCTTATGGGAAAACAAAAGTTATTCGAGTGTACATGCTTAAAAAAGAAAAAGTTAAATGTTTGCCTGCAGATCTATAGAGTTTCTTGAAAAACTCATCTTTTCTTTAGTATAAATCTTACTGTTGATTTTAATAATTAGTAAAATATTATTAATTTTAATTACTAGTAAAATATTTAGTTTAAATAAGTTAAAATATTATAGCCAACTTTTTAATTTTTTTTACATGTGTTAAGTGTGAATAAATATAATAAAAATATAAATTCCTATACATTTTAAGGCGTTATGCATTAAATATTTGCATTGATATCTTCTTTTATACTTTATATATTTATGAATAAAACTTTTTGCTTTCCATTGCGAATTTCGATATCTTTCTTATGATTTTCGATTCAAATATGAAAAACATTTTCTGGATGATTTCATGCATGTGATTTGTTTAACAGAACTTATTTAAAATATTTGAGAATGAAAAGGGAAAATAATTATGTTAAAAAGATAATTTGGTAAATATAATCTTTTTTTTATATGATGGATAAAATCAAGTGCTATTATTAGTAAATAATCGACATTTCAATAATAATATTAACACTTCAGTTTTATCAATCGTATAATATATATATATATATATAATCAGGGCCCGACTATGCTTTTTTAAGACCCGGGGCACTGATGCTATTTGGAGGCCCCCTTACCCTGCTCCAAAGAGTTCGGCAAAAGGACCTATCCTCAAAAACAAAAATAAACAAATAAAAATATTGCATTAAAAAAAATTTCCTTCAATTATACCTTCTATTTCCTCATTTTTTTTAGCAATCTATAACAAAATCATTAGTTTTATGTTCAAGACAAATGAAAAACGGAAGCACATTGATCAGCCAATGTTTAGGAAATTAGTCACAAAATTTAATAATTGTTTAAGCTTTCTAATAAAATATAAAAAGAAAAATTTAATCAATTTTTGTTTTAAAAGACATAAATGAAATTTTTTTTACTACTACTTTTGAATTTTTGGAAATGAGCCACCTAAATTTGGAGGCCCTGGGCCAGTGCCCCATGTGCCCGTGCCATAATCTGGCCCTGTATATAATATATATATATATATAATATATATATACCAAATTATCGTTTAACATAGTTCTTTTTCTTTTTTTTATTCTCAAATATCTTCAATAAGTTCTGTTAAACAAATCACATACATGAGACCGTCCAGACATTGTTTTCATATTTTTATTCGAAACATGGTTAATAGATGGCGCCAGCAATTTTTCACTCTATAGAAGGATGATTTTACAACAGATGATGACTTTACTCTATACTGACAGAGTGACTACACATCACTCTTTCGCAAGCAGTGAGAAATTTCACGTTTTCATAAATAATAGTATTTTCTCACCTTAATCGGTGTCAAAATAGTGGTAACTTTTTTAAGAAGTTAGATTCTCCCTCCAAAAATTTTAGAGAGTAAATTTTTAGCAATATGCATATAGCACTACAGAAATATCACCCTATTTACATGCAACATTTTCTGTCTTCAATAAAAAAAATAAAATAAATTTAATTTTTCAAATTGTAAAATTCATTTTAAACTCTAAATAAAAGTAAAAATGAGTATTTGCAACGTGCAAAATACAGAAGTCTCTCCCCACCCCCCACTCCCCTCAATTACCAATTAACCCGTTAGTAGTCGCTATAGACAGCGCCACCTATTACAGATTACGCACTTTTTATTTAACTGTCACCAATAATTTTAAGAAGTGATGTGATCAACGTTTCTTCGATTTTATTCACGTTTTATGTATATAAAATGCCACTTTTAAAAATTTTTGGTGGCTATTGAATAAAAAAATCTGGAAACACTGAAGTATGGGCGGCAAATCGACCAACTAGCGATTACTCACGGGTTAAACAACTAAAGATGTGTATAACTTAAACATGTATTTGACATGCAATTTAAATATTTGAAACCTGCAAAATATTTTTTTTTCTTTCAAAAACTAAAATGAAATACTTTTAATAAAAGACCCACATGCATATACTATACAAGCTTGTGTGAGAAACAGGCAACTCTTTCATCGATTATTTTAAATTTATATTTACTGTAACGCTATTCAGAACGATTTGTTTTGCAAGAAATTCTTATACGCATTAAAATTATTTGCTTTTGGCGAAAAGGATGTTTCTCGCCAAATCTCGTGTACTTTTTGTCTTTTTGCACTAAATATTCGAAATTATTATTGTTATTATTATTATTATTAATTTTATTATTTTTTTTAGACTTTTTAATGAAATTCCGCCGATAAATTTTACTGATCTTGTATTACCTATGTAAGTAGTATCTCTGTAATTTTTTTCACAATATTCTGAGTATGTGCTTTAAGGAGACCTTCCTTTTAAGATATTAGAAATGAAATATAATCAATAGTTATATAGCTATGAAAGTTGAAACTTTTTTTTCCCTTTTAATCAAGAAAAATATTCCTTCATTTAACAAAAATGAAAGTTTTTCTAGTGTCATAACATTGCAAATAATACAGCAATCTTCAAGTTTTTATTCTTTTTCATTTTTTAAGTTTTAAACGAAAAGAAAGGTTCGCTCGGTCAAATGTCTCTTAATTTTCACACTTTCTGAAACGACAAGGGAAAAGAATAAATGTTTCAACGAGGATTATGTATTATTATTATTATTTTTTTTTTTAAATAAAATATATATGGATTCTGAAAAAATATAGTTCTAATCAGATTCTTTCTTCTGTTTTTCTGTTCTATGCGCCCCCTTAATCTTCAAGGAAAATTGGGATATATTTCGGGCCGGGGGGGGGGGGCGATAAGCATTATTTTCCTGCTAAAATTAGGTGGCACAAAAAAGATTTTAAAACAAAACATATATATTTTAAGTTGCAGTGATAAAATAAATAAATAAATACTGTGAACTCCTTGTTAACTGGCATTCAGCTAACCGGAAACATTTTTTTTCCCCCTTTCAATAAATTGTTTTAAAGTATTTGCAACTATTTTAGGAAGATTACGGCAAACAGATGTTTATATTCACAAAAGCGAATGTTATAAAAGAATAAATAATGTAAAAAACAGTTTCCCATTCGGACGGAGAGTGCTGCAAATCGTAAGGAGGCGCTTATTCGGTATTTTAAGAACAAACGGCATTCATATGAAAAACAGAGTTTAATCAAGGGGGGCGATATGTGTCGACTTTTGCGATATTTTACAGTATGTTTTTTTTCCAATGGCGTGGCACTTGCGACCAAGCATTGGCCGGGGGGTCGCCGAGTTGACCATTTGTAAGGGGGTCCGGGGATCAAACACAGGCCCAGCCATGTAAGATTCAGGGACGTTAACTACTACACCTTCTGGGTAGCATTTTACCGTATGTTTGTAAAGAAATATAGACATTCTTAAAAAAAAAAAAAAAAAAAAAAAAAAAAAAAATCAATGCATATAAATTACTAATAATTAATGCTTCAATGTTGGTGAATTCTTATTATCTTTTTCTTATTTTTACTTGTAATTGTCATTTATTTCTCTCTTACCTTATTATAATTCATTAAAAAACATAACAACAACAACTGAGACTAAAAATATATATAATAAAAAATATTTATGGATGACATAAACAGGCTTATAAGGTCAATCAATTATGTCAGATGTGTGGATTTTTATTGTCATATATTTTTAAGTAAATCTGACTGAAACAAAACTTTTTATTGTTACATTACTAATACTCAATTTTCTTTTTTTCTTTATTTTCTAAACGTCGGCAATATCTGAAGGAACAGCCTTTTACGAAAGTATTTTTTCTAAAAAATATCATCTTCGATTTCAAAGTCTATTGGTTTAGTTATGTAGGCCCTTATACTCGAAACTCATATTTAAGAAATCTTTAATCGAAATATGAGGTTTGTTACAATTCATCTAATATGTTTCAAGAAATTTGTTAGAAATTCAAGAAATTCGTATTCTGTTCCGGAGATTCCAATTTCTTGATCTAAACTGAATTAGTTAACCGTAGAATCTATTTATAGATTTTTTTCCCCTTCAGTAGGAATTAAAATCTGTTTTGTCATACCTATTAAACAGGGTATTTTAAATGAGTTTACCAACTACATTACTGTGTCACTCAAGAATATGTGTAATAATTATTGGGTTTTAGTGCATTTATTCTACACTTTTAATATTATGTTTTAATAACTTTAAAACTTCGTAAATATTTACTTATTTTTTATTTTATAGTATAAAAAAAAGTTAATTTTTTCTACATTTTATATTGCAATTTTCAAGATACAAGTCTATTTTATTGTACATATGAAATCTTCCTTCGGGAAATCCTTAAAAGAAAATGAAAGAGGTTAAAAAAACAGAAGGAGAAATTGATATGTGCTCGTATATTTCAGAATAAGTATTAATTCTTACTCGCACTGAGTTGTAATGCTATCTGTCTATCTGTTTTTATCCTTGAGTGAAGTTAGTATTTATATAGAGGTTTTTAACTCTTAAAATGAAAAAGAACAAAGGAAGCTTGAATGCATCGACATTGATCTATTTTCTAAAGATGCCCCGAAGATAAATGGAGACTCGTTGTTGATTACCACCCAAAAAATAAATAAAAAAGTAAAGTAAAAAAAACTGATTGAAACATCTGCAAGTCAATTTGAAAGTTGCAAAAAGTGGGTATTTATTTTGTTGAGCTGGCATCTGTAAGTTTTGGTATTATTCTTGGAGTATTGGAGGTTGGGATGGAGTGTTTTTGTCGGCCAGGTAACGGGGATCAACAATCCTCTTAATGATTTCCTTCGTGGCATGCGAGGGCATTAGTTTGCGTCGTGCACGCCTGCCTGATTTGCGAGGGGAGGAGCGAACACCCCTTCTTTGCGTTTCGAGAAAAACTTTTCTTTAATCTATTGAAATTCCTCCCCTGAGAGTAGTGTGTGTGTGTTTTTTCCGTGTGCCCAGCGTTGTGAGAAATGAGCTCAGTGTTCAGACCGTGTGAAATCTGGGCCTCGTGTGTGTTTTTGGCTGTGGCTCTTCATTGAGGAGGGGTGGGGGGGCGATAAGCCACGGTCCGGGATCTGATTGTTGATGTTGGGATTAGAGGGGAGTGCCGGCGGTGCATCATGAGCGAGGATTAACTCCCCCCCCGCCCCCCTTTTTGGAGTTCTAAGAGAGAAAAAGACTTCTCTTCGCCTTGTCATGCATGAGTGGGCCCGATGCACCTATTGGCAACTGTGCACTAATCACAAAGAATTAGACTGTTGTGCGGGAGTGATTGCTTGCTGTGATTTGTCAGCAACTTGCTCCGCCGCTGACTAAGCCTTTCAAAGCGCGTCTTACCGACTTTTTGCTCCACTTTCTTTGCTGCCTAGTTCGGGGAGAGACGATGGAAAAAACTGTGTACTTAAGTTCTTTCACATAAATTACTGTCATAACGCATAAAGCCGTTGTCGCTAAGAAAGTCGAGAATTGTTTGGAACACGAAACTTTTCTTCTTGGCTGTAATGTTCTCGCCTAGTAATTGTTTGTAACGCAACTCTGCACTCGTCCTGGAGATGCGCCTCTTGTCTTTTCCCGCTATAGATTTATAGAAAGTGTCACGAAGCATACTTCTCTCGAAGATAAAATATTTTACACTCGTTGCGCTTCGACGAACTCAACTCGTCCAAAGCCTATTGACTCCCCTCAGCACGAGCATCTTTTATTTTTTTCAACCCTCCTGCCTCCTCGGGATCTTAAGCCCCTAGTTATTTCTAGGGGAGGAACAGAATCTTTTTTTCACTCTCTGCTCCCAAAATTCCAATTTTTAACTGCATGAACCCAATAAAAACTTAATTTCTACAATATTACGCTACTCTGAACAGGACGAGATTCTTGTAGTAGACGCACCTCAGCTATCGTTTCTTTCAGATTCTTTCTTGTGCTTTTTAGTTTCTGCTGATTTAAAATTTCCTCCTCATCTGTTTGAAAGCACACTCGTATTTCTTACTTTTCTTTCTCAGCACACTTCTGTATGTTGTTGAAGCACATGGCAATAATTTGTTTGGATCGTTAAGAGTGATTACATAAAAGTGGGTCCCGATGCTGATTCATAAACTCACTAAAACTTTTTAACATCGTGACCGATTGCATCTTTATCTTAAAATAAGAATTTTCTTTCAAGGAAAATGCTAAACTTTGCTAAATTTTAATCTGTATTGTACAGCACATCTGAAAACATAGATAGAAGCAGATAATATGGACAGCTTCTTACACCGTACCTATATTTGTTGGATATTCTGTGAAAAAGTTTTCTTTCATTTCGTTCTATTTATTGCTAGAAAATGATGAAAAAGAGGATCACAATTTTGGTGCAAAAAATTTTAAAATTTATGAATAGTTATTTTGATTCATACCTTATTTTTGCTTGATCATAAGCTCTTTTCTAATATCCCACTCCTGACTATAATAATATCTGACAATATCTGCTATCTACTAATAATATCTGACACAAGTCAAAATATTATTTTAAGTGTGTCACTGTAAAAAGTGTATGAAGTGCCCCTACGTGCACAAAAAATGCCACACATCTCGAAAATTATCCACCTGAGACGCAGTTGTGTCAATTTTATTATAGCCTAATCAATGCTTTACCGTTATCTTTAAGTTGTTTATCAGAGATGAAATTTTTAAATGAGTAGGGAGAGGGAGGGGGGTGTCTAAATTTTTCTAGTTTTGGTCTTTGTGTCATAAATAAGTGCTGGATAGGAAAAGTTACCGAAATTCATTCTAGTGGGCATTGATAAAGGCAAACAAGTTGGCATGCATTCTTTTCTTGCAAAACCTTAATGTTAATTTAATTTTACTCTAGGGACGTATAACTGGTATTCCACTAGAAATCTGTTTGCGTTTTCGGGATGTTTCGGTCTAAAATCGAGATTTCAACGAATTTTCTATTTCGATGAAAAAACAAACGAGCTTTATTAACACTTTTCAAACTCTTGTCAGATTTTTTATAACTCTTGCTTTGTTTATTTTACCTTCGAGTTTTTTACATTCATCCAATCATTTTTCGACTATTACAACTGTGTTGATGGTAGTCAAAGGTATAGCTGGTAATATTTATAATTTATTCCGGAGTACTGTTAGTTTCCACCTTTTTTTCACACACACACCACTATTTTTAAAAAAACATATTTTTTTCTAATTTCATGTTAATTATTTAATGGAGAAAATTTTTTTTCAAGCAAAATGGTGTTAAAAAATAAGCGGTTACTAATACAGTAAAACCTCTCTAAGTTGGACACCTACGGTTCCAAGAAAAAGTGTCCAACTTAGAGAGGTGTCCAACTTATAGGGGTGCTTACTTTTCTTGATTTAATTAAACTGTATCTATGCATGCTTTTTAACTTTTAATCACATCTACATATAATATAATTAAGTATCCACGACTTATATACAAAAAATAATTAATTTGCCGATTTAAAATTTAAATTTAAATTATGTTGTGGCCATTATAATACTTTCTTCTATAATTTTTTATATAGTAGCTCTACCTACCAGTTAACATGCAAGAAAATTTAATCAATATAACTTCTCACAATAAAGATTTTGCACATGCATTTTGGTGCAATTTTATCCAATAGATGCTGAGATAGTCATGTAGAAAATCAGAGAATGTGAGTAAAAGTAGCACCACCTGTATGCTGATCTACACCCAAATTAAGCTGATATTCATTTTCATAACGGCCATCTCACATACGAAGTTTGGTGAATTTATTCGCTCTAGAAACTGAGATATAGTTTTCCGGTGAATGGGGAAAACTGAAGCATAGCAGCAACACCTGTCAGCTGATATGCATTCAAATTGAATCAGCATCGTTTTTCACAATAGATCTCTTTCATATTAAGTTGAGTGCAACTATACACTCAAGTTATACTTGGTAGGAAAAATAAAGGGGGTAAATGAAGTCTACCAACCAAAATGTATTTTCTAAAAGCCAATTTTTAAACAGTCTAAGTCAAAACATGCCTGTAAGCTCTCTGTGGAATAGTGGAATATTAAAAAAAAAAAAAAAAAAATGCAAGGATAATTCATGCAATTCAATAAAAAGAAAGATTCTTGCATTATGCACTAAATTACAGTAATTTGTGAATGTTTCAACTGACGAAAAGAAGTATTGTTTATATGATAAGACAGAGGTAAATATATTGTGACAAGAAACATTTTTTTTTTTTATAGATATTTACAGTTTTTTCTACGAGGCATAAGTATAAAATTGCTAAAATAAGAGTGAGAAAATGGAAGATTTATTTCTTTTCTTTCTGTCTCATCGGGTATAAAAGTGTCCAACTTAGGACAGTAGTTCACTGTCCAACTTCCAAGTTAAAGGGGTGTCCAACTTATAGAGGTTGGACATAATGTTAATCATATGGATACATTCCGTTCCGAGAAAAAGCGTCCAACTTAGAGGGGTGTCCAAATTGAGAGGTTTCACTGTAGTACTCCGAAATAAATTATAAATATACTTGCCAACAATCTCATTAATAACCGTACTGTTGAAAACGCCCCTTATTTCACACCACTATATTTTTTGAGTAATTCTCTCCAAATGCTGTTATGATTAAATAAGAATAAAATTACTTTAAAAAATGACTGGCGTAGAAAAAAAAAAAAAAAAATAAAGGCGGGTACTAAAAATTGTACGGTTTATAATGAGATGGTTGGCAGGTCTGTATAAATGTCATCAGGTATGTAAACGCTCAATAATGACAATAACAATAACCATGTGTTGTTTATAATTTAAAAATATAAACCAAAATATGTGGAAGTAAATATATGTTGAGAGGAATTCTTAAACTGCTGTTTAATCTGTGCGTTAAAATATCTATAAGCATTCATTTCTTAATACTTGATTTTGCATGTAAGAAAATAGAATATTTTGTATTTCAAAAGATAGATTTATAGTTTTATAAGCCACCTCTTTTTTTATTCTTAATTTGATCAAGCTGTAGATATTTACATTAGAACTTGGAATAAATAGAATTTTTTTTTCTGTCTAGTAGCGTACTTGAATATTGCTTATAATCAATCACTTATTACAACAGACAATATTTTTCATGCAAAATCTAAATACATTGGATTTTTTTTTTAATTTGTATGAAATGATGTTTATTATTATTAAGGTTATAGTTCACAGACATAAAAGTGTAAGCTAAAAGCTTATAAGTTTTTTTTTTTTTTTTTTTTTTAAGTATTCTGCATAAATTGAAATTTTAATATTGCAGCAATTTTATCATTGTAAAATATCATGATATTAAAAGTTTTACAATTGTGTAGCAACTCTCTGAACTTTCATGCGCCTGCTCTTTAAAGCTATTGACACGTTTACTTAAAATGCTGATATCGTACCAAATACAATAATGCAATTAGAGAAATTAGAAAATATTGTATGAATACTTTATAAGCGCACTAACACCAAAGTCGTCGTCTTTTTCTCAGTTTTTTTTTTTTTTTTTTTTTCCACTTGAAGTTTAATTAGTTTACTATTATTATTTAATTGCAACATAATAAACTGCATAATGGAATATAGGAATAGGATTTTCATAATAAAAACAAATAAAACATTTAAATTTTATAATTCTTATTAAGTGTATATGTATATTTTATATACACTTAAATATATATGTATGTTTTTATAGCCCTCATGCGTATTTTTATATTCTAAAAATATTTTTATTTTAAGTAATTTGGAAATTTCTGTAATAAAGAAAAATACTAACAATATGTTGTTCTCAATTACGGGATGGGAAATTCACTGAAAAACTTATTCACCAGGAACTTTTTCTACCAGCCAGCATTATAAATTTAAAACGTACCGTAGAACAACATTTACATGTATGTAACATACCCAGCAGCAGATATTTCTGCAGCTATCTAGAGCAAACCCAAATTTATGCGCAACCCGAAAATGTTGCAATAACTTTACTATTATAGTAAGTAATAGCAACTCGTGAAATAAACCAAATTTGCTCAAAATTTTCAAAAAATGTGAGCGCTTATTTTATCTTACTCTTCCCTCTATAGACTGATCTCAATATCGCAGATGCTTTTTAATCTGTGTTAAAATTTTCTGAGTCTTATATAAAACAGATATAAGTAAATAAATTCAAAATCAAATAAAAACTAAACATATATTCAGTAATAACAGGAGACAGTAATAATTCAGTATAATTAGTATAAACAGTAATAATTCAGTAATAAATTCGGGTTTTAATATTTTTAGTGTTTACGAGGATGAAACAGACCAAATAAGTATTAAGAAAATAAGTAGAATTATTTTTAGATTTTGTATTAACTGAATTTCAATTAAAGATCTATTGTAGAAAGCACTGCAGTTATTTAATTTATGCGAAATATTTTCTCCCCCCTCTAGGAGAATTGCATATTCACCACTTTCGTTTCGGAAGTAATTAATTAGTGATCCCCTTCCTCTGGTGAAGCAGATTCACTTTAGGATGAGAGTCGCTGAACATTGCTTTCGAAGTTATAATCGTGAACACACTATTTTTCTGAAATTTAATACCATTCAATGCTCATTTTTACGCTAAATCTTCAGTAGTAAGATACTCTCTGGTTGTGTCTTATATTTGAAAAATCTGAAAACAAGCAAATAATCCTTACAAATGTAATATTCAATTATGCTAATATAATCAATAATTTTGAATATAAATCCAAAATTTTTATTCAAATTTTGCTTTCTTTCTCAATGTGTAAGTGAACAGTTTCATGCGTATTTTAATTTGCATACAAACGGTGCGTTCTTTGCCTTATGTATGTGTATCTGTTTCGCCAACTGTTTCAAATCTCAATATTATTTATGTAGCCGTTTCACTATGCTCTTCCTTATTTTTCCAGAATTTGAATGAGTTAAAACTATTGGTTCAATAGTTAAAGGGCTTCAGTGTTACTCTTTACTAGATTGATAGATTCTGGTTATGTGAAAAGAAAATAGAAAATTTCAATCATCTTCTATCTTCTCTAATGAAACTAGTGTATTTTATAATACAACGTAAGTTTCTGCTCATATGGATCAAGTGATTGGAAGAAATTTCATACAACAAACATCTTATAGAAAATGTTAGAAGTATTTCTTATTTTAATTTGTGTGAAATATGTTTAATCAGGAAGCATGTGTTCTTAATGATCTTTTGTGAGTAGTCTGAGATTTATTCTTGTGTCTCAGATGGAGCGACGATATCTTGGGCAGCATTAAAGATGAACAAAGAGCTGCGCCGATGGGGCGAGGGTCCGACCTCTGAATGTGGCGTTGAGCAATTAGGTAGCATGCGGATCGATGCATGTCTTAATCGAAGCGTGTGCTGCATAGGGTTTTTCGTGGTAGAGTTATTTGTTATGCGGCCTCTGTTGCTAAGCGTTTAAAAATGTTTCGTAAGCCGCGCTTCTTCGCTGGCGAAAAGGCGGTCCCGCTTCTTTGGCGGCATTTCCCCGGCCACACTAATTACATGAGCCGCACGCCTTCTAATATCATTACTGGTCTCTGGCAGACACAGAGAATTAATTCCATAAACATGGGGCCCCATCTTTTTGTGCTCGAGCCTCTCACTTACCGCCCTAATGTAATCTTCATTATCAGGGATTAGTTCCCGCGTGCGCGCGCCATCTTTTCTCTTTCATCCTCGCGGCGCGGCGGTCTGTTTCATCTTATGCCTCGCCTCCCGCCAAAACGCGCTTCCAAATTTAAAGCAGTTCGTCGTAATCCCAGTTCGATATCGCCTGTTCGTGTCCCAGATGGGATGGGATAATGGGATGTACGAGAGCGGGACGTCGACAAAAATGCGACCTCCTCTGCCCCATCTTTCCTCTTCCCTCGGCAGCGTTTATCCAGTTTTCGGCGCGCGCGTCTTCCCTAACGAGATGTCCTCCGCTCTTCTTGATGACGTTTTCGAGGACACAAGAGCAACAGGTAATCGCGTTCGCCACCTTGCCGCTTCACTGGATTAGGCGGGTACAGGATTACCCACCGATGCAGTAATTAATAGGGGAGCTCAAAAAGCGGCGTCTTCATCAAGGAAAGCTGTTTGTTTGCTTAAATGCGGTTAACGCAGACCACGGGGGATCGCTACGCCTAATTCCAGTACGCGAGAATATGATTAAAAGTATTTGTTCTGCCGCGACACGCGCACACATATTAATGTGGTTACTCTTCTGAATCCTCTTTGCCTGCCGACGCCGGATTCCAGCCCAAAAAAGGGTTCAAATTAAAATTGGTTTACAAACTGGAGTTATTTTTGCCGGACCCAAACATCGGAACGTCTCTGGCCTATTAGTACGAGGGCGTTTGCCTATTAGAAAAGAAACTTAATACTTTTTATTTTTCCGATAAGACGGCATATTTCGTTTTTACTAAAACTCCAGTGAGACTCGACTTTCTACTTGTTGCGCTTTGTGAGGAGCGTTGAAAAATAGAAAAGCGATTCAGTCGATTACACCTTCAGGGATTTTCGCTTAAACCCGATTTGTAAGGTACCGTACTCGTATTTTTAACCCTAGTATGAGCTTTTTGAACTATTGATTTCGTTTTAAAACATTTTCGTTGTTGCAGAGTGGAATTGATTTTTTCTCCTTTGTTGTATAATTATGCATATTTAAAATTGAAGTTAAGAATTGGATGATAATTGAAGCCTTGACCAATTTTAAGAATTCTAATAAAATATGCAAAATATTTGAATATTTGCCTTAAAAAAAAAAAAATTTCTCTGTACAAATAAGCTTCTTTTGGGGTATGTAAAAGTAAGTTTAAATCGATAATTTTTTCACTCTATCTTTCTTTACATTTTTTTTTTTTTTTTTTTTTTTTTTTTATAATAGTTCATGTACAGCTTTTAATTCGATAGAATTCGAATGTATCATAATGATGATTTTAAATTATTTTTTCTTTGCTTTTTTCACAATCATTCTGACATTAAAATCGCAGTTTCTTTCAGGTATTGCTTCTCGTTTACACTCCAATTATTCATAATTTCATCTGATGATTATGCGTATTTTAGCAATTCTTAATTTGACAAGAGGTCAGTTAGAAATCGAAGTAATTTTATAATCAATTAGAGTGGGAAAGCTTAACTTTTTGGATCTTCTTCCTCTTAAAAAAAGAAAAAAAGTTTTAATGCTTTAGTTACATTACAAATGGATTTTAATCGTCATTGATATGTTGAATTATTTGCTTTTCTATTTGATAAAGATTTTTTTTTTTTTTAAATAAAACTAAAATTTAGTATTTTTACTAAATGTTCGTTTTACAATTTTATATTTAAAGTATTTATTAGTTTATTAAATACATATTCAAAGTTTGTATTAATTTGATATAAATTTATGCTCAACATGTTTTCTCTATATACTAAAAAAAAGTTACTGCCGCCACTGTCCAAATTTTTTGTCTACGACCGAATCTTCTCGCTAACTAGAAGGTCCTCAACGTCACAAAAGGTACCGATGTTTGCCGAATAGTCCAAGACGTTTATCTTGGTTAGAAATTTCCATCGCCTTAATTAAAAATATTAAAGAATGGCCTCCTTTTCTAGCCAATTTTGACCTTTTATTCCTTCCTGTGTTAGCCCTTTTTTTTTTCCCCACATACTTATGATTGTGAATTTTTTTCGTTTTCATACCATGCTATTTTCTATGGATTTTTAGCCTTTTTTCTCCATTTTCTACATTCTAAAGAGCGTTGGTTTTGTTTTCACTATTCTTCTTGGGCAGAAATCGTTAGTAGAACATCTTTTTACTATTAAATAGGTGGGCTCCGACCCACCCACTCCCGCCGCCGCTGAGTCACATATTAAGCGAGATGTAGGAAACTCTCGACGGTAGCTTCAGGGCTCTGAACTCAATCCTTTCTCGAGCTTCGATAACCTTTTCTAGTCAATTTTGACCTTCTATTTCTTCCGGTGTTAGCTTTTTTTTTTTTTTTTTTTTTTCCCACATACTTGTGATTGTGAGTTTTTTTCGTTTTCATTCTATGCTTTTTTCTATGGATTTTTTACTCTTTTTTTTTTTCCTGGTTTTTGTTGTTTCTAAAGTGCGATTTTTCTATGGATTTTTAACATTTTCTCTCCGTTTTCTACATTCTAAAGTGCGATGGCTCCCATGTGCCCACTCCCGCCACCATCGTGTCACATATTAGGCGAGACGTAGCAAACTCTCGACGATAGCTTGAGGTCTCTGAGCCCAATCCCTTCCCGAGCTTCGATAACTTTTTCTAGTCAGTTTTGACCTTTTATTCCTTCCGGTGTCAGCTTTTTTTTTTCTTCCCACGCACTTGTAATTGTTTTTAACACCTTCCAACAAGGTTGAAAAGTGTTGATGACTTCGGTCTGTCTGTCTCTCCGCGATCTAACTCCCGTAAATATTCATCGAATTTCTTGAAACTGATATATGTTATTCAAATTCACTATTAGATGTTCCCTAAAGAAAATGGAGTGGATACTTTTACTGGTTTGTGTACAGGGACACTCGAAAGTATTCCAAAGCATTGTATTGTATGAAAAGTATTTCTATAATCCATATTTTAATACCAATCGTTACTTTACACTAATCTTAATGAAATTGAAATATGTTATTCAAGTTCACTGTGAGATGTTCCCCTTTGAAAATGGAGTAAATACCAACACTGGTTTGTATACAGGGCACCAGAAAGTACTCCAAAGCATTGCGTTCTATGAGAGGTATTTCTATAAACCACATTTTAAGAACTTTACTTTGTACAAATCTTAATAAAATTAAAATATGTTATTCATATGAACAAAAGAATGTTTTCCATAGAATACAGTATGATTAGCATTAGATTTACAGGGTCTGTTCTGTTGAATTTTGATGGCCGTATATATTGACGTATGATTAAAGACAATAAAAAAAAAAAAAAAAAAAAAAAAAATGTGAGAGTGCATGCGAAGTTGTCCAATAACTCAGGAACTCTTTAAAAAATTAGGCATTATTCAGTCTGCAAATTACTCTATTTAAATATTTTTAAAAATATTAAACATCTGCGGTGACCATATAGGTGAGTACAAAAATTAATAAATTTTCAAAGTTATTACGGAGTGGAGAGGGAGCCGGGAGCCCCAATAAAGACGTCTTGAGGCAAAGAGCATTGAAAGTTATACGATACAACAATTACGTACATTTGGAAAGGGTTAATAACCAATGCATACCCCAAAAATTTTCGTTCTTTTTTTTTTTTTTTTTTCGTTTTCATCCCATGCTTTTTTCTATGGATTTTTGGCTCTTTTTTCCTCGTTTTTGTTCTTTCTAAAGTGCAATTTTTCTATGGATTTTAGCTTTTTTTTTTTTTTCTTCTATGTTTTCTACATTCTAAAGTGCGGTGGTTTTGTTTTCACCATTCTTCTTGGGCAGAAATCATTAGTACAATATCTTTTTACTATTAAGTAGAAAGAAAATTGTGTTTTGGAAGAAGTGGTATGTTAAATGTTTTTTGAAAAGGAGAAATTCGCACAGCTATGCTAATTCTGTTTGTATACTTTGAGGTTAATATTACTGCCCAAGCTCATACAACTTTTCTATTTCTGCGTCCAACTGTTACTGTCTACGATTAATCATTTACAGTAGAACCTCGATCCATCGTTTTTCATGGGGTAGGTGAAAAAAAAAAAAAAAAAAATGATGAAAGCGGGAAAACGATGAATGCGGGTTAAAGTCAAAACACAAATAAAACAATATTTATGAAATAAATAATACACGCTATATATATAGTATACTACTAATAAAAATTAATTTGTTACTCCCCAAACTGTCAAAGAAATATATCAATGATGTAGAGCATTAAATGATATTTATTTTTAAAAATCAGTAATTTTATGTTGGATTTTTTATTCATTTTATAAATTAAACGGGAGTTTTCCAGATTTTCAACGTTTTCTGGTCCTTTTCTGTAATTTCATGTGCATAAAAAAAAAAAAAAAAAAAAAAAATCGTGCATTTTCAAAAGCCGTAATTAGGTCAGACACACTTGGCACTGGCGTAGGCTCAGCCTCAGGAATGTGAAAAAATGTAGTAGCTGACCATACTGGATGCATCCATTCTCCTTTTTACATAAAGTAGAATAACTTATTCTCCAAGCAACAACACACGATCCGTATTCAGTAATTCATAGACATATGTTGCAATGTCAGCGCAATCCTCGTTCTTCACCTAAAACAGCATAAGGTTGAATAGTTGAGGTTGGTTGGGTTTTGCATCGCACTAGTGCTACAATATGGGCAAATGGCGACGGTCTGAAACTCACCTTTGAGGATGTTCCGGAGACATACCATCACAATTTTGATCCTCCGTGGAGGAGGAAAAGAGTTATTTTAGGATAAAATAAGTAATTCCAGTTTGAATGCCGTATGGAAATCACTTGATTTTCAATTTCATTTCTGTCAGAAGAATAAATTTTACAACGATGAATGCGGGAAAATGACTTTTTAAAGAACGATACATGCGGGTTCCGTTAACATGTGCAGGGACCATAAAAATAAAACGATGGATAGATCGGGGTTTCACTGTATTTACAACACGAGGAAATGGAAAAATTCAATGTTACGCATTTTTAACAGATTCTAGTAAAATGGTTACTTTATAAAGAAAATAATTGTCATTGAAGTTAATTTTCAATACATGAATCTTTGAGATTAAAGCTTTTGTTATTCTGAAAAAGAAAGAAAGAAAAAAAGAGAAAAAAATCCGTTTAACTGCCTTTTCACTTAATAAAATTAAATTGTTCTATCTATGATAGAGTGATCAAGGGATTATTTTGGAACATTGTTATAAAGTATTCGTCATTCGTGATCACTAGTGGACCAATTGGATTCTATGATATATATATTACTTAGAGAATACTGAAAAAAAAATTAAAGAAAATATTTTCGCTTCGATTTTTTTTTTTTTTTTAAATTTATAAGAAAATATGCTACTTTTCTTTATAGTTTTTTTTTTCTTTTTTCTTTTCTTTGTGTGTGTCTGTGTGTGCTTCTCAATAATAATTTAGCGGAGGGGAAGTAGGGAGTTTCATTCAATAGTACAGTGAAACTGTGAAACCTCTCTAAGTTCGACATCTACGGTTCCAGAAAAAAAGTGTCCAATATTTAGCGGTGCTTGCTTTTTCTTATTTTATTAAACTATGAATGCTTCTTAACATTTAATCACATCTAAATATAAAACAGTTAAGTATTCCCGGTTTATGTATAAAAAATAATTAATTTGCAAATTGAAAATAATTTAAACTGGTATGTTATGCCCATTGCAGAACTTTCTTCTATATATTTCTATATGTAATAGCGCCATCTAGTAATTAACATGCACAAAAATTTAAATAACATTTCGTCTCACAGTAAAGAGTTTATTTATACTTTTTGGTGCAATTTTAAACAATAGATGTTGAGATATAGTCAGAGGAAAAATCGCAGTATGTGAATAAAAGTAGCGCCACCAGCCGGCTGATATACATCTAAATTAAGCCAACATACTTTTTATAATGGCCATCTCACGTATCACGTTTTAATTTTTTCGCTGTAGAAACTGAGATATAGCTTTCCCGCGGAGAAAACTGCAGCATCTGTCGGTTGGTATTCATCAGCATCGTTTTTCACAATAGACCTCTCACATATTGAGGCTAGTGTAATTATACATTTAGGTTAAAACTCAGCAGATATTGTAAAAAGGACAAATTACAAATGAAAAGAAACCCTAACAACTAAAATGTACTGTCCAATTCCCATTTTAAAACAAAGTCAAAGCATCTTATGCCTGTAAAATCTCTGCTGGGTATTTCCTGAAATTCTGGTAAAAGAAAATGGGTGCAAATCAATGGGTGCAAAACAATGGGTGCAAATCAATAAGAAGAGAGGCTCTTGCATTATACACTAAATTGCATCTGTGAATGTTTCAACTCTTAAAAAGAAAGATGTTTTACAAGATAAGACAGGGATAAATATATTGTCACTAGAAACATTGCTTTTTTTTTTTTTTTTTTTTTTTTTTAAGTACTCACGAGGGATAATTTCTAAAAGAGTGAAAAAATGTAAGTTTTTCCCTCTCGTGTTGGATAATAGTGTCCAACTCAGCCAAATTGAGAAGTTTCACTATGTTTAATTTCTGAGAAAAACAAACAATTTATACTAAGAAAAATTATTATTGGTTGTGCATATGACTTCTAATTACTGGAAAATCTGAATATGTATTTCTAAGTTATACTTTTTTCTTTCTCTACCCAAAACGTTATTTAGCAATTTGATATTGAAACATATTTTACAGTAAATCAATCTCTTAATTATATGGGGAACAGTCCTGAGATTTGTGTTCTCAAAAATAAAATCGTAGATATTTTCACTACCTTATCGAATCGTAGGGGACTTCATGTTACATAATTATTTTTGCTCAACTTTAGTAATTTTTTTTAACACCTCAAAGGTATCTAAAATAATTGTAATACTTTGATATGTTCGATACGATTTCAGAAATTTATGCTGTTTATTTTAGGTTTGTTTTAGAAAGGGCAGTGTTAAAAATTGCATTACAGTTGGAAATTTTGTTGTGCGTTTCGAAAAATATACTACAGATAGAATAAAAATATTCATCACTACATAAAAGTTTTTTCATTAGTTAAAATGGAATATTAATTTATCAGCTTCCAATACATTAGCTCACATGAAAATTTAATTATGAAACTAATTGATACGACCTCATCAACTCTACAGAATCATAAGGTGGGGGGGGGGGGGAAGAATATCGTTATACGAGATGTGGCTAGAAAATAACGAGACTATATTGTTATAAAGCATTTTATTTTGAATTTTTACATTTTTAGTTATTATCACCTTCCATAGAATACTCCTCCTCTATCTCTAAAACACTCCATGCAAATTTTTTATTGCTCGAAACAGTACTTGAAGTCGTCTTCTGTGAGCTCCTTCCTGATGCGTGCCACTTTTTCTTCCCCAGCTTCAACGGGCTTTGAACAGATTACCTTGTTTCTTTTAATGCAGATTTGACCATGGGAAACAGATAAATGTCGCATGGTGCAAGGTCAGGCGAATAAGGCAGATGGTACTACGATGTTGTGCTTGGCTATGAACGTCTTGACAGACAATGCAGAATGAGCAGGCGCGTTGTCTTAACTGATAATCCATGACTTGTTCTTTTACAATTTGCGTAGTTTTTTCCTTATCCTTTCACGGAGTTGGACAAGAATTTCAAGGTTAGTTAACCAACGCTCAGATCGAATGAGATTACCTACCGATTTTTTTAATGTCTTCACCCTTTTTTGACGTGGAAGGGGGATCCGGGCGTGAATCATCTTCAACGTCTTCTTAGCCAATTTGGAAACATTTAAACCACTCAAAAGTTCGCACGCGTGATAAACATTCATTGCCATACACTTCTTTTAATAAAAGATAAATTTCAGTAGCGCTTTTTCAAAGTTTCGTGTAGAATTTCACGATAGTTTGTTATGACATTTATCGTTTTTCTTGCAAAACAAAACAACAGCTCTCATACAAACGAGGGTCACAACTAAATTAATTTAATCCCTTGAACTGAAATGACGAGTCCAGCTCGTCATGAACTTTCTTGAGCAAACTGATCATGACGAAGCTGCACTCGTGATGTGTGAAACAATAAATATGTGAAACAAATATTATTTTTAATAATAACAAATTATTTTAGCAACAGAACCGTAAGTTTCTATATCAATCCATCCTCTTAAAACTACGAAAATTAAATTGTCTACATGAGCAGTGCTGACTGAAAATAAATTGTAGTTCAAGGGGTTAAGCACAGACACGGGAAGTGCCGTATTTGAAAGAGAAGACTTCACACTGTTCAGCTGTCGGTCGTTCGTGTTTGGAGCATGCATACTTCTCTGTGGTAGCATCAGTCCTGTTATTTTATAACCACACCTCGTATATCATTTTGCAGCTTTTATTTCTTTCTATATATTCTAGGCATTTTAACTTGTATCTGTTGTATTCTTATTTTAACGTAAGATACTAAAGCTCCAGGTGACAGAAGCGATCGCCACTTTATTCTATTCTCCCTCCTTTAAAATTTCGGAATAAAAGCATGACACCCCCCCCCCCCTACTTAGTATTCTAAATTTTATTTCAATATCGCTTTGAAGTCCAAAATTTGTCGCTCTGTATTTTTTTTTTTTTTTTCTCAATTACTTATTATTATTTATCTTGTGAAAGATTATCTGAAGCTAACAGTCTCTTGGATACATGGACATGTTTTCTAATATGGCTAGGGGCTAGAATTCAGTTTCTCTTAAAGCAAGTAAAGAAGTGTGTTTAAATGATAAAAAAATTCCACCTTTTTGTTTTTTTTTTTTTCTTTTCGTTTTGTGTTACATTTTAATGTTTTACGGTATTTTATGGTATAAACTCTATTCGTTGATATTTAATCTTGCAAAATTTTTTAAAAAGAAATTATTACGCTCTTGAATATTATGTATTTCTTATGCTTTTATCAAGTTTTTTTTTTTTTTTTTTTTTAAGGTCTTTAAAATATTCTGTTGTATTTTCTCAGTTTTCACTAAATTTCATTTAAACTTCTTCTGTCGATTTTTTATTAATTTAGTATTAAGGACAGATTCGTATTGTATGCTTTTGATTTTTTTTTTTTTTTTCGTGTAACGAGTTTTTAATCATTAATACTGTTTTTTCTTTTAATTTCAGAGTGTACTCGCGGCTCTAACAAAAGGTCGTCTTGAATGTGATATACCCGACGAAACACGAAAGAAGTTCGACCAGTGGTACTTGCAACAGGTATTTCAACACTGTCGCCAAGTTGCATTATTACAACAGCAACAACAACAGCAGCAGCAACAGCAGCAACATCTTCATCATCATCATCCTCATCATTCTGCTATGGTACAGCCTGGTGAATCTCTTAACGTGTCAGGCAGTCCACCTCACACGCCTCAAGATTTAGTAGCGAGGGTAGCTCTCGCTGGACCACAGTCTCAGGGTCGCACTCGTATTCGGACTTCTTTTGATCCGGAACTTGAATTACCCAAGTTGCATCGATGGTTCGCCGAAAATCAGCACCCATCTCGTTTACAAATCCAACAGTACGTTAGAGAATTGAACTCTCTAGAGTCTCGTAGAGGTAGAAAACCGTTAGATGTAAATAATGTTGTTTATTGGTTCAAAAATGCTCGTGCTGCACATAAACGAGCCGAGCAAAAATGTTGCTCCGAGAGTAACGGTATTCGCAGCCCTTGCGCAGAGACAGGGAGTGAAAATAGATCTCTTGTAACTGAATCAACATCATGTCGGCCACAAAATGAGAATGAACGTTTTAGTGGTGGAGAAAGCCATTCAGAATCCCAGGCTAACAGCTCTGATGATTCGGACAATGTTCATACTTTGGACCTTTCAGTTCGACGTTGCCATACGTATGATTTAATGAATGAATCAGAACAACATGAACCTCAAGTTGAACTGTGTATCAAAGAAGAACCTAGAGACTCTAGTACGGATCATTCCATCGAATCAAGTGACAGTGGTGATGAAGAGGTTGACGTTATGGAAGATATGACTATGATTACTGACGAACCAGTAAATAGGGGTGAATATGGTGAAATAATACAACAAAATGGTGGTGTTTCCGGTACAGAAAATCTTGTATCACAAGAAGGAGACGTTGATCGTCAATTAAGCAACTATCCTGGCCGTGTCTTAGGGAGGCTGGAAGAGCGTCGTAAACGAAATCGAACCTTTATTGATCCTGTTTCGGAAGTTCCGCGATTGGAACAATGGTTTTCTGCCAATACTCATCCTTCTCACAGCCAGATTGTGCGATTTACACAAGAGCTCAACAGTATGCAATATAGGCAAAAGTTTCCTAAACTGGAGCCGAAAAATATACAATTTTGGTTTAAAAACCGTAGGGCCAAATGCAAGCGGCTTAATCTTGCTGCAAATCTGCAAAATATTAGCTGTACAGACAAAATGATGCTGCCAGCCAATTAATTTCAATCGCACGACACACTCGAATTCTGGTGCTCTCTTGACGATATTTAACCTTTGTCATAAGAATGTGGTCACCAGTAGTCAATATCAAATTTAGTGAGGTGACCAGCCCG
Organism: Salticus scenicus; assembly: GCA_963930645.1. Classification (NCBI taxonomy): domain Eukaryota; kingdom Metazoa; phylum Arthropoda; class Arachnida; order Araneae; family Salticidae; genus Salticus; species Salticus scenicus. The sequence continues at coordinate 179,228,489 of OZ005651.1, forward strand.
TATTTGCCAAAATACTGAGCTAAAGGTGACTGTTTATGGAAGAAGAAATGTTACATTGGCAAGGACATGAGGATCTATCAATCCCATATTTTTATGCCCCGCCCACAAAACGTGATTTGAGAGCTTTCTTTTTGGTTCTATATAATATTTAAAATAGTTTTTCATCTTCTTACGAATATAGATTTCAAAATGTGAATATTTTAGACTGATTGTGTGCTTAGCACTCGTGCGAATGAGAATTGTTTTTACTTTAACATGTGAAGCATGGGTATGCATGCAGGAGCGGATTAGATTTTTGAATGATCACGGACATTATTTAAAATCAAATCGTCTGTCTTTAAATTCTATTAAAATCAATAAATTATAAACATAGTGTTTTCACTTGTGAGGTTCTTCATTATGAGCTATTTGCTGTTCGCTCCTGCTCATCTTAATTGACCCTTAGCTTTTAAATTCTAAATTGTTGTATGGCCACCAGACCCGTTTTTATCGAAATTGTAAAGGTATGAAAAGTATTTGTTATAATTTTTTATGAAAATTGTAAAATAAGAAAATTAATAACTATTTAAAATTATGACTTCGTTATTAACGGGTTTTGACCATAAGTAGAATGTGCTTGTTCAAGCATTTTTTCAGTAAATTTGAATATGTTCAGCGTTCTAATTTATTAAAACTTGTCTTTTTGTTCGACTTTTAGTTGAATTTATAACTGTTATTATTGTTTTCATAGAAAAATTAATTTATGTTACGTTTCTGCATCATAAAATTGTATTTTATACCCTCATGTTGATTATTTAGACTTTGATATTATTTTTTACCTGTGAATGAAAATTCTCGCAATTGAAGCAGTTGTATACGTCCTTCATTCTAAGTAATTCTAAAAAGTGCGTGTTAATTAATAATTATGTTGCTTTACAGAGGATTCATTTAGAAATTTGGGGGGAAAAAATCGATTAATCTTTTCACATTTTTATTGCACTACTCTTTAGAGATTTTTTTTTTTTTTTTTTCACCATATTCCCTAAGTAATTCTGTGAGAACTATTTTGAAAAACTTAGATTTTATAGAATTTATATACAAAAACTGTTAAACATTAATTTAAACTGTAGTACTATTTAATTTTGATAATATTTTATATTAATTTTTTATAAATAATTTTCAATAAAATTAATACTTAAATTATCAAAAAGTGGAAGAGAGAGAAAAAAAAATATCAAGTTTTTTGTTCTTAAGTTCAGTAAATGACTGTAAAAAATCAAAATGGTGTAATAAATTACTTTAAGAATAATAATAAAATAAATAAATAAATAATAATAATAACTTCATATATTTTAAATGAAACAAATGTTTTTCGACAATAAAAGAAGAAAGTAAGGAATGAAAAGGAAATAATCTTTAGATCTGGTCATACTGCAGGTAAGTGAAAAAAATATTATTGTAGAAAAACTTTGTATCACCGTAACTTTTCTTCTAAAAAAAATATATAACTTAAATTATAAAAGATATTTCATTTTTTGTTCTTTCTATTTTCTTTATTTTCTGGAAGGAATACACAGTTCATTTAATATCATTTCTTGAAATATAAGTATGTTTGCACATACTTTGAAATAATTATGGAAGACAGCTGTCTGAATTATTAAAATGCACTAGAGGCATTTAAAACACATGATATTCATTTATTAAAACCAAATTTACAATTTATATTAAAAAACAAAGTTTTTCGCCATAAATACATGGCATCTTCAGGTTAAATAATGATTTTAGCAAAGTTCATACAGAATAGACAACTATATATATTGCAAAGTGCACATGTTTTTTTTTAATTTAATCTTATTTTATGAGAAAATGTTTACTACTTCATTTGGTGTTATTTTCATAATCTTCTTTAAAATTAGACTTTGAATGAAACAATCGGATTTGAGTTTTAAAGGAAACCTACAACCATAAAATAGTTTATGATGTATATTTATAATTTAAATAAATTGCTTAATATTTATAATTATTTTTACTTAAATTGTTCATAAAAAAGAAATGATGTATATAAAGTAAATTATGTGATTATCAAGTTTGTTACAGCAAGATTTAAACATTAAATACAATCAATACTACCCCCCCCCCTTTTTTTTTTAAACCTATTTTCCAATTTCTATTGAATCCTCTGCTAACAGCAGAATTGTTCTGAAGTGATGTTCTTGTTTAAGCATATTGGTGATATATTTATTATCCCCAATTTGCTGTCAGTGTACATATGATCCATTTAAGTATTCTTACTTTCAACTGTTTTTCCAAGTTGTATAAATTTTATATTGTTCTCAGTTAACTGTTTCCTCTTCTGACGTTACAGCATAGTTGAAGTTTCTGTTCTCTAAGTTACCATATAGGTGTTGTTTGTTATGCTAATTTAGGCTATTAAATTGCTCTACTAAAATGACTCAGCAATATTTGCTATGTTTATATTGATTTACTTTGTTGAGTTTATGGCATTTTGTTACTAATTTGACTGTGTGCAGAGGTATCAGTATGTACTTATTAAATTTTTAAAAGGATTTTTAAGTTTTAAAATTTTACTTAGAAAACTATGCATAATTTAAATTTGTTTTAAGAAATGCAGCAGTGATTTAAAAACAATATTAATATTTTTTTGCTTACAAATGTTATTGTTTAAAATGTGCAAATGCAAATTGGGTCACTGGTCTAATTGTGGCTTGATAGGTTTCTAAGAATAGAGGATTGAGAAACAATAAATTTAAATTGATCTCTAGATTCATAATGAAAAGGAATAATAGACAGTCTTGTGCAAGGTTTTGATTTTATTAATTAAAAAAAAAAATTATCGAATTATATGATTATTATTTTTTTTTAACCTAATATTATTGATGTAGTTTGAAAATTCAAGAAAACTTTTTAAATGAAGGTAGATAAAGTTTTCACCAAATAAATAAATAAAAGCTGATGCCTTCCCCCCCCCCCCTTTCTTTTGAAAAGTTTTCTGAGATAAATGACTGATAATATCATTTAATTGAAATTTAGCTACCTGTGTAATTCTGGCATAAAATATTTTTATTATTTTTATATGCTAATTCTTTTTTGTTAAAATTATTAAAAGTGTATACTAGCTGTCTGATAATATATGATACAACAATTTTTTTAAAATTCTGGTGAATATAGAATATTAATTTTCTTTATATCAAACCATAATATTTGGTCATATGTATTAATTGTAAATTTTGTGACTAAATATTAAGACATTCGATTTTCATTATGATTGTAATCTTTTTTTTTTTTTTTTTTTTTTTTTTTTTGCGAAAATCATAATACTCAATTACGGCTATCTTCTTTTTGAATATAATTGTTTAGTTTCTCCAATCTAAGAATTGTTTAGTTATAAAACAGTAAACTTAAATGTAAATCAAGTTATTGTGACTGTATTATTATTTAAACAAATGCTTAAAAAAAAAAAAAAAGTACTTTTTTAATTTTTATTTCGAACTATTTATGAAATTTTAAAATATTTTATAACCATATGCAGTGGAAAATATTATTATAATTTTAAATTCACTGAGACTTAACAAAATTATTGATTATCTTGTTAAATTAGAAGTCTTTTTAAAATTTGTGAATAAATTATTAAAAAAAGTTCAGCATATAATGTTCGTTTAATTTATTTGTTTTGTTATGCCTTTTTCACATTTGCATATATTAAATGTTCTAAACTTTTTTATTCTATGAAATATTGCTGCCTCTGCAAATGTTTAGTTTAATTTATAATAATCTTAACAAAATCTATCTTGTGATATAAAATTTTGTTTGGACTTTAAAATTTACTCTTTTTTATGATAATGTTTCATATTTATTGGATTTTTCATGTAATCATCCTCTTTATGATATAGTTCTGTTTCTTCTCTCTGTTTAATGTATTTAAATATATGGTACATTTTCTTACTTGATGGGTATTGTTAAGAGGAATATTTATCATTGAAAATCATGGGTTCTTAAGAATTTTAATACATAATAGCAATATAAGATATTTATTGCTTTACTATATTTGAAAACCATATTTCACTTGGTACAATCTAGCTTAAATAAATAAATCTCACAGCATTTTTCACTGCTTTTATAGATTGTAGCATCTTCATATTGGTTGACAAATCTTAAACAATCTAAATAAAATCAATTGAAAAATATTTCAATGTATATATTGTGAACATAGTTTGAAATAGAAAGTAATAATATGTGTTTAAACAATGGTTTTTAACGTCAGTGCCTCTAATAAAATGAGATTTTACATTTGCACAATTTAAAGAATTTTATTTCAATATGCATGTATTGAAGTTAGGAATAAAATTAAATAAATAAATAAACAAAAATTGAAAAAAAAAAAAAAATACATTATAAACTAGATGAAATTTGTTGATAATTTATTTAAATCTTGAAACTTTTCTTTTCAAAATTAATATTTATAAAGTAAAATAATATTCATTGATTAGAAAGGGAAAAAAATAAAAAAGGTTATTTACAGTGTTAATCTTATTAGGGAAAAAAAAAATATTTTTGAAAATATTTTATGCTTTTCAAAAAACCAACTTTCCTCTAAAACAGTTTTGTAAGTATTTTGTCAAGGACCCATGATGTATAATTAAACTTTGTTTACTGTAGCATGTTTTCAAGGCTATGCTTAGGAAATTATAATTAGTCACCACATTAATATCTAGTCATTATAAAAATATATTTCATTGATCATAAGGAGGATGAAATTCGCTGAATTCTATGTTCATTGTTTTTTTAACGCATTATAACAGTTTTGAAATGCCTCTATTATTTTTTAAGAATTATAATATGAAATTTGTGATATGTTTTGTATAAAGATATCTTGTTTAAAAGTTTATCTTTAGTTTAGAAATTTAATTTTCTAATTTTAAAGATTTGTAAATTAATTATTAAAAAAAATACAGCCTGTTTATTTTTATAATCTTTTTGTAATTTTTTTTTCTTTTTCTCCTGACTTATTTTATTTGTAGCTCACTTTTCCAGCATAATAGTGAAAAGGTAACTAACTGTTCTTGCCAGTGTGCAATTCTATTAGGAACAAGGAATCATATTAGATATTTAAAGAAGAAAATTTTGGCATAAAAAATGATTTGATCTTTAGGATATCATTTTCATGCATTTTATATGCCGATTTTTAATCTGTTTGTCTAACATTGTCCAGATTCAGAAAAAAAAAAAAAAAAAAAACGCTAAATTAAAATATGGAGGCTTCCTGGTCATGCATACAATTGAGCTGCTAATGTCAGTGATAAAATATCACAGAAAATAAAAATAAAGAAAGATACATTGTTCTACCTCATACTATTAAGCTATGAATATAACGGTTTATTTTCTGTAATTGTTAGCTATGAAAGTGTTGGGGGGAAAATAGGTATTAGATAAAAAAATTGCTTCGGCACTTCTTTTTCTTTTCTTCTTTTTGTACAAATTAATTTTTTTTCCATCATAAATAAAATTAAATTTGTTTCATCAATTCGTCATTGGTGTGATTTTTAACTGCTCATGCTTTATTTTCCTTTCTTTTTCTCATAATAACATTATTAAAAATGTCTGTTTAAGTGCCATTATTGTAATACATTCTGTATAAACTCTAATTTGCTGTTTTTATTTAAATTTGCTATAAATTAATGCATTGCTTCAATGTTTTACTCATCTACGCACAGAATTGTGTATGATGTTCAGCAAATTGAAATACACAATTTTCTAGTCACGAGGGAAAAAGAAAATATCAACCTTGATTTCTGTATTTTTATTGGTTGTAAAATCCTGAGCTTTCTCTGTAATACGTAATCACATGGAAACTCATTGTAACTTTGTATAAATATATAAATATTCTTTCTGACTTAAATATCTTTTTTTCTTTGCAGATTTCTTTTGCTTTTCTCCTTTTTTCTCTTTCATGCAATCTATTTTTAGACATATCCATATCCTTCAATAAATAAAATGCAATAAATAAGTCAAATAAATAAAATGATAGTAATAAAAAAGTGGGAACCATACTGAGGTACATGAGTAATATTGATGAATGTGTACAAAAAAAGTTTTATTGCTCCCTGTTAATTATTTAATTTCACTTATGTGCTATGTATAGTGTTATTCGACGATCAAAATTATTCCTTCATGAGTATTAGATAAGACTATTGTGTTGTTATTATTATTGGTATCTTCATAGATATAAGTTCTTAACATATAAAGATTCTGAGAGGAAAAAATAAAATAAATAAATATTCAGACATCACCGTGCAAATTTATAGAGAGGAAAAATAATCTGTATGTTACTTGGCTTGTATGGATATTCGACCCCCCCCCCCCCACACACACACACACCCTGCTCAAAGAAAAAAATAAATATAATTTACACTGATTGATTTTAATCAAGGGAAATAAATATCCAAGCCATTATTTATTTCAAAAATAGTTATAATTCTTTAGTTGGTTAATATACAAAATTATTGTAATGTCTGTATCTGTTTATTTTATTTTTAAATAATGACAATTGACATGTGTGTGTCTGCGTGTCAGAGAGAGAGATAAAAATTATTATAATAGTCTCTAAAAGTAATGGTTTTTAGTTTTTGGCTAGCTTTATTTTAACCAAAAAAATTTTGGGTTAATCCTAGATTTCAATCCATAATTGATATTGAGTACACAAGTTGTGTTTTCTGTTGTCATTTATAAAATTATCATTTATTATAAATTAAAATAAATTTGTTAAAAAAGTAAACTAATAATATTTTATGCAATTTCAAATTCACATTGAGCAATATCATTGATTCTACTGTTCTACCCCGCTCCCCTAAAAATTAGTTTGGCGAATTCTGTTTTTGAATTTTCTATTAAGTGTACTTTTTTTAGTTTCTTAAACACGTTTAACTTGCAGAATATGTCTCTAAGGAATCATAATAAGGTGTTAAAGTTAAAACTTTTTTAATTAAGCTAATTAAAAATCATTAAAATTTATATCGATGATAATAAAATATATTTTCATTTTATAGTTTGGCTAATACCATTTGATAATTTTTGCACTGGTTCTTTTTTTAATGTTAAGTTAGTCAAGTTAATTTGCATAATGAGTATTTTGCAAACACGATTGAATAATGAGCACTGTTATTTAAATGATTAACAAGTATGATTTCCTGCGAGTTTTTGCTGAGTACATTGCACATTGCTCGCAACTTAAAGTATTTTTTGGCATAAAAATGTTACACAAATGTTATAAGCCAGTATGTCTTTTTTTTGAAAGCTACTGACAAATTTTGATGATAGTTATAAAATTCTCTTAAATGAAAAAAAGTTCAAATTTAGTCCAATATCCTAGGTCTATAAGCTCAAACTTTCAGAACAATGCTAACAGGAAGTTAAGTAAAACTTTTGCATTTGTTTACGATATGCCTTAACACTCTGTTTTTGAGGTGTCTAATTCATATTTCATTGCAAGCTATATTTTTAATCTATTTAACAATACAGATATAAACTGATAGTATTAAATATCTTTGCTTATGCAGTCTCCAACTGTAACTGACAAATTAAAAATTGACAGTTTTTTAAAAGAAAAGATTTTAACAATCATACTTATCAGAAAAGGCTGCTTTGATATCTTTATTTTCGTGATTATGTGAATTTTATCCAAAGTTTCAAATTTTTAATTTAGTAAAAACACCATTGGGGGTCTTTAAATGTAAATAAAATGTGAAAGTAATTCAAACATTGTTTAAATGTATGCACATAATCACAGCAGAAGAAAGTTCTATACTTAAGGTGCCCATGCTTTCGATATAATGTCCAAAGAAACATTCTAGTTATATTTCAAGACAACTCTATTTAAGAAAAGATCTTTTCATAATGATTTTCATATTTTTGGATTATAGTAAAGCACAAAAATATATTTGAATGGAGAATTTCAAAAACAGTTAATCTTGGATAACTGACATTTTTCATGAAAAACTAAAAATACTCTCTGGGAGAAAAAAAAAATATATATATGTTGAAGTAATCAAAATCTGACCTCTCATTTACAGCATCAAGTAAGTTAAAGAAATATGTTATCAAAAGATTGAAGTCTTGTGTGTTAAGTTTGCCGAACCTTTAAGGCTTTCTACATACTAAAGTATTTTCAGTTAAAGATTTTTTATAAAAATAAATATATTATTTTTTATTTAATGTTAACGTGTTTTCTTTGAGAGCTTAAATGTGAAGGCTAACCATAGAAAAAATATTTTAAAATTGCATTAATTGTAGATAGAATTTCATATTTTATAAGTTAAAATACATCACTAAGTTTAATATTACTGCCTAAATTTTAAATTTTGGCATTTTATTGCGTACAAAATTGCTACTATATTTTTTTCATAAATTATTCTTTAAAACTGTAAGTCACAGTGCATCTTAAGCATTTATCTATTCATTGTTTCATAATGAATTAAATTAAATTTCGTCAGTTAAAATATTATTAAAGATACAAATTTATTTTTATTTAAATATATATTTAAATGTTAAAGGGGGAGAAAAAAGTATTTTCATGGGAAAGAAAAGGAAAAAAAAAAAAAATTATTTTAAATATTTTTATAAATCAGCGGTATTAAAATTTGTAGTTATGTAATCTTTACAGTATTTTTTCCCCCCGTTTTCAGTAAGAGATTGTTTCACTATCAACTGACATGAAATTTAGAAAAGAAAGAAAGAAAAGAAAAATGCTGTCTTAAAATTTCGCACACAATAGCAATTCCTCATCCTGGAATACTTTTTGAAATCCCCTTTATTTGCTTATTATTTTAATTTAAGGTTTTTAATACATTTGATAACCATTTTATGCAAATTCATTATCTTTTACAATTCAGTTTGATTTATTCGTTTTCGCTGTTTCATGAGCATATTTTTGATTATTTATGATGAAATATTTTGAAGAAAATAATTGTATGCTCAACTCTTTCCGTGGAAGATTATTGCTAGTCACATATTCTTGAATTATTGAAATTCGTTGTTTAACATATTTATTTATTTATTTATTATTTTTTCAAATTTAATTAAAGACAGTGCACACACACAAAATAATGATAATAATAAAAAGTGTTTCTTAATATTCAAAAAGACATTTAAAAAGAAAAAGTGTACATATATATATATATATATATATTTAAAAAAAAAAAAAAAAAAAAAAAAAAAAAACTTGTTCAAACTTTTAATAAAAATTCTAGTAAGTAGTTAGCATGTTATGATGACTCTGCTGATGTTTAAAGAAAACGTTCTTGAACAATTAATAATCGAAGGGTGATAAAACCCTAACTTCACTTACCTTCTACAGTTTTCCATCGTTTCTGATTTTTGTTGGAATAATTTAATTAAATGTAACTTTTTGGTATTTTGGAACTTTTTAGCTCTCAAATATTATGTCTGTGGGAATTTCTTGGACTTTTAAAGCATTACTCATGGGGGAAAAAAAAAAAAAAAAAAAAAAAAAAAAATTAGTGACTATAAATATAATATCTGCCACTTTTTTTTTTTCATGATTACAAGATATTATTTGCTAATTTTCTCAGCATGTTTGCAATTAATTACTACTACTACTACTACTAATTGTTTATCTAGAAAAAAACAAAACAAAAAAACAAATTTCTATTCACGTATGAACAAACATCCCCAAGATTCAAAAAGCGAATATTTTTTAAACAGATTACGTACATTCAGGGGACGTGTTTTTCTTTTTGTCCTACATTCTACATTCTCGCTTGTCTATTTTCCATATTTTTTTTTTTTTTTTTAATCTAAGTAATATTCCCTAAAAGACTGGGAATTTGTATATAATAAATAATTTTAAATTTTCTCCAAAAGAAATAATATAATTTTAATGATAAATTGAAAACAAATGAGAGAAAGAAAGAGTAATTGCCGAATATAGTCCGTCAATTAATAGGTGAATTTTTCACTTTCGTTTGTTTTAGTGGCGCCATCTATTATCTATAAAGAAAGTTAAAAACGTTCAACGTAATTTTATTTTTAAAAGTTTACTATAAATTTTCGTTATCCATTTTACAAGAAGAGTAAAATACCTTATATTTTTTACATATTAAACTTGAATTCAATTTTTTTATTTTTAATTTCTTAAGCTCAAGAAAAGTGGGATTTCATATGCATATTTTGTGAAATTATGGATATGTCTGAAAAAAAAAAAACTTGTTTTTCGTTATGTCTCTGTTAAAGCCTAAGAGCTTATATTACTACCTCTTTTAATATATCTGTGACATTAGTCACAAAACTGCAAGAGATTAAATTTGATAAAGAATCATATTTATCTTCTAGAATCACCATTTTAGGAATTTCTAATGTATATTTCAAAAATCTTTTCTTGTATAATAGTGAAACAGAACAAAACAGTATTAATTTTTAAAGTGTTATTTGCCGAAAGAAACATCTATCCCGATCTTCCTACGTATTGCAGTCACTCTAATAAATGTTGTTGTTTAGATAAAAACATATTTGTAAACTGGACTCGAACACTTGTATGAAACTTCGTTCTTCTAGACATGATAATGTGGAACTCTGCAGATTCTTCGTTTAAAATATATTTTATGAAAGAATCATGGACAAGTTTTATTCCAATGTGTTACTTAAAATCCCATCTGTCATCGCTGTTTGTTAGTGCGTAAGCAATCAATTTTATTCAATGTGTTTTTCATTTAATGTTAAAAATAAATAATTAATTAAAGCTATTCAGTGTTTTCTGTTAAATGCACAAGCAACCAATCAACTTTCTCTAATGTGTATTTTGTTTGCATCGTTATTTGTACTTAGTTTGTGTTCCAAGACCGTGGACGCAATCTTTCCAGTGTTTCTGTTACATGGAAAGAAAACTTCATTTAAACAAGTCTGTGTCTGGCAGCTTCAACTTCAAAACTTTGTTCCTGTCACCTATTTGTTTTTAATCTACACAAAAGAAAAATTAGATTGTGATGGAAACCGGTTCTTGTATAATAGAAAATAAAGTATTAGTTGTTCTCGTGATTTGTATTTTTATTTTCATGCTTTGATAGATAGGATAAGTTTCTACCTAAAAAAAATAAATAAATAAATAAAATCTGTTCCCACAATTCCCTCTTTATAGATCTCTTAAGAAATTTTTATTACATTTAACTTCTGGATCGAATTTCATGAAGGCAATTTTGAAAATCAATAAACTCTTTCCTACTAAAAAGAAATGTATAAATGAATATACTTGCAAAAAGGAAGTGAAAATATAATGTAGATTTTTTTTTTTTCTTTTCTTGAATGAAACACGTACTATCAGAATGGAAAGAAGGAAAGAAAAAAATAAAGGAAAAACTATATCTTCATGGGAAAAACTTACCAAAAATAATAAATAATAATTTCTTGTATTAAAATTATGATAGCTGAAGTAAGTCCCACATGGTCTAGTGGTTAGGATACCTGGCTCTCACCCAGGAGGCCCGGGTTCGATTCCCGGTGTGGGAAATTTCTTTTTTTCACATTATTGCCGAATGAATGTTTTTGTCTTTTATTACATGCCCTGAATTTTACAGCTCATAGTAATTTATATTTTACATTATTTAACTGGTATAAGAAAATAACTATGAAAAAAAAAAAAAAAAAAAAAAAAAAAGAATCGTACATTTAAAAGGATCATGAGTCTTTATAAAAAAACAAATTAATTTTAAAACAAAAATTATCCTTAAAAAAATTATAAGTCTCTATATAATAACAAATTAATGTAAAAGCACAAAGGGCGGACGGTCTACCAATTGACTGTGGCAGTTAACCCCCATGCAGGAAATAATAGAATAAATAGAATTGCTCATCACCTAACTGAAAAATGAGAAAGATGGATTATGTGAATTTTTCGCACTTTTGGCTTCAAAATGCAATGTTAAGGAATAAAATATGAATTTTTGGAACACAAGAACAAATCTAACGGCTGTGAGTTTCTAATTGAACAATAAATGTAAATACGGATTTATTTTATTTATCATCATTTTTCTAGGGTAATGAGTAATTTTCATAACATATTTGCCCATAAAAAGTAGGGAGGGTGTGGGGGGGTAATTCGAGATTTGACTGCTGGTAATAGGGAAATTGTAGAAGGAAGAGAAGACCTTTGAATCGAATAAGTGGTTAATTAATTATAAAATGTAAAATTCACAACCATATAATGCTCAAACCATTTTAATCTACAGAAAGTTTATTTGATTTATTTATTTTAATTTAATTTTAATTAATTTTATTTTTGTAATATAGGAACAGTGTATGACATGTTACATGCGTAATTATACCTTTTCTATTACAATAATATTAATTATAATCTTCACTATTACCACAAAGAGAGTCCTAATCAATAATTTTCGTAGAAACGTTAGTTTTCGATAGCATACAATACTTATCATCCTCGCTAAGAGTCGAAGCCTGTGTTATTCCCCTGGGTATTTTGTTTATCGAATAACACATTATCTAATGTTCATTTTTTTTTTTTCCCAAATCCCATTTTCACATTCAGAAAATTCACAACCATTAAATTTGTTTTGGTTTTCTAAAAATTGAATTTTTTGAACTCCGACTATTTTATTTTGAAGCTATAAAATACAAAAAATGAATTCATTTTTCCTTCCTTTATACCTTTAAAACTATATATATATATATATATACATTTTTTTTAAAGAGTAATATATGAAAAGAGTATTTATAGTGGTTTAACCATTCATATAATAAATTACGAACTTGAAATTCCTCAGTGCCGAAAAACCGTCTTATAGACCCTCATCCTGTAAAGCGGTAACAATGCTTGATACTTAAAATTCAAACCTTTTATAACAAAAGTATATGCTATAATATTATATAATATACCATAATTAATACAGTATAATTACTAATAAAACATTAAAAAATGCACATAATGTCAAGATTGTTCTGTAGACCACCAGAATTTTGACGCGCGACCACTGGTATAAGGCACAAAAAAAAAAAAAAAAAAAAAAAAAAAAAAAGAAGACCGATATGCAGAAAAATTGATTCATATCTCTTTATTTATAATAATTTCAAAAGTATACATTGAAACAGACAAAACTGTGTTGCTTGCATAAGGAATACTAAAGGAATAAAATAATTATACAATAATTCTTATTACTCCCTACGAAATACTCAATATAAACCTACATAAATCTTTCTTTTAAATATAATATAATAAACATTACTTTGTATTCTATTATAGTTAAAAATTATAAACAAACACGTTAAATTTTAATATATAAAATAAGAATTATTTAACAGGTCCAAAAAAGTACTGAATAGTATATATATATTCAGTACTGGGTTATTCCGCCCTTATTTGCAATTATAGCGCTTTAATGCTTAACGGCTGTAATTGCTGCTTTAATGCTTAAGTTTTCAAATTAGAATTGTCAATAATGTTCATGTCAATATAGTAAATAATATTTTAAAACTGGTCTGACATCTTTAAGAGGAAAATATTTCTCATAATGCATATTTAAGCGAAGTTTTGCCCAATTTTCCCATGTTAAGAAAATCGTAAATTTCAAATAACTTACGTGGTTTTCAAATTCACCATGCGTCAAAACGTATAAAAACGTAAAAAATATAACAAAGAGAGAAAGGTCGAAATTTTTTACGAATGCTTAATTTTGTGATACCTAGAATATGATGGGGAACTAACAAATAAATAGAAAATCGTTAAATAAATAAAGTATAATGAAATATATATAGTGAATTAGTATTCAGTAATTTTATTCTTACAGTACTATAAAAGTACAGTTCAGTTTATATTTTCAATTCCTTCTTTTCGCTGGATACAACTATGCGGGGAAAAAAAAAAAAGGCATCTTACAAAATTAAAGTTATTTTTATCACATAATTATACTTTCCCCATTGAAATAAACGTATGTTGTAATCAAGCCTGTAATTTTTCATTTGATGTGAATTGATGTGCATCATAATAAATATTTTATAATTATATTCAAGAAAAATGAGGCGTTTAAATAAAGTAGAATGTAAAATATTTCTGAGTTAAACTTTTAGTTTTATAACACATACAGACGAATTTTTTTTAATGTGAGCCTTGATTTAACATTTTTATTCTTATAACCCATGCAGTCTAATTTTTTTTATTGTGAGCCCTCATTTAACATAAACTCGGTTTTAACGAAGTTATATATTTTTTAATGGTAGGTTTAATGTTAAAAACACTTTTAATAAATCTCTTTTATTACTTTTTTTTTTTTTTCCATATGAAATGTTTTGAAAGTTTATTTATTTATTTTATAAGGACTGGGGCCTATATCTTTCGGGAAAAAATAGACCAAAAAACTCCCCCCCCCTCCTCATTATTGGAATCAAGTTAAATTATAAAAGGAAAAGTTAATAATAGTTAAAATTATAAAAGGAAAAACCTACACAAAGCACTCTCTCTATATTTATATTTTTATTCAGAATTAAATTTTATTTAAGACAGAATTTTAATAATATAATTTTTTTATGCGTAATTTATCTTTCATTTTTTTAGTTGTTTTGTTTAAAAAATAAAAATTCTAATGAAGTATTTGAAATTCTGGATGGAAATAGAATAACAGTTATTGTAAGTAAATAAAAAAAAAAAAAAAAAAAAAAAAAAAGAAAACCGTCGTCACCAATTTATGGCAGACCACCCCGGCAACATCTCTCTCCAAATAAATAAAATAAAAATTTCTGTTGTAAAACGTTATGTTAAGGACACAATTTTAATATCTGACTGAGTTGACCGAGATAAGAAATTTTTAAGTGATTTGGTCCTCAGATCGCAGACGGGTTCTCCTATCGTTGAGGCTCGCCGTGCATATGAATCGGTTAAATTCTCCAAATAGCGTGACGGTCTTCAAACAGGAAAATTAAATTAGCCGCGGTGACATCTACATTTTCTTATAGTTATTTTTTTTCTTTTTTAATTATTCAGATTTTGCCCCTTTTTCATAGTTTTCAGTTTTTATATCCCTTTCCGACCTAACCTATACAATTGTGTAGGTTAGATATCTACATATCCACACATGCATTTTTGCATCTACAGCAGTCGTGAGTAATAAAAACAGGAAATGAACGATCGTACTAATTCCCAGAAAGCGTAAAGTACCATTTTCAATCAACAAATGGTGGTTGTACTCCATATTTTTCTTTCAGCAGGCAAAATCAGAAGACTGTAATGTTTTAAGGTAAAAATGTCGCGGTCGGAAAGGGATATCAAATGTATAAGCATTCGAATTTAACGAGAAACTGTGGCGCTTTCTTTTTTCTTGTTGTTATTAGAATAATTAAGGAAAAATAAATTATGTTTATTTTTAAAAAATTTTCTGGCCGTTCTGGTTGTAAAATTAAGCTGATAAATTTCTTATGGTTAGGTATCAAAAATACCATTCACTGAAGTTTCCATGTAACAGAGAAAAGAAAAGTTCAAATTAATATTTTTTTCTACATAAAACAGAAATTGCTTTCTGCATATATATATATATATATATATATATATATATATATATATATATATTACATTATTGAGATATCGTTATTCATTAATTTTTTGTTAAGTATTTTAATTTGGCTTTTATTTTTACGGAGACGTCGGCCAAATTAATAGCAGTGTAATTATTCTTCCTTTTCAATGGATTCTTTATTCCACTGCCATTATTAGAAACATCTTAAGTTTATTTCCCTTTTGCAATAATTTGCCCTTAATAAAGTTGCTGCAAAGAAAAAGTATTTGAAAGTTTTGTTTTTCCCATTTTCATGTTCACATTTGATCATTCTTAATTTGATGTACTATATATGTTTTTTATGTTGGATTTTTGCCCTTGGTACGCATAGTCTTCAAGTTCTTATATGTAGTAGGATATATATATATATATATATATATTAATAATATTTTTAAACATAGCGAAAGCCGAGCAACTGATATATGATCACTGAAACCACATAGACCAGTAAGAATAAATTTTCATCAAATTTCCTTAGAAGACTCATGTTTAATTGTTAAAACAATTAAAAATTTTTACTTATTAATCTCGAAACAAAAGATACAAACAAGCAATGAGAAAATAAACAATTAAGACACTATTTTAGAGAAATTTTAAGTAAGAGAAGCTCAGAAAGGGGAAAAAACTCTTTAGGGGGATCTTTTTCACACTTGAGCACCAATGTATGATTTCGTTACGCTAGTAGCTATAGTAGCAAATTACTAGCTGGTCCCCGATCGTACATTAAAAATTGAAGGCAAATATGAAGAAGAAAGAAATAGAAAAAAACTATTTAGTACGACAATTCAGAGAATCAAACAATAAAAAATAAGCAATAAAAAAACAAACATTGCTCACTGGACGAGGCAGCTGCATTCACGTGGAGTATATCAAGTAAAAATAATCCAAATGTTTACTTGTTCATAGCAAATGAAGGAAAAGAAGGCACTCATGTAACATGGAGTCCTCAAACTGAGTCTGACCAGACATTAAACACTTATAAAAGTATTTTAATGATTACACCGTTAGAAATAATAACTTAAATTTTCAACTAATTAAATTTTTTAGTAATACTGCAAGAGCATTGGTAGAGAAAGAAAGAGAGTTTAACTTGTTTAACCCACACCAAAACCGTCTTAACCTGTGGTGACCTCTGCTCTTTCTTATTGTTATTTAAGTTTCCTTTGTTTGGATATTGCCCTTGTTTCACATAGTTTTCAGTTCTTATTTTAAATACATGTATTCATTTCTTATATATATATATATATATAATAATAATTCATTACAAATACCAAAAAACAGAAAAGAAGACGGGAATTAATGAACAAACAACTACATATGGAAATGAAGCCTTATACAAGGCAAAACACATTTAAAAAGTCAATATAAATTGTTTCTGAAACATTGCTGGAGGAGATCAAATATAGCCAATATAATCAAATTATAGCAGAAAAAAAAAAAAAAAAAAAAAATATATATATATCTAGAAGAAAGACCAGAGGCCACCATGGCTTAAGACGAGTAGAGCGGATTATCAGTTTGCCGGGCGCCCAACTTTCCCCAAATTATCTGCAAGACCGTATTGTAATAAAGTAAAATGTTAAAATGAAGATAATAACACAGGTCTACCTATCTAAAATTTGTTAATTTTGGCTAATTTTTATGTTTTTGGTGGGCTGAAACCGAAACTGAAGACAGTTTTTCTCTATCACGTATAGATTTTTGGCAATACAAGGTGTCTACCGACACAATTTCTTCCGTGACTCTTCCACTAATATAATTATATGGTAACTTTTATAGTATGTTTCCATGATTAACTATAATTAGTCATGGAAACATATCGAAACTACCGGGAAAAAAAAAAAAAAACTGTGTCGGTAGACATCCTGTATTGACAAAACCTATACGTGATAGAGAAAAACTGGCGGCATTTTCGGTTTCAGCACATCAAAAAATATAAGTATTAGCTAAAATTATCAAATCAAATTTTGCCAACATTATTTTGTAGACCTATGTAATTATTGCTAAAATAATAATAATAATAATTAAGTAAAACGAGAAAACCATGAAGAGTTTAATTAACATAGTATTTATATAACTATAAAGTAGAGAAATTGGTTCTTTGGTTTAAATTGGAGATTTGTGACTATCTGCAAGTTGAATATAATTTTTAGGATATGAACAATTGAGTTAGGCAACATTTCCTAATATTTAAAGACTCTCATTAAAATCAATTTAATTTAAATACAAAAATTTAACTGTTATCTTAAACACCTTCATATAGCCTTACTTAAAAAAAATAATAATACAATTACGGAGACGTTAATTTAAATTTATGTTACGTATCAATTACATTTATAACCCCCATTTTAAAGCTTAGATAGTTTCTTTAATCCGTAAACGTTACATAGTAGTGTAAATAATTAATAAAATTGTTATAATGTACTTCAATTCAAATAAATTTGCTGTAGGAAATACAAAGGATCAAAAATTAATTATGTGTAAATGAAATGACCTGATTTTTTTTTTAATTATTAAGTTCAGCGGCCCACCCAACCAATCAAGCCGAACACACTACCCTACCTCCTTAATCAAACATCTGCCCACCCATATATATATTTGAGGATAAATTAGGGGCGCTTGTTATGGTGATAGTTTGAACACAAACTGACTACCCTTGAATTGCGTGCCTTCCTTAGAGGATTTTCTGAAGGGCCCCAGCCTCTATTCACTTAAGTTTTGAAAAAAATCACTTAAAACTTCGAGCAGCTTAGGCCAAGAAGTTCGACCTTGTCTCGAACACGGCACCTCCCATCTACCAGCTCTTCCAGTTTAGAGAGCAGAGCTTCTCTAGTAATAGTGGGACTTGGGAGGGGGGGGGATCAAACTGCTACAAAAGCAAACAAATTCATACATATAATTAGAAATATATACTGTATTAGAAGTATATGCTCTATGTAATAATGCCGTATGTAATATTACCATTAGGGATTATAATTCCATGATTCCGGTTAAATTTCTAAATCAAAAGCCCCAATATTGAAAATTTCGAATCCCATGATTTCTGGGATTGACAAATAAGCGATTTCATACCAAAATTGCTGACTATCATTTATTAAAATATTAATTTAAAAAAAAAAAAGTTTTTTACAGAACTGTCGTGACAAGCTGATTTAAATATTTTGTTTTGTTTAAATCTACGTTTTGTTATACTTTCACTGAGAAGGAAACATTCAAAAGGTGTCGTCTTCAAAAAATATTGAATATATATATATATATATATATATATATATGTGATTCTACTCTTCCTAAAACACCAGAAAGTGAAAAAATTATCGGCTGAAATTAATTACAACGACCATAAAATATTATCAAAATTAAGCATATTTGGCGATTTTACATTGCTAGGCGATTGATTTTGAGTACTTGGCGGAGAAACAAAACAGGGTTCTGTTCGTACACTGCAATCTCGGTGCTAGCGAACTGAAAGCCTAACAGCGCTAAATTGCCAAATATGCTTAATTTTGATAATTTTTTGTGGTCGCTGTAATTCATTTCAGCCGATAATTTTTTCACTTCCTGGTGTTTTATGAAAAGTAGAATCACATATATTTTTTTTCAATATTTTTTTAAGACGACACCTTTTGAATGTTTCCTTGTGAGTACAATAAGACATTTTGAAGTATTTGGATGCCCAATGAATATGGAATAAAAATATCATTTTTATATGTTTGAAAATAATTATTAAATCCAGCATATTCATTAGAGAAGTAAATATTCAAATAAATATTTATAGATAATTTCAAATCTTGGGGGAATGATATAAAGGAATTCTGCATTGTTATTGTGAAATTATGCAATATGGGTCATTCCAGACGAAAGTCGTTGTAACTATAGGTTTCAAAGCTAAAATAAATAAAATAACATAGTATTAACCAATGTTTTGGTAGACTCAATATGACTCCTCCGGCAGCCAAGTTGAATAGACAACTGTTAAATTCATTTGTCCTCCATGCTGATATGCCGTATGCCAACATGTTATGTCATATCATTCCTGTAAGTTCCAAATGCTGATTTTTTAAATTCATTATTTTCTCGGGAATATTTCTAATCATTATGTGCAACGTGTTATGGTGTAATTATCTTTGCTAAACTTATCTTTCGGGCAGCTTGGTTTCGACATTAAATAATATACAGACATAATAAATAATTCTACTGACAAAAAACAGCCATTGTGTTAGTCTAATCTCACTTATTGTAAAGTAAATAAATAATAATAATAAAAAAAATTAAAAAAATTTCCTTGCTACCTATAGACCAAAACAACATTCTGAAAGACTGATAACGAAATTATTACAAACAGGGGAAAAAAATTAAAAAAAAATGTTAAAAATGAATAATAAAATGAATCTTATAATTTTTCTTGGGATTACTGAAGCAGGAGGGTGCATTGAAATAGAGCAGTAGTAGGATTATTAAAGTCAAAAATCGCTTTTATTAGATAGATGAGATGAAGTTTTATACAGGACGAAATAGGAATAATTTATTTATTTATTTAATTTTATTTTTTATCTCTAATTTCATTCCCAAACGTCAATAGTTTTTAAAATTATGATTTATTGTGTATTTTTTGTAAATTTATTACTATTATTTTGATTAATTTTAAAAGTTAGAATATTTTCTCCCAAAAATTTAACAGCATTTGTGTATTAGTGATCAGTTTCAAAATATTTTACCCATTTTCCACATTAAATTATGGGGGAAAATAGAAGCTATATTAGGAAAAGCTTACTTTCCTGAATACCGGTCTAAATTTGTCAGAGGATTGCATTCTCCAGAAGTAAAACGCCAACTGAATTCAATACGCTCCCGCATTGTTTCTGGGGATGTAGTGTCGTGTAAATCAAATTATTAATGTGTGGGACCTAGGCATTCCTTGAATAGAATGGATTCCATAGGGATCTTACTAAGAAATCCTAGCTTGTATTCACACGAGTTTCAGAGACAATCACTTAAAAACTCCGAACGGCTAGACACAGTTTTCTCCAAAACTAGCACAAATACGTGTTAGAACCCCTCAGAAAGGTCACCATGGAGGGCATTTCACCCACTCCTACGTCCCTAGTCTTTAATAAATACATAGAAAAATATGCACTTGTATATGTTTGTCTACTACTTCATAATTTTGTATCACTAAATCATAAACTTGGTGATCATTTGAACTATAAAATTTCATTCCTGGCGTAAACCTGAGTCACTATTAAAGTTTCTTTTTTTCTTTCTTTTTTTATTAACAAAAATTAATTTATAGTTCTGAAAATTAGTTTTAGTTTAAATTTATATAAACGCGTTATCAATATTCAACATTAATTTGACATGTCGTTAATGAATTTTAGTTTGCTATTATTGCCATTGGCAATGTGGCACTTATAGAAATTTTAAGAAAATGATCATTTGCTTCTTCTAAAATGATTCTATGTTATTGCAGATGGAACAAGTTTCATTAAAATGTCTTCTTGGTATGTTTAACGATTTAGCTTATAAAAAGCAACTATTCAAATAAGAATGTAAATGATGTTTGTCAGTAGTTGTCACATAAACACAGATAATTTTGAGACAATTTTGCATTTGAAACGTAAATTAAATACTTTTTCCTTCTACACAATTATTGCATGTTGTACAAGTATTTTCTTCTTATTATTATTATTGCATTATTTATTTTTATTCAAACTTTTGATTACCGTACGTAATCGAAATATTATAGTCGGTTAAAAATTTAGATATCGATTTTCACATGATTTACAGGTTTTAAGGTCTCCTGAATTAAAAAATTAGGTTTTTGGAAATTGGTTAGTGTGTATGTGTGTGCATATGTGTGTGTGGGGAATCTTCTGACTACCATATCTGAAAAACGAATAAAGATAGAACGACAGAACTTTAGAATTAAGACATGATCAGTGTATAGATGATTTTGCAACTTCTGAGGAAAATTAGTTAATCAGTAAGTGAGAAATCTTCTGACTATCATATCTCCAAAAAAAAAAAAAAAAAAAAAAAAAAAAAAATAAATAAATAAATAAATAAAGATAGAACGGCGAATCTTCAGAATTAAGAGCGAACAATACCTAATCTCGCCGGCAGCCTTGCCCATGTTATTCTATGGGAAAATTTGATTACATAATTACTCATTACCTAATGGATATTTTTCAATTCTGTTTTCACATTTAGAAAATTCATAAGCGTTAAATTAGTACTTGTTTTCCAAAAATTGATTTTTTAAAATTTTAGTATTTCATTTTGCGACTAGAAAATGAGAAAAATGCATTTTGCGAAAAATCGCATTTTTGAACTCAAAAGTAAACTGTAAAAATTAAAAAGAAAATGAATTTTTCAAAAATGAGTACTCATCTAACGGCTATGAATTTTCTGACTGCGAAAACAGAATTTAAAAATATACATTAGGTAATGTGTAATTGTCGCAACAAATTTTCCCATAGAATAACATTGGCCACGGCTGTCCGCGGGATTAGGTATTCTCCCCTCTTAAGACAGGTCCATTGTATACATAATTTTTGCCAAATTTTGGGATATTATAAAACCAGAAAGGGGACCATAAGGCACTATCTTAAAAAAAAAAAAAAAAAAAAAAAAAAAGAAGCACTAAAGATTTTCTTCAAAACTGATTTAAAGTCCTTTTTAGATATTCTTTCATATGCTTTGGTTGGTTACTTCAGGAAAATTGACAGGTGTCCTGTATGAGTGGGTCAATTTTAGGTCTCGCTAGTCCGTTTCTTAAAAAACCGGTCTACAGATTTTCTTCAAACTCACCATACCCACTCCCTTTTAGTTGTCTTTACGTATATAATTGACAGTTTCCAGTTGAGTTTGCTAAGTTTTGGTGAAAATCGTAAGTTTAGACGAAAATCGGTATCTCAAAAACAGTTCTACCGTTTTTCTTCAAATTTGCTACATAAACTGATGTCCATTCGCATGTATTACTTGGTTATTACGGGGAAATTGATAGGTTTTCTGATAAAGTAGGTCAGTTTTGGATCTCGGAAATTGGTGTTTCAATAAAAGGCTCTATCGACTTTTTAAATGTTTTTTAACTTGCTATATAAACTTTGTTTTATATGCTTTTACGACGTATGTGCGCTCTTTTTTTTTAAAAAAAAAGTTAGCTCAAATAAAATTGCTCCATTTTTTTATTTTTTATTTTGTGCAAATACACGTTAATAAAAATAATAAAAATACATACACAGTTAATAAAAAATAATATTAACTAAGCTGTATCTGATAATTTTTGAAATAGTAATTATTTTTATTAATTAGAAAAATGAGGGAATGATTGTGAGGGAATGACAAATTTCTTCTAGAAACTACTTTATAAAAATATTATTAAGTTTAGCAATATTTTCAAACACTAAATATTTATTAAAACATATTTTTATCAATATAATAACATAAAAAAGCAAATTTGATTTCTTTTAGTTAACTTTATAATGAGTGAGGGAATGACATATAATAAAAATACTGCATTTCAATCTAACATTTGAGAGCCATATGCTATTCATTGTAAAATGTTTCCAACAGAACACAAAATGTTTTCTTTACTTTGCTTCTATATAAATTAAGTTTGACTTATATAAAGTACGTGCTGCCATTAATGGAGTAAGTAGGGGTATAATTACAGTTTGATGAGGGAATGATATATATTACCAGGGACAACAATAATAAGTGTTCTAATTTCTTTCATTGCATAATATATAAATGTAGTATAATGGATAAATATTTATTAAAGTATGTTTAATAAATTTTCACTTCAAATAATCTAAATATAGGTGCTTTAATACCATAGAAACCATTTTATTTACTTACATGTGGGAATGGGGACACAGTGAGGGAATGATATTTTGCATTTCAAAAAATATTTTAAAATTATATTTGAATTCCAATTATATGCAAAACCAATTAATATTGATAGTTTGGACTGCTTTTTGTTTTTGTGCTTTTAAAAATATGCCCTCAAGACTACTGGGACATGAAATGACCACTTTTCAGAGAATTACTCATGTATTAGTTTGCTCTTATAGAAAAATGTTAAGTGTCTTATAGGATTTGTTAAGTCAATTTTATGTCTTCTGAACACACTATCTCCAAAAAGAGTACATAATATGTATAGAAGTGGGTAATAGAAGTCGTGTGGTTGTTACGCCCCATATATTTTTAGTTCCCCATCATACTATAGGTATGGGGAACTTAGGTAATCGTGAAAAATTTCGACCTCGGTTTTTTGAGTTTTTTATACGTTTTCAGGTGTGAGGAATCCGAAAATGACAAAATTTGTATGGTGTCTGTCTGTAGGGTGTCTGTTAGTGTGTCAGTGTGTCAGTCCGTTAGTGTGTTAGTCCGTTAGTTTGTTAGTCTGTTAACACGATATCTCACGAACAAATGATCGCAGAGAGGTCAGATCAGTTTTAAAATATTACTTTCGATACTGGCAAGAACCCTATTCATTTGCAACATTCGAATTTAAAAACTTCGTAAGTTATGAGAAATCTGCGATTTTCTTAACATGGGAGAATAGGACAAAATTTCACTTAAACGTGCATTAAATGGAAACCTTTTACTGTAAAAATGTCGGACCAGTTTTAAAATATCAGTTTTAATGCCGTAATGAACATCAGTAACTATAAATATGCTACTTTGAAAATTTCACAAGTTATTGGAAATTTACGAATTTCTTAACATGGCAGTATAGAGCAAAATTTCACATAAACGTTAATTTTGAGAGATATTTTCATCGTAAAGATGTCACACTACTTTTGAAATACTATTTAGGACACTGGCATGAATATTAATGACTATGTATTTTCCAATATAAAAATTTCGTAAGTTATTGGAAAATTACGAATTTCTTAACATGGGAGAAAAGAGCAAAATTTCACATAAACGTCAATCTTGAGGGATATTTTCATCGTAAAGATGTCAAACCACTTTTTAAATATTATTTTGGATACTGGCATGAATATCATAGACTATGATTTTCCAATTAAAAAAATTCGTAAGTTATTTGGAATTTACGATTTACTTAAAATGGCAGAATAAGGCAAAATTGAGCATAAACTTCCATTTTGAGGATCATAAATACATTAGACAACTTCAAAATTATATTTATGATATTTGTTTGAACATGATTGAATACAAATATTCTAATAGGCAAGTTTCGTAAATTATTCGTAATTTACGATTTTATCAACATAGCAAAATTATGAATTTTGAGGATTATTGCATTGGAAATAGTAGCATGAAAACTAAACAACAGAATTGACCCTGATAAAATAAATTAATAGATTAGATTAAGATAAATATAACCAAGTGAACGGCGGATAGCCTATTAGGCGGGGATTTCATTCTGTCACTGTATCAAGCTTCGGTCAAATTCTTTTCTTTTAACATGATTATAATATGTCTCCCACTAGCAGTTTATGAGAACATAAATATGATGGGGAACTGAGCAGAGTCCACCTATGCCAACTAGTTTAGTCCAGGCAATGAAGGCCAAAATTTGACGAATAGAGGAAAAAAATCGTGTAGTTTTGAAATTTTACATACTCATAGCCGAGAGGGTCCTGAACAACATACTAAAAGTCCCCGCCCGTGGGGGGTGAGCGGGGAGCAGGGGGGGGGCATTTAAGGGGGGATATTTTCCGTTTTTATTAAATATCTTAAAAACTATCGCATTTAGAGAAAAAATGTCAATTACAAAATTAATCTACGTAAAATTTTCTACAAAAATGTATATTACATTTTGTTTGTACGATCATTAGTTTAGAAGATATAGGGAGATGAAATAACACATTTTCTTGAAAAATTCTTTTTTGCAATAGTAAAATCAACTAAAGTGTGCAATTAACCCTTTATCTACTGCATTATGATACAGACAAAAATTGTGTTTGAAACATGTATTTTTAGTTAGTAAAATGCATTATTTAAAGATATATATGTTAAAATTTTGCATATCGCCTCATCATAATAATTAAAGAGAATTTTGTGAGGTCGTACTTTAGTGTACCACTGGTACATAGAGGTCGAAAAAATTATTTCGACATGAAAAAAGTGTAGAGAAATATTTACTCTTCATGTTCCTTATATTTTTTCTAAGATTAGTGGGATATTCTTGAAATAATATAGGAATTAATTATAACACACATGAAGATCGCGAAAAATATCAAGTAAAAACAGCAAGTGCACCCCATAAAATCTCTTATGGAACAAAAATGGCTGTATGTATCGTCTAATGCTTTGTAGTGAGATTAAATGGAGGTAAATCTGTTCCCTTCTTATAAATATCTTTGACATTTCTTCTGTAAATTCGATTTTATACACTTTTTAAAGTAATGGTACTTTAAAGTATCGTCAGTAGATAAAGGGTTAAAAGGGTTCTTGTCAAATATTTTCTAATGTAAAAAAGAAATATATACATAGGGAATATGCAAGGATAATACAGCAAATTTTGTAAGTTTTAAATAATTTTAAGGCTAGCAGGCGCAAGTGGCGGTTTGAGTAAAAATCTGGATAAGTCCAGTCAAAATAGGAAAAATAGAAAAAAAAAAATCGTGTAGTTTTGAAGTTTTGCACACTCATAGCCGAGAAGGTCCTGAACAACATACTAAAAGTCCCCGCCCGTGGGGGGTGAGCGGGGGGAAGGGGGGCATTTAAGGGGGCAATTTTCAGTTTTTATTACATATCTTAAAAACTATCGCATTTAGAGAAAAAAATCTCAATTACAAAATTCATCTACGCAAAATTTCCTACAAAAATGTATAATACATTTTGTTTGTACGATCATTAGTTTAGAATATATAGGGAGATGAAATAACACATTTTCTTGAAAAATTCTTTTTTGCAATAGTAAAATCAACTAAAGTGTGCAATTAAAAGGGTTCTTGTCAAATATTTTCTAATGTAAAAAACAAATATCTACATAGGGAATATGCAAGGATAATACAGCATGTTTTGTAAGTTTTAAATAATTTTAAGGCTAGCAGGCGCAACTGGCGGTTTGAGTAAAAATCTAGATAACGAAGACCCAAAACCGATCAACATAAAAAAAAAAAATCGTGTAGCTTAGAAATTGAGCACAGTTATAAAGTTAAGTGCCCTGAATAACATACTAAAAGTCCCTAACCATAGGGGGGGGGCATTTAAAGGGGGCACATTTCAGTTTTTATTAAGTATCTTGAAAACTATCGCATTTAGAGAAAAAAAATCTCAAAGCTATAAGATTTTTTTTAATGTTGATCGGTTTTGGGTCTTCGTTATCTGGATTTTTACCTAAACACCACTTGCGCCTACTAACCTTAAAATTATTTAAAACGTACAAAACATGCTGTATTATCCTTACATATTCCCTATGCATATATTTGTTTTGTACATTAGAAAATATTTTATCAGAACCCTTTTAATTCCACAATTTAGTTGATTTTACTATTGCAAAAAAAAAAAAAAAATTTCAAGAAAATGCGTTATTTCGTTCCCCTATATCTTCTAAACTATTGATCATACAAACAAAATAGAATATACAATTTTTTTAGGAAATGTCACGTAGATTAATTTTGCAATTGAGATTTTTTTTTTTTTTTCTCTAAATGCGATAGTTTTCAAGATACTTAATAAAAACTGAAATGTGCCCCCTTTAAATGCCCCCCCCCCCGTGGTTAGGGACTTTTAGTATGTTATTCAGGGCACTTAACTTTATAACTGTGCTCAATTTCTAAGCTACACGATTTTTTTTTTTTTTTTTTTTTTTTTTTTTTTTAATGTTGATCGGTTTTGGGTCTTCGTTATCTACATTTTTACTCAAAACGCCACTTGCGCCTGCTAGCCTTAAAATTATTTAAAACTTACAAAACATGCTGTATTATCCTTGCATATTCCCTATGTATATATTTGTTTTTTACATTAGAAAATATTTGACAAGAACCCTTTTAATTGCACACTTTAGTTGATTTTACTATTGCAAAAAATAATTTTTCAAGAAAATGTGTGAGTTCATCTCCCTATATCTTCTAAACTAATGATCGTACAAACAAAATGTAATAAACATTTTTGTAGGAAATTTTACGTAGATTAACTTTGTAATTGGCATGTTTTCTCTAAATGCGATAGTTTTTAAGATATTTAATAAAAACTGAAAATTGCCCCCCTTAAATGCCCCCCTGCCCCCCGCTCACCCCCCACGGGCGGGGACTTTTAGTATGTTGTTCAGGACCCCCTCGGCTATGAGTATGCAAAATTTCAAAACTACACGATTTTTTTCTTCTATTTTTCCTATTTTGACTGGACTATTTATGGTGTATTCAATGTATTCCTTAGATAATTAAAAAATAAATAAAAATTAGAGATTTTTATGTACAGCCAAATAAACACTCATAATTATTATTTTCGTGTTTCATTTTTTTACTTTTTTGTATTAGAATAAATAAATTATTCTTATTTTGACAAATTTATAAAAAAAAAATAAATAAATAAATAAATAAATAAATAAATAAAAATAAAAATAAATAGCATGTAAATACAATAAACGGGAATTTATAATTTTTTTTTTTTAAATCTTTGAACAGTCTTGAAAGACCGATGTTTGAGTAATTTGATAAATTACAGAGAGCAGGTGGAAAAATCTCTAATATTCAAAAGCACTGTCTTCCTATTTTAGGCCAAAATGTGAATAGATAGAAGTACGGTTTTCCCAACCATACTAGAAAACTCCGATAGTATGTATGTCATGTCAGGCTATCTCTTCACGAACTTTTGAACGCAGAAAGTTGCGGAAGATTCAAGATTCAAGGAAAAAAAAAAAAAAAAAAAAAAAAAGAGCTTAATATCCCAAAGATTCTGTGTTAACAATTTACATTAAATTATTTCAATTGGAAATATATCAACTGGAAATATATTAACTGAAAATCCAAATCTACTACAAGATAAACGGTACAACGTACTACTAAAAATATGTTCTCTTGCAGCAGCGTCATTTGTATACAGCGGTTGGGTGGCAAAATACAACCAATTTTTGTAAAACAAGAACGAATCTAACAATTCTGATTTTTTTGAATGTGAAATAGGAATAATAATAATAATAATAATAATAAAAAGAATACATTAGGTAATGAATAATTTTAGTAAAAAAATTCTCCCTAGAATAACATAGGTTTTTGTTTTTGGTGACGAAAGGTAGAGAGTCTGGCTCCCTTAAGAACTAAAGTCTCAAGTATGAATAAGTAATTGCATTTTAACAACCTTTTAAAAATTCTGTGGGAAAAAAAAATTACCATTTTAATATTTAGGTAAAAGAAAAAAAAAAAAAAGAAAAAGAGGTATTTCCCCCTTCTTCTCTGCAATGATCCCCCCCCCCCCTACTTTAAGCAAAAAAAAAGAAAGTTTGGGGATTTGCACTACAGTAATTTTTTGCGCATAAAGTCTTATTAGACCTGGACCTACTGCTTAAAATGGATTCCAAACTACTCCGAACATCCATGACTGAACCGAGATTCGAATCCTGCACCTGGCAGATTAAAGTCAGTGTTTTGTTTTGTGTTTTTTTAGATCGAAGCCGATTTACTTCACGAGGGTCTTATGCCTGAGGGGGTGTTCCTTTTGTGGGGGGTCTGTCTAAGGGTTCCTAGCCCGTATTTACGCAAGTTTCGGAGTAAACCACGGAAAACTCCAAACGGCTAGGTCAACGAGCGTGACCTGGGACCCTTGACCATTCCCGTCTACCAGCTTTGAGCGCAGAACCACTCGGCCACTGGTGGGGGAGCTGAAAGTCAGGGCGCTGACTATTCTGTCACCAGATGGCAGAATGCGACATGGCATGGCAAACATATGAAAAAATTACTTTTTGAACTTAATGCCTTTTTATTTTTGTAAGCTTCTATTTAAAATTTAATTTAAACAATTTATTTTATTAAATAAGCGTAGGACTCTCTCTCTCTCTCTCTCTTTTTTTTTTTTCAATCTATAAAAGAAGTATTTAAATTTATTTTTCCAATAATTTCTCACTAAGCTAAAAGGCGACATCTTCAATGAGTAATATTAAAAAACCAGAATTTGTAAAACTTAGTTTTTGAAACAGATCTTTATGATATAAAGCAACAGAAATACCAAAGGATAACATGGGATGGAATAAAGAGGAAATCTGAAAATACTGCATCATTGCCTACATCTCACTGCATTAGTATAAAGTCAGGTAGATCTTTTTTTCTTTTTGCACTCTATAAAATAATTCGAAATTACTAGCGAAATAAATAACTACCTTACGCCATATTTTGGAAATCTTTCTCTTTTTTTTCAGTCACCGATTCAACTAATTTCCCGTGTTTCGTAAGCAACCGCCATTTTTGATTTAAAATAAAATCATTATTTCGAAAGTAAATGTACTTTTGATGCCCATGAAAATTGCCCCCGCCTTTTTTTAACCTGTAAAATAAAGAAAATATATTAGCTTTATTTAATAAGTATTTTCATACTTGTGTAAATAAAATAAATATACACAAACTTAAAGGCATGAATGCTCGGTAAGACAGAATCCCCACCTCCACACAAATACACACTGAGGGCATCCAACCCAGTGATAGGTCCCTTGACACACCGCAAACTAATAAGAATATAAATAAAAAATTTTATTTCGAAATAATTAGCTTCAAATTTACAGAATATAACCGGAAATTGTTCTTAGAATTTATATTTGAAAGGATTTAAATTAATTAAAATAATTCCAGACATATATCCCTAGAGTAGGTAATCGGCTATACACATACATGTATATATTTTCCGTTACTAACTTACGTTTTTGTCAGGAGATGGCAGCACCAACCATTTTAACTTTCTAAAACGTTTCAGGAGAGAGATTAGGCTTTAAAATATCCATGAGTTAAAAATGTAGTGTTTGCTAATTTTTTTTCTTTTTCAACGAATTTTAATACGAGTGTTTCGGTCCATTATAACAGTGGAACAAATTTAGAATTTTATGAAGATATATATATATATATATATATATTAATTTAAAAAAAAATTCAGATTTATGTAATATGAATTATAATTTTCCTATTATTTTTTCAAAGAGTTATTTTCTGAAAAGCAATATAATTTAAAATAAATAGAAATAAGTTTTTCTATACATTTTCCCCCTCTTGGGATATCTGATTGTTTACAATTTAAATAATAGATGGCAGCACCAAAAATCAAAAGATGGGAAGCATTGTTTTCTCATCTAATGCTGCGGGCATGGTAATAGAATATCTATAGCTTCATGGCTGCGGGCAAGTTCCCAATACCTACATAGGTAGTACCACCACTACCCACTGAATACTAGTATTCAGTGGGCAGTGTTCGTACATAATGATTGAATAATCGCTTGTGATTGGACGCGGGGAGGCAAAGTAGGAGCAAACCAACCGTTAGGTAACAGAATA